>OX371223.1:222206414-222766414 GCA_947310385.1 Nephrotoma appendiculata
AATTGAATGGTACCTACCATAGATTATTGTGCTTCTAAATTATTATTTTTTTTAAGGATAAATGTCACGGTTCAGAACTCCTCGTCGATCACAAAACAAAATCTATTGTGTTACGGTAAATATTTTTTGTATTTCTTATAAGACGACACATGAAGTAGTTTTCATTTTCGTTTTTTTTTAATTTTAAATTCATGTTCTTCTTTATATGTCGAATTTATTAAGTTTAAGTGAATTCAGGTGTGCGCTTTAAATGTATTTAAAAAAAAAGTTGTATTTTTTAAATGTATAAATAAGAAAATTATAAAATAAGGTTAAAATGGGTTCAACGATATGTAGACTTACGTATTTGAGAAAATAAAAATTAAAAAATATCGATAAATCTTATTTTGTCGTCTTATGTACGTTGTAAACTTATTAATTGTTACTTTTCAAATAAAATTTTTAGTTTTGTTTTGTTTGTGACAATTTGTCTTTCAGCGTAAGTAATTTACTTTCAACTGTGCATACCTAACGTATGGATATTTTGAAGATGGTTACTGTTGCCCACGTTTAAATTTAAATTATTGCTGCATTGTATTCATATCAACTGAAATGTTTGCGGTTTTTTTGAATACATAATGATTTCATTACAACAAGATTAGCAAGTCACGTTTACTACAATGATTTCGTATAACTATTGTTCACTCAAGTCATTCTCTCGAGCTTCAAAATTTACATAAATAATCATTTACGTGGGAGCTCGTGGCAGAAAATTATAATATAATCAACATCGACGTCAAACAAGTGTTGCTTGGTTTAGTACAACTTTTGATCTGAACTTTTTTTGATGGAACTGCATATATGAACAAAAATCATTGTAAATAGAAGAAAACGAGATCATTTCTCCGGCATGACATTAGCGTTATCCAGAAGCAGTATGTTCCTCGCAATAGCCCAGGGAACAGGTTAGGATTTAACGAATTTATTTATTGTTAATCTGAACATAATCTGATAATGTAAACTCAAAAAAAAAACAGAAGGCCGAATTCCCTACATGGAATGTAGCACCAGATAAATAAATAAATAAAATAAATGGGAATTTATATGTAAAATCAGTTAGATAGATATTTGTCTACTACTGAAGAATTATACATTCGTTCATCTAGAATCAATAAGAAAATTAATAAAAATGAAATGAAAACTAATATAAGTATGAAACTTGCCTTACCTCCTGTCAGCATAAATACTGCAGATACTGCATCTTTCTATACAGTTGTCACATTTGGCTCGAAGTTGTGGGATAAAATAATCTCTTTGTAACCCCCATCCTTTTTTTTGTTTCAAAGTGGCCATCTTTAAATAGTTTTTCCATTCCATTTTCATTAGGGTACACAACCGCTTGCGCCCTTCAGCGATTCCTAATAAATACACCCTTAATTTCTACAATATATGAGCTATAGCGAGCACATCAACGTCGTAGTCGAAATATCTCAGATTGGTCGGATTTGTCTTTTTACTATAAAAATAAACCGGAATTTTACTATAAAAATAAATTATCGGCTGGATTAATAGTATTTAATATATTACCCCGAATTCGACTTTTGAGGCATCTGCATTGAACTCCGTTACTTTGTCAACGCTAAAAATATTCAAAACAGTTTGGTTAGTTAAATGTTTTTTAAAACCTTGAATGATTGTTTTTGCATGGATCCCATTACGAAATTGCAATGACAGAATATTCAAAGAAAAATGTTGTAAAAGATCCATTTAACCCTAAAAACAATAGAATTTATTTTCGAAAATTTTGCTATATCCCTTGTTTTTAACTCCGACGGTTTAATAGTTCCACTTTTGATTTTGTGCCCCTCTATCTTCGATGTAAAACTCTAAATTTTTCCCATTTAAATTTGAGATTATATATGCAATAAACACGGTTCAAGTTATAATTTTTGAACTCCTTAATCTTCATGTTTAGAAGGAATTATAAGATCATCGGTACCAATATTATTCCCTTATCCATCAAGTCCTTGACAACAAAATGAATAGAACATTGGAAATGGAACCCTCATAAATCCATATTGCCCTGATGGAAGCAGGAGCATGGAAAAATTCTCTAAATCTAGTGTTGTAAAACCCAATACGCGTGTAACCTGCCTATTAGGTTTTTAATTAGGAGTAACGCGTACCGATCCATCACGATTTCACGTTGAGTCGACATAAAACGTGGTTATAAATTATATTTATATTTTCAATTTAATTAAAAATTAGACTGGTTTCCAAAATTTTATTAAGATTTTGGAAAAAAGGAACAATTTTCACCAAAATTCGTTATATCTATAGCCCAGATGGATTGAGTGATCGGGATGAAACTTAATAGTTAAGCTGTATCCGTAAATTGCGAGAATCAATTAAATAATCAACTTTTTATCAACGTTCTCCCCTTCCTCCCGTACATAAAATATTAACCTCGCATAACATCATAATAATTGGCTCATTTAGACCATAATCAGTTCAATGATGCGTGATCCTAAAGGCGGGTGCTGACAAGGCATCTCCCGGGGAGCAGATTTGGCAAACGTACTCGTGCAAGGGTCGGACAAACATAAGGACGAACAAATTCTCATGACCAACGTTTCACGAAAACAATTATCGGGTTTGCTCTGTTGATGATATGTACTTTCAATATGTGCTCTGAAATCCAATTCGTTTTTACAAACAACTTGCAAATCACGAACGAAAGTAAATCTTTCAACAAGTTCTCGGTTGATATACTAGTCGCGGAAAGGGGAATGCTCGCGTGATGAGAGTACGCGATGGATTGGCATTTGCTCAAATTGAACTCAAACATATTCTTAGTGCACCAAATGGCGAAATCATTTAGGTCATCCTGTAGGTTAGTGTCGATGAAAATGGAAATTTTTCGTTAGGTTTTACGTACACAACGCACACATCAACGTCATTAATAGATAACAAATATTGGTCGAAACTGACTCTTGAGTAGCTATAAAAGGTGCTGGCGTGAATGGCCAGAAAGTTTTCTGATACCCTCGTTCCTATGGTTATGAGCTCACCCACAACAGAAATTGAGTTCAAAAACTGATAAAGGCTCGTAGTTTAAATAAAATAATTTTCTTGGAAATGTTAGCGAAATATTTGCTGAAGTCGATGATGATGACATCAAACATTTTTCTTAGCTCCATGGTGTTCAAGGTGACGTTGCTTATCAGAAAATGTTGCTTATCATATGACGTTGCTTATCATATCATGTTGCTTATCAGAAAAGAATTGTTTACAATGAAAATATAGTTCTCATACACAATATTTGCGAGCAGTTACGGAATGGTATGTAGTTATAGATATATGATTTATAGCTGGACTTGTGGATCGGAACTATGTAAATATCTTTCCAGGAAAAACTTCTAATGAAAGTGATTTTTGATAAATGGTCGTGAGTGGCTTGGTTAGACTTGCAGGCCATCAGGACCGTCTGAAAAATCACATTTTAATAATCTTGTTGAGCACAGTGTGTTGATCGATTTGCATGGAAATTAGAGTTATTTCAGCAAAATTATTCAAATACTTGAAGTACTCCGTATCTGGTTCAAAATCATTATTAGAGAAAGCTTGACCAAATAATTTGACAAGCTGGTTAGTAATAATTGTGGGATCATTGTAAGATTGTAAATTGTACTTCAAGATAGCAGGATATTCGTCAGATTTTTTATTGAATTTGATGAACTGTCAAAATCGCGTAGGGACGGCGATTAGGTCGGATTACATACAACTGATGTATTTATGATAAAGTACATAAAACAAATTTGAGAAATCATTGTAAATGTTTAGAAAACTCTAATGATTTGAGTCCGCACTAGTTAAATTAATCAGAATAAAAGAAAATTGTCACAGTTTATTTCTAAGATTGCGTAATCTACGCAATCCTAAACGACGGGATATTTTTTGGCAAGGGTATGATTCGATTTTTTCGATACATTTAAATATTGTGGAATAAAAGTTGACAGTCTGAGCTTCAAAATCATTATTGTTAATTAGAATTGTTTTAAACTCGATGTTTGCTACTAATCCGTTAAGCATCCACCATTAAGAGCCACCGAATTTACGTTAACATTACAAAAATCGTAACAATATGTTGATGAACAAATGATGCGAAGTGTTCTCGATGTTCATCCACAGCAATATAATTTACACTTGTTTCAATATATGCTTGGGACTCGTTGTAATAGATATTTGGAAATGGAATAACCGAGAAGAGTGTGTAGCTCCATGAATATATTAATGGAATAGTTGCTCGTATTATTAGGTTATCCTGAGTTATTCGTGTTTGTAATTTCATGGTTTTGTAAATGTGCTCTAAATTGTCGGCTGTGTGATCATTAAACACAGTTATTGACGGAGGTATTTATTTTCGTATCTTAGATAGTTCTTGTTCTAATTGCGATGGCGTCAGCAGAGTGGGATGTAAGACGTTTTGTTGAGCATTATGCACTAAGTCCAACAAACTTTCCTGTGTTTCTTTGATGTTATTTAATATTAGAATTATTTCGAGAGTTGTTGTAAATATTGCTCGTACTTTTTCCTCAATGGAAGCATATTCCTTCAGAAGATCTATTTCTATTTGCAGTCGGTTCTGATTTTCCCTGAAATTGTTTAACGACAACAATGTCAGGTTCGTGTTATGTTTGAATAACTTGATGGTGTTATCAATGATGCTGGTTTGATTGCTAAGAAGATCTAATAGATGACGCTCGTTTTCATCAATCGTCTCAAAATGGTTTTCATATTGATTTGCTTCCCGTTGAGTTAGTATTCCGAAAATATCTCCAAGCAGGATCCCCGTAGTATCTCCAATTCCCCTCTTTTGGCGGTGTCTCTCCTTATTACTGGACATTAAGAAGTCATTGTTCTTTCGTACAACCCATAGTTGCCAATCCAATTGGTGAAGTATCAAGGCACAATTAATGCCTGGTGTTCTTTTACAGGCTTCCGCTAGTTCCTTATGAATCACATTTATTTGGTTTATTTCTTCCCAATAGTTAGTCAATTGGTAGCGGATTATTAAATTCCATTCTTTTGAAATTACTTCTACGTGGCCGATGTTTTCCAGATAAACCCCAATTGGCTGGTTAAATTGTTGAATGTGTACCTTATCAGTTGCATTGGTGAGGTGTCCTCGTGAAATGATCATTACAAACATAATGGCCTTAATTAATGCCACAAACCTCATTGGTTTCACTTTCCTTACTGATTGCGTTCTATTGTTTGTCATGTTGTTCATGACAGAACTCAATCCACAGTGGTTGGCTTTCATGCTTCTTGTCGCTCTTCTGGCCGTTGTTATATTTTCCTCCATATCAAATTGATTCTCGTTTGCTTTTTTAAATTCAGCAGCATTGATCTTCACTGTTCTTGGTATTATTAAGTTTTTGCATTTGTCAATGAACCTCTGCGTATAAGCTATAACTCTAATTAATTTTCGATATTCCGATATTCTCGAAAATAGTTGTAGAAATGGGTGCTCTATTTTCACGTTTAGTGATATTATCTGTTTCAATTCCGATTTCGTGTCAGACACAATATCTTCAGGCCACCTTCCTTTATTCAAGCGTAAGAATGTTGGTCCATTCCACCAAATTTCGCAACCTTTAAGTCTCCCTGGTGTAATTCCTCTTGAGGCGACGTTGTGCCGACGGGCGCAAGTAAACAAATTAAAACCAAATTTATTTATTCACCACACTCAAAGGGTTAATCGCAATGCTTCGTACTCATTTTACCTCTTTGTTTTAATGACGATAATGCAGATTGTGTTTTTATTTTTTCTATTGATGATCAATAAAACCGAAATTAGGATGGATGATTGGTATTTATTTTTAGGGGAGTCAGTTGATTTTTTAATTTGATACGAGTCGGAAGGCAATATAGAAATTCAAGCCTTATATTAAAATATTCTTTTTTTTTAGACTCTCAAAAATAATATCGGGTTTTAAGTTAGATAGTATGGTGTTAAATGATATATCAAAATATATAAAGTAGTGCTAATATTGTAATTTAATTAATTTAAATCGAAATTATTACTTATAATATTATATAGTTTAAATCAAATAAATCAGTTTCGAAATTAAGTAACGGTGGCAAGATCACCTGATTTAAATCGGTAAAAGAGCATTGAATGTTGTGAACGATTCGTTTAATGCTATATGAACTTTTAAATCAAAAATATTATTTGTGAATAAAGTTGAACTTTCTATAAATCTTTAAGTGACTAGAATAGTGTGTATAATAAATAAAGTAAAACTTAAGATTAATAATAACCTAGTGACTAGAAAAAAAATCTTATTGATGCTAACAGCTAGGTAAGCGTTAGTGAACCCGTTGGTACCTAAATATAAAACGGTGCTTAAATTTTCTAATGTGTGACTCTAAGTTTTAAAATATAATCGTACGATATTATATAATCTGGTACGTGTTTGTAAATTACGGTATCTTGAAGTACGACTAAGATGCAAAACAAAGTTTAAATCACCAAATAATAAATAAAACAAATTAAATTAATAAAACTATAATTCATGCTGTATCTATATGTAGTTGTGGTATACACAAAATAATAATACAAAGGTATAATAAATAATTTAATAAATTGAATAGTGTGACCACTACGCTGAGTGTTACAACGGTCCCCTAACGGCAACATTCTAGCGAAATAAAAACTTCCGTATGCATACGTCGATAAGCAATACACCATTGTTGTCTGCAATCAACATCTTCACTCAACATATTACCAGGCAAGTGGATTATGGACAAACAAATATTTTTTTTTGATTTTAAATTTATATTTCTTTTATTTACTTAATTTCTTCTAACTTTAATTTTAATTATTTTCTTAGTAGTTTTTCTTCTTTAAATTTGTTATTTTTTTTTCAACTTATTTAAATTATTGATTTTTTTTTCAAATTATAATTAATATATTATTAGTTTAGTATTTAGTTAGTAGGGTCATAGGGTAGGCTAATTATTTCTTTTGTATTTGGTTATATGATTTTTCGCTTTTCTTTTGATACTTTAAATAATTATGGAATTTTTACTGTTAAAATTAACAATTTGTATTTCCTTTACAAATTAACCTAAAATGAGAGACTAAAATTCTAACTCGAGGAGGATGGTTTAATGCGTAGGTATTTGATGCCGTACTGTGTAGGTATTGTGTAGATAGTATTTTAACCTTTATGTGAAGTGTGATTGATAAGTGTGTTTGCTCGATTGTTTCTTATACCGCGGTCTAATACCGATTCATAAATATTTCGGAAACCCCACCCCATTTTTACCCTGAGTTCTAGCCGAGGTAAATCGACCGCCCGAAATCCCTTTATGAAAATTCTGTTAACGCATCAGTTCGCCTGGTGGCGTTACAGTGGCGCCCAAACTTTAATAACTGTTAACTCAACTTTACAATTAAACCTAACTTTTCGAGCAAATTTAGATTGAGACAACTAATCTCCATATTTTTTTTTATATTTGGAGATTTGTTGAAGTATAGTGCTGATCATATATTTCCGTGAAACTTTTAAATAACGTTTTTGATTTTCTTGCTTCATCACTATTCAACATCTCTCCAAATATTCTTTTGGTTATGGAATCGCTTGTTTTCCCAATTGCGGGTTTTGATTCAAGGTATACATAACCATAAGAAAAACGTCAGGTTCAAGATTCGACAATCAATGTAAGTAGCCAGCTTTGCTGTTTCGAGTGCTTGTTTGATTTTGGAATTTTGTTGAACTCATAATCCACTTCACTCTGTGTAAATAACTTTAAATTTGAAAACCTTTTGATATTTAGTAAGAACAAAGTTTATACTATTTCTAGGATAGAGAATAATCCTATTTATTGAATTTGTGAAAAACTTTTTTCTTCCTATTAGCAATTGCAGCTTACCATTTATTTCCTCGCGTATTGTTTCCATGTTAATTATGTTTTGAATTCATCGTTTTATTGGGAATATATTTGGTACCGTGTAAACATGATGCTCATGATAGAATTTTTTTTACTGTTAACATCATTATTTCAAGTTTATTATAGGAGAAACACTTACGACCAAACCTGCACATTAGATCATCCTCCGTTCCAAATAAACGTTTCAAAAAAAAAAAAAGAATAATAATAATAATAATCCGTTTCGATTAATCTGAAATATTTTAGTGTATCAAAGTTATTTGCATTACTCCGAAAGGAATTAAATTAATGTATTTATAGTTTATAAGTTTGAGCTTAACGGTTACAGAAAATCATTGCGATTGATACTTGATTGTGTTGGTACGTTTATTTTATAAAATCAAGAAAAAATAGTAAAGATGAATCCAGATCATTTAGTTCATGATGAGTTTGAGCTGGAATGTGCTGTCAGAGGCATTACGGCGGACAACCCTCTTGACAAGTTAAATGAACTAGTTAAACGATTAGAAGATGAGAAAAAACATCCCGTGTTAGCCCCAAATCGTCCACTTCACGCTGCTCAGAAAAATCCGAGACGTGCTGTTCATGAAATATCTATAAAATTTCAAAGGATTCACTCGGAAATCGAAATCGCTTCAAATAAAACTGATAATAAGCTAGATCAATTTTATTCTCGACTGTTGCATATAAGGGGTTGTTTATATAGATTAGAATATTCAAAAGCTGTAAATGCTAAGGTAGTTTTGCTTCAGCAAAAATGTGATCAGTTGATGGGTTTCATTGATCAAGCTATTGAAACAGACAACTTGAACGAATCTGTTGACCAACTGAAAGCATTGAGTTTAGCAAATAATTGTGATATTCAAATTACTGATGAACTTGGACAGTCCGATGGAGAATCATCAGATAAATCTATAAACTCTGAAGATGCACCAAAGATACGATCCAATACTCTTGAAAACCCTGGATCGAGTAACGTACTGAAGTCCGATTACACTATTGAAATGCATGGATCACAATCCAAGCCAGTAATTTTACCCACACCTGGCCTAATTGAAAATGATTCAGGCACAGCAATTCCCATACCCCATCAGAATAGAACACCTCATCCACTACCGTCATTAACACATTTTCCACAACAACTCATACCCCAACCAATACTCCAAATTCCTGTACAACCTCCTCCTAATATTCCACCATCGTTTCAACCTCAACCTAATCCACCAGTTACAAGTTTTCCACCTCCGAATACGTATTATCAAACACCCTATTTCTCCCAAAACTACAACTCTTTCTATAATCCTAATCAGTTTTTACCTTTACAACGTGATCCTATTAAATGGCCTATTTCTTTTGACGGTACATTGCACGGAACTCCGGCTAAAAAGTTCATCAAAATGATGGAACATCAGGCAAGGACAAATCGACTGAATCTTCAACAATTAGCAAATGATATGAGCTATTTTCTAAAAGGAATAGCAGGTGATTGGTACTGGGATTTCGTCCAACGGCATGGTAATGTTGAATGGTCTTTCTTCAAAGCTGAACTGATAAAACGATTCGCTGATAGGAAGACAGATTTAGAAATCAGACGTGGTATTGAATCCAGGAAACAACGTCCGAATGAAAAATTTATTGACTATTATAATGCTGTTCTTTCGTTGACGTTGCAATTGGAAAATCCAATGCCGGACTCTGATCTTATCTTTGTAATTAGCCAAAATATGCGACCGGGATTGCAAGATCGTCTAGCAGTTACGAAATTCAATTCACTTGATGAATTGTTGCGACAATGCGTTGCATATGAGGATGCTTGGGCTCGAAATCGAATAGTCCCAGAAACGTTTTATGAACCACGCAAATACGTCAATGTCGTCAATGAAATGCAAATTTTACCAGACATTAATTCAAACCCCAAACCTTGCGTTACGCAAGATCCGTTTTACTACCAGAATCAACCAAATTACGTCAATGCTTTACCATTACCGCATCCTGATGGACATAACATCAATGACAATGTTCACAACCCAATATATAATAATATTCCTCGCTCTTATATACCTGGTAATTACCCATCAAACTACCCAACGGTTAATGCTCTTTCTGCTAAGCCAACTGTTTGGTCACAACCTGCTACTAGTAGTGAAAATTCGAATGTAGTCAAACATTGCTGGAATTGCAGAGGTACGGGACATTACTTTAAAAGCTGCAATCAACGTATAATGCATACGTTTTGTTTTGGTTGTGGAACGCCCGACGTGATTAAGCCAAATTGCCCTCACTGTTGTGCAGTTTGGGGAAACTCGAAACAGGGGGTGAACACCACAAAAATGCTTACCCCCGATCCTTCACAACAAATCCACCACAAAAACAACGGGTTTCGTTCGATCCTAAAGCGCCCTTAAATGAAAAATATAGTTTATCAAAATTCTGCAAATCTAAAACAAATTACTCTAATTCGTGTATACCCAATCCCATATCCCGATCCAAACGCTATTTTCAATTGAGGAAATCATTTAAATCTCAGATAACCGAATCATTAATCGCTGATTCAATTGATGGACGGCCCTATGCTGATGTCCATTTACTTGGTAACAAGATACGCGGATTATTAGATAGTGGTGCCAACGTGTCTATTCTAGGGGGAAATTGTGAAGATATTCTAAAGGATCCCACCGTTCATTTTCGACACCTCCCATCATCAATTAAGACGGCAAATGGTTATTCTGAACAAATTATTGGACATGTCCGAGTCCCAATTACGTTTGCTGGACAAACGAATGTTATAACATTGCATTTAGCACCAAACCTGAAACAACCTTTATATCTAGGCGTTGATTTTTGGAGATTGTTTCACTTAAAAATTATGTACAAATCTGCTCTATTTGATTTTCCTTCACCTTCCAGAATTTGCTCTTCCCCGAATGTAGTATCGGATATTGATCATTATGATAATGATGCTATTCTACATAATTTAACACCATCTCAGCAGCAACAGTTGGAAACAGTTAAGCAGAAATTTCCGTCGTCCTGTGTGCTTGGTCTGGGTAAAACGCAGTTAGTAAAACACGTCATTGACGTCGGTGATGCGAAACCCATCAAGCAACGGTACTACGCGGTGTCTCCGGCTGTTGAGGCTGATATTGGTAAGGAACTCGATCGTATGCTTTCGCTGGGTGTCATAGAGGAAAGTGCCAGCTCGTGGAGTTCCCCGATAACGTTAGTCCGCAAAGCGGGTGGCAAGGTCCGACTGTGCTTAGACGCACGGAAAGTAAACTCCGTCACGGTGAAAGATGCTTACCCTTTGCCACTCATCGATGGGTTGCTAGGGCGTCTGAACAAGACCAGGTTTATTTCAAGCCTGGACTTGAAAGATGCCTTTTGGCAAATACCATTGGATGAGGGGTCGAGGGATAAGACAGCTTTTACCGTGGCTGGAAGACCGTTATATCAATTTACTGTCATGCCTTTCGGACTTTGTAACGCGCCACAGACTATGTGCCGGCTCATGCATCGAGTGATACCCCACGAGCTGCACACACAAGTATTTGTATATCTCGACGACCTATTGATCACTGGTGAGAGTTTCGAAGAACACCTTGACCTGCTGGGTAGAGTCGCTGATTTGTTAAGGAAATCTGGTCTCACGATCAACCTTGAGAAGAGTAAATTCCTTCTGAAAGAGATCCGATACCTTGGTTACATTGTCGGTGACGGCGTTCTTAAACTAGACCAATCCAAGGTATCTGCTATCACTTCCTATCCCATTCCTAATACCCTCCGACAACTCAGAAGATTCCTTGGCATGGCCGGATGGTACAGGAGGTTCATTCGTCGATATTCCGAAATAACAGCCCCACTAACAAACTTATTGAAGAAAAACCGAAAGTTTCAATGGAATGACCAGGCGCAGGAGTCTTTTGAGAAGTTAAAAACTGCCCTTTCCTCAGCTCCTGTCCTTTCCAATCCTGATTGGAGTCAACCGTTTTTCATTCAGTGCGACGCTTCAATGACCGGCGTGGGAGCTGTCTTATTCCAAAGGTCTTCCAGCGGCGATGAACGCCCCGTTGCTTTCATTTCTCAAAAACTCAATGCAGCTCAGCGTAACTACAGCATTACTGAGTTGGAATGTTACGCGGCTGTATTGAGTGTTGAGAAGTTTAGGCAATACGTAGAAGGCTATCCTTTCACCATCATCACGGATCACGCGAGTTTGAAGTGGTTGATGGGACAGAGGGAGCTTTCTGGGCGTCTCGCGCGCTGGAGCCTTAAACTGCAAGGGTTCAATTTTACAATTGAATACCGAAAGGGAAAGGATAACATTGTAGCAGATGCTCTTTCTCGTCAGTCAGAGGAGTTGTTCCTGAATGATTCCACGGTTGATTGTCCTTCAGATCCCGATCCCGAATCCCACCATTTCCTTGATTCCGAATATCTCAATCAAATAAGTCAAATACGAAACAATCCAAACATAAAATCGAATCTTCGTGTCGAGGATGGGAAAATTTTGATTTGTCCGAGCACTAATTCTAATCTAACCTCTGATATTCCTGATTGGAAAATATATGCCCCAAATCCGCTTATTCCAATATTAATACAACGAGCACACTCACCACCTAATGCCGCTCATTTAGGAGTTCGCAAGACCCTTGAATTGCTAAGGAGACACTACCATTGGCCCAGAATTGCACTTGATGTACATGATTTCGTAGCGAACTGTGAGGTATGTAAAACTAGTAAGGCAACAAATATTATTACTCGACCTCCGATGGGTAAATACACCGAGATTTCGAGATCTTTTCAACGATTATATGTTGATTTTATGGGACCTTACCCTCGTTCCAAAATGGGAAATACATATCTTTTTGTTGTTCTGGATCATTTCAGCCGTTTTGTTCTTCTTGAACCGATGCGGGATGCTAACAGCAATAACGTCGTAAAATTTCTGGAAAATAGAGTTTTAAATGTCTACTCTGTTCCCGAACATATATTAAGTGACAATGGCAAGCAATTCACGTCTAAGGTTTATCGCGAATTCTTACAAAAATATGGTATTAAACAAATTTTGACTCCGAAGTATTCTCCGCAATCTAATGCCTCGGAGCGAGTCAACAGAAGCATCTTATCGGCTATCCGTTCTTACATTCACGATGACCATTCTACATGGGACATGCATATTCATTCGATTGCTTCCGCATTGCGTAACGTGGTTCATGAGAGCATTGATCGTTCTCCTTATTTCATGGTATTTGGGCAACATTACCTTTCAGACGGTGCCCAATACGATCTACTCCGAAAACTTAACGGTTTGAATGATAATGAAATTAAATTATCGAACACCGATAAACTAACTTGCGCTCAGAAAACTGTTCTAGAGAATCTTCGTAAATCCCATGTACAGCACTCGAATACTTATAATTTACGATCTCGAAACCGTAAATTTTCAGCTGGTCAGAAGGTATTTGTCAGAAATTTTTGTCAAAGTGTGGCTGCACAAAAGTTTTCTGCTAAGTTAGCGCCAAAATTTAAGATAGCTTTTATAAAAGAACCTGTTGGGAGCGTAGCATTTAAGCTAGTAGATCAAGACGGAAATTATATAGGAACATACCACATAAAAGATATTAAATCATAATACTTAGCTCTATTTCAAGATTTGTTTGCTTTGACGATATCGTATCCGACGTGAAAAAATTTTGAAGTCTTAACCAGTTTATTTTAGATCAAAATTCATCCCAAATTAACTGAGATAATGAATGAATTGCATGAGATCAGATGATGCCCGGCCGTTGAGACATTTCTCATGGGTATGTGGGACGTCCCCACGATTTGTGCCGACGGGCGCAAGTAAACAAATTAAAACCAAATTTATTTATTCACCACACTCAAAGGGTTAATCGCAATGCTTCGTACTCATTTTACCTCTTTGTTTTAATGACGATAATGCAGATTGTGTTTTTATTTTTTCTATTGATGATCAATAAAACCGAAATTAGGATGGATGATTGGTATTTATTTTTAGGGGAGTCAGTTGATTTTTTAATTTGATACGAGTCGGAAGGCAATATAGAAATTCAAGCCTTATATTAAAATATTCTTTTTTTTTAGACTCTCAAAAATAATATCGGGTTTTAAGTTAGATAGTATGGTGTTAAATGATATATCAAAATATATAAAGTAGTGCTAATATTGTAATTTAATTAATTTAAATCGAAATTATTACTTATAATATTATATAGTCTAAATCAAATAAATCAGTTTCGAAATTAAGTAACGGTGGCAAGATCACCTGATTTAAATCGGTAAAAGAGCATTGAATGTTGTGAACGATTCGTTTAATGCTATATGAACTTTTAAATCAAAAATATTATTTGTGAATAAAGTTGAACTTTCTATAAATCTTTAAGTGACTAGAATAGTGTGTATAATAAATAAAGTAAAACTTAAGATTAATAATAACCTAGTGACTAGAAAAAAAATCTTATTGATGCTAACAGCTAGGTAAGCGTTAGTGAACCCGTTGGTACCTAAATATAAAACGGTGCTTAAATTTTCTAATGTGTGACTCTAAGTTTTAAAATATAATCGTACGATATTATATAATCTGGTACGTGTTTGTAAATTACGGTATCTTGAAGTACGACTAAGATGCAAAACAAAGTTTAAATCACCAAATAATAAATAAAACAAATTAAATTAATAAAACTATAATTCATGCTGTATCTATATGTAGTTGTGGTATACACAAAATAATAATACAAAGGTATAATAAACAATTTAATAAATTGAATAGTGTGACCACTACGCTGAGTGTTACAACGGTCCCCTAACGGCAACATTCTAGCGAAATAAAAACTTCCGTATGCATACGTCGATAAGCAATACACCATTGTTGTCTGCAATCAACATCTTCACTCAACATATTACCAGGCAAGTGGATTATGGACAAACAAATATTTTTTTTTGATTTTAAATTTATATTTCTTTTATTTACTTAATTTCTTCTAACTTTAATTTTAATTATTTTCTTAGTAGTTTTTCTTCTTTAAATTTGTTATTTTTTTTTCAACTTATTTAAATTATTGATTTTTTTTTCAAATTATAATTAATATATTATTAGTTTAGTATTTAGTTAGTAGGGTCATAGGGTAGGCTAATTATTTCTTTTGTATTTGGTTATATGATTTTTCGCTTTTCTTTTGATACTTTAAATAATTATGGAAGTTTTACTGTTAAAATTAACAATTTGTATTTCCTTTACAAATTAACCTAAAATGAGAGACTAAAATTCTAACTCGAGGAGGATGGTTTAATGCGTAGGTATTTGATGCCGTACTGTGTAGGTATTGTGTAGATAGTATTTTAACCTTTATGTGAAGTGTGATTGATAAGTGTGTTTGCTCGATTGTTTCTTATACCGCGGTCTAATACCGATTCATAAATATTTCGGAAACCCCACCCCATTTTTACCCTGAGTTCTAGCCGAGGTAAATCGACCGCCCGAAATCCCTTTATGAAAATTCTGTTAACGCATCAGTTCGCCTGGTGGCGTTACAACGTCGGCAGGGTTTTCTTCAGATGGTACGTGACGCCATACAGCTTGAGGAAGCAGTTTTCTCATTGCAGACACTCTATTTGAGACCCATGGTTTATAGTTATTTATATTGCCCTTGATCCAGCTTAACGCGATTGTTGAATCCGTCCAACAATACACTTCTGCATCGGCATATTGTGTTGACTCACGAATATGGTTTACTAGCTTCACTAGTAGTAAAGTTGCATTGAGTTCAAGCCTTGGGATAGTAATTTTATTCGCTATTGGTGCAACTTTGGTTTTGGCCATTATAAGACTTGTTTTCACCTTCTCCTCAATAACTCGGTAATAAACTACCGCAGCCAATGCCCTCTCAGATGCATCCGCAAAACCATGAACTTCAACCTTTTTGCTTTTAATTGTGTTCACCCATCTTGGTATGACGATGGCCTCAATGTTGTTCAATTCTTCTTTATATTTTGCCCATCGTTTGTCGATATCTGAGGGCAATTTGTCATCCCAACCAATTCCACTTATCCAGACATCTTGCATTAACAGCTTACTGCTGATTGTAATTGGAGAAAGCCAGCCCATTGGGTCAAAAATCTTTGATGAATCCGACAGCACTGTTCTTTTAGTTGAGATGTTTGAAGTAGAAAGCTGTAAACGTTGCGTGCTGAATTGAAAGTTGTCATCTCTTGGATTGTATAAAATGCCCAACGTTTTAATAATGTCATTCAATTTAATGGTGATTGTGCCATTGCTTTGTATTTCTTTTGGAATTTCGGCAAGGATTGATGCATCGTTTGAAGTCCATTTCCGTAGCAAGAATCCTCCTCTTGCCATTATGCCGCTTAATTCATGATAAGCATTGAGAACATCTGCTTTTGTGTCACATCCGGTTAACATATCGTCTACGTAATAGTCTTCCTTCAATATTTTAGAAGCAACGGGGTAGCTTTCAGCTTCATCTTGCGCTAATTTGTGCATTGTTCTTATTGCTAGAAAACTAGCTGCCTTGGTTCCATAGGTAACTGTTTTTAAGACAAAATCTTGTATTGCAAGGTTAAAATCTTCTCTCCAAACAATTCTCTGATAGTTTTGCTGCTTTTCATCTATCCAAACTTGTCTAAACATTTTCTCTACGTCTGCCGCTATAACATATCTATGTTCTCTCCATCTTAGAATTAGTTTATCCAAGTCATCTTGAATTTTTGGGCCGTTTAACATTATATCATTTAAACTTAAACCGTTTGTTGTTTTAGCTGATGCATCAAATACGACCCTCAGTTTGGTGGTGCTGCTGTCCTCATTTACTACTCCATGATGTGGGATATAGTAGATTTTGCTGGATTCATTCTTATGACACGTAAGCGTTTGGTTCACTGGCGCCATATGTTTTAATTTCTGATATTCTCTCATGAATTCTACATATCTGTGTTTAAAGTTTACATCTCTAGCGAACCGTCTTTCTAATTGAATTAGTCTGGCAATGGCCGTTTTTCGTGATTCTCCTAGCGTCGGAACGTTTTCTTCCAAGGGTAAGTTTACAATATACCTGCCATTGGAATCACGTCGAACGGTTTTTACAAAATGTTCGTCAGCTCTCTCCTCTTCTTCTGTTCGTGTTGTTCCATCAGCTATGCCCTCGTTCTCTATGAGTAACTGTAGTTGTTCACTGATCACTTTTGTTGACACCAAGCTAGTTTTAGTTGCTTGATTAGCTGACCTCATGCATCCGATTATTATCCAACCAAGCTCGGTCTCTTGCGCCATGGGTTCTCGTTCATTCCCCTTTATTATGTTGTTCAACACAATTGCTGGATAATAGTCAGCTCCTATTATAATGTCGATTTGATTTGGTTCATTAAATTTTGGATCTGCCAACTTTATGTTTTGTAGATGCTTAAATTCGTTTGTGTTAAATTTAGCTTCTGGCAGGTGATGCGTCAGTTGATCGAACACCATCGCTTCCATTCGAACCGAAAATTTACTGTCAAATCTCGGAGCTACATCGAATTCAATTATGTGTTTACAAACTCCTGCTTTGACTCCACACATTCCTGATATGGCAATATTTGTTTTCTTCTTCCTTACGTTGAGTAAATTTGCAGCACCTTTTGTGATGAAAGTACCTTGCGAACCCGAGTCAATCAAGGCCCGCAAAGTTATTGGTTCTTGGTTATCCCTTTGTGCTATTATTAATGCCGTACCAAGCAGAGTTTGAAGTGTCTCTTCATTGTTTGAATTATGAGAGAGCATGTTCAACTTAGTTGGGTTGTTAACGTTATGCATGAGTGTGTTATGGTTCCCATTGCAAACGTTACATTTCTCGCCACTTTTGCAAGTTATAGTGTTATGTTTCTCAAAGCAAATTCTACATAACGTTTGGAGTTGGATAAGCTGTGTTCTTTCGTATACGCTTAATGCTTTGAACTTCGCACATTGACTTCGCACATTGAATTAGTTCTTACAGTATTCTCCTTATTGACGTGTAAGTTCTTAACAATTTTATGCTGCGTTGCACGTACCTCATAAGGTTTGTTGGTTGTGGTAAATTTTTTATGTGTTTCAAGTGAGAGAAACCGTTGTTCCAAAAATCGGAGAAAATCTTTGAGATCCTCGACCTTTCTGGGATCCTTTAACTGCATTTCATACAGTTTGCTGGTTTCGCTATCAACCTTCTTTAGTAATATATGCGTTATGAATAAGTCCCAGGTAGATGTATCGAATCCTAATCCTTTTAATGCATTGAGAACTTCCTTTGTTGTATCATGCAATTCTTTCAGGGCTTCTCCTGATTCCTGGGATAGCTTAGGTAACCGTAAAAAAATGTCTAACTGCTTGTGAGCAAGTAGCCTTTTATTTTCGTACCTATCATTTAGCAGCTGCCATGCTATGTTGTAGTTGTCGTTTGTTATTTCCAGGTTACTTATTATTTTTGCCGCAGAGCCACCAATACATGTTTTTAGATACGAGATTTTAACTGCGTTCGGTATTTGTTTATTTTCGTGCACAATTTGGCAATACAAATCTCGGAAATTTGACCATTTCGAATAGTCACCATAGAACTTTGGTAACTCTAATTTCGGTAGTCTCATATTACAATGCATCGTTTGTTCTTGATGAAATGATGTGTTGATTTTAGCTTCATCTGTCATGCCTGATAAAACTTCCTGTATTCTTTGTGTTACATCTTTATATGATTTTCTTGCCTTTAAGTAATAATCGAAGGTGAAGTAATTTGATTTCCCAATTGCCGCATTTTTAATAGATTTTACGCAAATTTCGTCATGAAGGTTTGTAGTTTTATCCATTAAAATACGTAACTCCTCGTACGTGCTTTCCAGTGTGGCCTTTGGTGAATGTTCTTCTAGCAATTCTTCAGCACTTGCTATCTCGCTATTCATTCTTCGGATTCTTATTATTTGCAGGTCTAGGATTTCATCTTCTTCAGGAACCTCAGGTTGTCGTTCTCCAGATGAGGATTGTTGATCATTCAGGTGCTTCATCTCATTCAAACAACGTGAACTCTGTTTTTATGATTACGCTAACTTTTTAATCGCACGTGAAATGTTTTTATGATTTCTATTACGCGAACTTTTTAAACGCACGTGAAATCTGTTTTTATGATTTCTATTACGCGAACTTTTTAAACGCACGTGAAATCTGTTTTTATGATTTCTATTACGCGTACATACGCGCGCGGCTGTTCTTTATGCACTTTCGTTCACTTTTTTTTTTTTTGAATGGTTTGTTCTAACACTTTACTTTTTAAGCTCGAAGGACCATGATAGTTCAGCCTCTGCTTGAACTAGAATATTCTTTCCTTTTATTCCGAGCGGACCACTGATGGGGGCTAATACCGGAATAAACTTAGTAAAAGAATGTGAGTAAGGTTTTTGAGTACTAACTTTTTTATTCATTGAATATCTACTTATATACAAAATTTTTATACCTAAAAGTGCAAAGAGCGCATTTTTATTACACGTATTATAACAATTGCATTTTGTGTATTTTGTGTTATATATAAGTGCCAATGTAGCACAAAAATATGTTAATGCACATTTATCAATTTTAATATAGAAATTTCTGTATACTTTTGTTTTATGTGTTAAAACAGTCGCAATTCTAAGCTCAAGTTTTCAAATAATGTTGGCAGTTCATTTTCCACAATGTCACGGTACATTTGACCATTCAAGTTGGTTTCAATAATATGGGGGCCGATGAGTTGGTTGCCATTATTCCACACCACACGTTGACAGTCCAAGGACACGTTGTTCCACGTGGCGAAGCCAGTGTGGATTTTGAACACTCCAGTAATTCATGTTGTGTCGATTAACCGTTCCATGGTTTGTAAAAGACGACTCATCGGAGAACAATACATAGCGAAAAAAATTGGGATTTTGCTGTATTTGTTCTACTACCCACTGACAAAATGTTACCCGATTTTCAAAATCAACGCCATGAAGATCTTGGTGTAAACTCATGTGAAACGAATAATACTTATGTCGGTTCAAAATTTCGCAAACACTGGTCTGGGATAATCCGGATTCGCTAACTATTTTTCGTGTACTTATATGAGGATTATAAGCTACTGCAGCCAATATAGCAATTTCGTTATTTTCCTCAGTGACTGTTGCTCGACGGGTCCTTTTCTTTGGTCGAACACTTCCATTAGCAGTGAATTGTTTGATAGACCTGTAAAATGAAGCACGTGACCGAATCCTATCTGGAAAACGCGAAGCGTTTGAGATTGACCGCATTATCAAGACTACGGCCAGCTTCTCCATAAACCAGGACCATTTCAATTTTTTCTTGTACAGTTAAATACTCCATTTTGAATTGTAATAGACTTACGCAAACAGGTCTTATTGTTTTCGAAATAATCTTTGAACTGAATTGATATTTTTAAAACAAAAAATATCATTTATTTGAAAACAAATTTAGTCGCACGTTTCTATGCAAAATCATCGCCGTCGTTGTTCCTGGGTTAGCTAAAAGTAGTTTTTTTTTAATTTAAGAAATACAATTTGTTTAAAACTAATTTCAAGTATTTACATTGAAAACGTGTTAATTTTAAAGCAAACATATTGCAGAATCGGCAGTTTCAGCTTAAAAATCTCACCCGGTATAACGAACAACATGCTTGGTCCCTTAAGGTACTTGCCTTAGTAGCTTGCCTTGGTATAGAACTACATAAGTTAAAATAAGGTACATTACCAATTTACAGTTAAAAGTCTTAGTAATTTAACATTTTTATTACAGAATGAAATTTTTAATTTATATTTATAAACTTCGACGTGACAAAATCGTTTAAATTTTGCGAAAACATGAAAACACCCCAGCTAAAATTAGTAACGAAGAAAAAACCAAAATTTCTAATTAAAAATTTTCAATTTTCACAATTATCTTCTATGCAATATACAAAACTAAGTTAAATCATTGTTAAAAATATTGTTCAAAAAATATTATTTTTGGGGGGTTCGCGAATCAATAATGTTTGAATTTTTTTTAGTTACAATTTTTTGATAAAAAAGACAACTTTTTAGCTTCCTGTTCGCGAACAAACGAAAATAAATTAATCCGAACAGAATCATGACAATAAGCAATTTATCATTCAGCTATACACATTTTGTATACATTCGTATATCTTTAATTATCATAACTTCAGTTTACCTCTGGTATGAATAAAAAAGATTTTAAATCTTCCTTGAAAAACTAATTTATTTATATAACGATTATAAAGAGCAAGAGCTATGGCATTGATAAATTACATTTTGTTGGCATCATCGCAATGAATAGAATTTCTTCATCAACAATTAGTAATCAATTTTTGGTGTTGTTGTCGCTACGAAAAAATGTTAATCAGTCCATCATAAATACGATCCTTGTTCTTGTGGTATTACACCCTCAATATTGAATTCATTTTCGTGTTCAGATTTTGTACTATGATAGATATATCCTGTTTACATAACAGCATTACACGGTATAAAAATGTCAAACAGATGGTCTAATATCTATACCAATTTAATTTCGTATCTCGCGTACAGACTAAAATGTAAAATATTCCAATATGCAAAGTATAAAAAAATCGTTCAATATTTTATTTTTTCTACTGTACTCTAGTACATGGCCGCAATATGATCTGATTAATTAAAATTACAAATTATTTTTTATACATCTAGATAAAAATCTAATCCTTTCTGGCATTCTATTCTTCGGCTGGAATATTCCCCAACAACATAAACCCATCAAAATTATTGCAAAGTCATAAAAAATAACAACTGTCCTTATAGATAACAACAACAAAATAATCGTAAAATTTTATTTAATTCAATTTAAATTTAACCCTTTATTATAATAAGTACACCATACTGTAATAAAAAACCGCGAAATTCTACTCGAAAGTTTAAAATTAACCCGCACTCTCAACATTCATGACATCAATTTCTATTGTTTTTTGTGTTTCATCGGTGGAACGCGATGATACTACAACAAGGATATTTTCTTGTTCTTTATATATTTTTAATTCTATTTAAATTAAGGAATAAAATTGGTGTACGTACCGTACCGTACGTTCAATATACAATGCTGTGTTGTCACAGGTGCTTTGTGATGACATTATTATAAAATTTGATGACCTAAGAATTAGTCGAAATAAATACTGCTGTAAAAAAAACTTGGGGCATAATTAAAAAGATTTTTTGTTTTCAACGTGAAGAAATATAAAAGGGTAAATACTGTTAAATTTAAGGTGTAATTCATTTTAATGGAATTTATTAATTTTTTTTTTGTATATACAAGGACTTATACAATTTTCTAGAATTGTTCCATTACAAAAAATGTTGCAAATAAACCAAATAAATAAATAACTAAACTTCTTCAATTTATTTTAGGTGTACAAGTAGAAACTCGGCTCTGAAGTTGGTTGCATTAAAATACGTATACATAGTCATTACTGTTTTTATGAGTTTCAGTCATTTACAAGCTGTCGTTCCGTGTGCATCAAATTTAAGAGATAGATGTAGATAAGCGACATTTACGTCATTGCATTCTATGCGATTTTCAAATGAAAAAAATGCTTCTCAAGCTAAGGTATTGATTAATTCGAGTGAACATTTCGTGAGTCATTCACCAGTAAAAAAAGTGGTTTTTCACTAGACGATGACTTTTGTATGAAGTCCATTCAAACCAAGATAATAAATTTTGATACGGAATTAGATAATTATAATAATGAAATCGTACCTAATAGAAATTAAGCCATTACACCCATGGTAATAGATAAAGTTCGTTAGACAAATTCCCGATCCGATACGATCTTCTCGAGCTCATAGAATCAGATCATCAGAAAAAAAACGGAATCAGTAGAGGAATCATAAAAATCACAAAATTAAAAACGAAATGTACATCTCGCAAGTTAGCAATTTGCAATAATAGAAAATAAATACAAAATTAGTGTTAGCTGGTGTGTTTAATTAAATTAGAGTAGTCTGAATAATGTTCGTTCTTAAGAAAGAATGCGAGATTTCACTCCATTTATTAAACACTTGAAATAGTAAAATGGAAATTTAGTATATATTCCAAAGACTAATTAAAGACATTGTTACATTATGAAATGAAATTTTTTAAGAAACTTCATCGAATATAATGAGTTTCGATGCAATATCATCCAACACCATTGTATCTTCTTACGTAAGGTCTGATGGTGTCTTTGGCATTTTAGAAATGGCAATCGGTATTTATTCATTTATATATTTATTGATTTCACCCTATTTATTTATTAATTTCCATGATTATTTTTATCATTAAAAAGGCACTGTTCCACCGAGTGGCGACTTAAGGAATTGACAGGAGAGTGGTCTTACTTTTTACTCTCTTAATCAGAAATGTGCTTTTGTGTTACCAGATTACAACATTTAAAATATGTAACTTCTTGATTTTTTTATATCTAAATCTTGCACAACTAATGCTCGGTTACTCAGATAAATGACTAACTGCCGGTTAGCTGTGCCGTTGCGTCAGTTAAATGTTTTATATGAAATCTGTTTTCGCAATCATAAAAAATGCAACGCCAACTTGATTAAATTATTTCTTATTTAATTCCGTAGAAATATTTAGCTTGCGTATAAATATTTGAAATGCCAATTTTGATTTAATAACCTTTTAACTAATCGTTAAATATTTTCATGAAATAAAATATATTTAATCAAGTTTGCGTTGCATTTTTAATGATTGTGAAAATAGATTTCATGTAAAACATTTAACTGGCGCACCGGCACAACTAACCGGCTGTTAGTAATTTTTCTGTGCAACCGGGCATACGTTTATTGTATTTATAAGCAAAGCATGGATGATGATGTGTTTTGTGAATATAGCAAGCTTTGATCATCGACAAAGTATTATCTGAGACAATGCCAGCAACTTTTTCATCCAGCATAACCTGTTTAATTTGAGCTGCAAAAATGTCTGAAGTATAGTTACAGTGCCTGGCCATATTAGTATGAATGTTTCAATTATATTTTATAATTTTTGGGTTTATTGATTCTTAAAACGCCATCTATGACTGAAAATAAAATGCAATTATGTTTTATTCCATAGATGGTGACATACCACTATCAGGTTTCACATTTTGACATTTACAATGCATCTATACGGTTGGTTAAAAGTGGAATCCTTGAAAAAACTTTTCGTTGATCAGTTTCATTGAACGGCTAATTTCGGTATGACACCATGCCCAAGCTATCGCTGAAACCGCTGGAGAGTGCCAAAGAGTATGCTAAAGACAATAAAACAAAATATTAAAATTTGACTAGGGTCAATTAAATATTATAGAAAGTCCTAAATTTAATTTAAAAAAAATAAATGTTGTAATAAACCATATTTAAACAAATATTTTCCATATTTATATTATATTCTGAGTTTCTTCTCTCTTCTGAGAATATGGCCAGGCACTGTACTTTAAAGAAAATTGGTGACTTACCAGCATATCGCATATTGAAGTTCACGCCCAAAATTTAAATGGGTAAATTGCAATTTACCACAAATAACTTTTAGAACAAGAACTCCTTAAATCTCAGGTTAACTTGACAGAAGATGCTTCTTCTAAAATGGCGATTAATTTTTCTTTGTAATCAATGTAATAGTTGGTCAGTAGTTTAACCCGGAGCTTTGTTTCGCTTGGAAGTTTGTACCTTGTATCAAGCAAATTTACAAATGATTTATTAACTTGATCTTAAACTAAACTTTATGTAGGTCGTTATTATTAAAAATCCTTATCTCCCTACAAGGAAAGACTACACACAGCTAACACATAATGCGTGTCACGTGGCCGCCATATCATTGTGTCACCCTGTGTTGCACAAAAAGCCGTAGTGAAACTTAACAACGAGCATGTACATTGACACATTGCATGGAATTAGTCAACAGCAGCAGTATGAATTCCATAAAACCCATGAAACGCCATTATAAACCGACAATTTATTTAAATCCTTAGATTTGAAACTATGAAGGAGGTGTAGCGGCTCAAAATCATTTTCACTTCGTGGCACAACACCTGCTATAGAGGCATTGACGTAATGTGATCTACCGGTGTACGTTCTCGAATACACTCACCGGAAATTCAACAGTGCATTTGAAAATTTTAAAAAGAATTGAGTGTATAGGTGATCGATATCGAATGTAAATGATTGCTGGAAGAACTAGTGCCGCACACTAGAACCAAAACAATTGAACGTAAAATAGAAAAAATGGTAAAACTATTGGCAAATTTAGGCCAACCGGTTAAATTAGAGGACCATTTGTCATATTTAATGCACTAAAATAATAAAGTTTTAATTTTAGTTACCGATGGAAGTTGTTTTATTTTATCGGCAAGAATTTTTGTTTTTTCAAGTGATCCGCTGCCAATTTTCAAAATATACTTTAAATATTCTACTAAACTTAACTGGTAAGTTTAATTCAAATATTTAATCAAATCAAATATTTAATTAAAATAAATGATCATATAGTTACATCGTAAAAACAGATTGCATTGCTAAACAAATTAAATTTGAATATGTTGAATTATTTTTAACGTACTAATCTCAAGTATTTGATTGCAACAACTTAATTTATTGAAAAACAACAATTTGAACTAGAGAGCTTTAAGTCGGCTTCCTCTTTATAAATAGGATATGAATTGTCAACATATACATACTCTACCAATTATCGGTATTGCATGCAGAAAATCTAGTATCTACGCTATATTCGGCGCCAACATGTAGACAATTCTAAAATACGCGTAGACATCAAGGTCAAAAAATTTCATGACTGTTATACAGGGTTATCCAATTCGAGGTTGAAAAAGTAGAAATCTGTATACCGACATCTGTCAAAGATAAACGTCAAGTACGCTGTCATTTATTTAGTTGACATTCTGCCATTTAAGAATATGGAGCATTTAAGAATATGGAGCATGGTGTTGGAAAAACAGGCCGTCGATGCGGATTTTTCGAACAAAATTTTCTTCAGTGATGAAGCTCATTTTTCGCTTGGTGGATACGTTAATAAGCAAAACTGTAGAATTTGGGGCTCAGAAAATCCACAATTGATTGTAGAGAAGCCATTACACCCGGAAAAAGTCACTGTTTGGTGCGCATTGTGGTCTGGTGGTGTGATTGGGCCGTATTTTTTTGAGAACAACCATGGACGAACCGTTACCGTCAATTCTGAGCGCTATGGCCGCATGTTAACCGATTATTTTTTTACGAAAATCGAAGATTATGATCTTGACGATATGTGGTTCCAGCAGGATGGAGCAACCAGTCACATAACACGAGCAAATCGAGATCTTTTGCAAGAGAAATTTCCTGAACGTTTGATTTCGCGATTGGCTGATGTCAATTGGCCTCCAAGATCCTGTGATTTAACGCCTTTGGATTTCTTTTTGTGGGGCTACGCGAAAGATCGTGTTTACGCAAACAATCCTCAAACTCTTGACGAATTGAAAACTAATATTCGTAAGGTAATGGCCGAGATACCGCCCGAAATGTGCCGAAAAGTCATTGAAAATTACCTCAAAAGAATCAAGGCCTGTAAGAAGTCCCGTGGAGGACATTTGAATGATATCTTGTTTAACTAAAAATGGCAAGGATCAATCTGTAAAATGAAATAAAAATTACAATACATTCCGAATATTTTGTGTGTTTTTTTTAAGTTTACTTTATCAAGCTTGAATTGGATAACCCTTTACAAAAAAATAGCTTTTTGGCAAAAGTCGACCTTTCTGCTTAAATTTTGGAAAATTGATCTGAGCCGATATTGTTGTGAATTTAATTCAAAATCTTTTAGTTTAAATTCATTTTTTCTCATGGTTGAGGTACTTTCAAAATATTTGATAAAAACGAAAAATCTGTTACAGAACGTACCACGTACTCACCCAATTGTAACCAAATACCACTGCAATCTCTAAAGTTTTGGAATAAGGTTAAGTATCAAGTTGCATTTCGATCATTTAATTCGTGTGGCTCAACTCTTTCAAAATATTTCTCAAAAACCGTAAAAGCTCTTATTTAAGCAGCGACTTCAGGTCGACCGGACCGACTTCGGCCAAAAATCACTGGGATCTCTCAATCTATGGAAGTATTTCTAGTAGAAGTAGGCATAAAGTTGCATGCTAATCAATGAGTCCGTCTAGGCTATACACGGACGAATTTTTGTTAAAAACTCCGTTTTGGTAAAAAAATTGGTCATTTCCGGTAAAATTTTGGAAAAATAATTCAGGTCGATAATTTTGCAAATTTAGTTTAAAGTCTTAATTTTACGTCATTTTTATCGTAAATGGTAATATTTTCAAAATATTTGCAAAAATTTCCTAATTTATTAAAAAAGCTTAAGTGTAAAGTTGCATCTTGCATCTCTAACAATCACTCCGTACTGTTTTTGGAAAAAATCCACATTTTCGCTGGGATCTCATAACTTGTGAAAAAAAACTTAATTATGAAGTTTCATTTTGATCAATCAATCCATCTGGGCTGTACAGGGCCGAATTTTTGTGGCATATTTCATTGTAGCTTTTTCGTTTTTTTGCGCAAAAAATTGTAAAAAGTATTTTATTTATGTGAAAAACTATCATGAACTAATAAATTCTAATTTAAATTTGCAAATACACCGGGCTCGATAAGTTTTCTAAAATTTTAAGCAGAAATTATGGTTTTTGGCTTTCCATAAACATTAAACAACAACATACACGAAGAATTTAACGTGAAAAGCTGTCAGCAAAATGGGTGCGCTGTGTTTGATAACAAATATTTAAAGAACAAATCGAATGATCATTTCTAATCGTTCTAGAAATGTTTCAACACAATCCGAATGAAGAAATGGCTGGATGAAACGAACGCTTATTTTGAGGAGTTTGATAAATTATATTTTAAAGAACGTTTCATGGAATTGGGAACACTTTGGAATTCGTTTATCGAGCTGAAAAGAGAACATTTTGATTTATTTTTCTTTTGCTTAAAAATATTATGTTTGCTGTTTCATTCTAAACACTTATCAATCCACCCTCGGTGAATAATATAACCAGAAACACGATTACACACTAATAGAATCTAAAATAATTTTGCATTACGAGGGCTGCCTTTTATATTTCGGGATTAGAGAACAAAAACAAATATTAATCATCGAAAATCGCTTTATTGTTTTTCAAAATATTCCCCATGAAGATCTATACACTTTTGCATGCGTTTGAACCAATTGCATTCTGAACGCAGTAACCGCTTCTCCAGGTGTCGAAAAACGTTGACCTCTCAGTTTGTTTGTTACGAACGGAAATAAAAAGAAGTCATTTGGTGACAAGTCAGGACTAGACGGCGGATGACTTATCAAATCCATGTTTTGAGTGCTCAAAAATGCAGTTGTTTGAGCCGATGTGTGAGAGCTCGCATTGTCGTGGCGAAGAGTGATCCGTCTTCGGCAGTTGGTTTTCCTGATTTCTTGGAAGACAACTGGCAAACAAATGGTTGTGTAACGCTCAGTATTGACTGTTCTGCGTTGTTTTAGTGGTACGGTTGCGACATGTCCATTTTTTCCGAAAAAACAGGCGATCATTTGCTTGCAAGTGCTTTGTGCGCGAACAACTTTTGTTGGATTCGGCTTATCTTGAAACACTCATACAGTCGACTGCTGTTTACTTTCGGGCTCATACGCGTAAATCCACGATTCATCACCTGTCACTATGTCATAGACGTATTTTGAAGCACCGCGATCGTATTTTTTGAGCTTTTCTTTCGACCAATCGACACAAGCCTTTTTTCGAGCGATTGACAAATTGTGTGGGATCCAACGCGAACAAATTTTTTTGACAGTCAAATGTTTATGCAATATTGAATGTATGCTGGTCCCACTAATGCCTAAGGTTGTCTCAATCTCACGATAGGTCACATAACGATCTTGAAATATCAGTTCGCGCACAGCATCAATGGTTTCCGGAACAACAACGGATTCTGGACGACCTTCACGAAATTCGACCTTGGAGTGAACTACGACCTCGATTGAATTCACCATACCATCGATAAACACTGGTCCTTGATGGAGCTTCATCGCCAAAAATTGAACTAAGTTCATCCATGCACTCTTGCTGCCTTAATCCACGTCGAATGTGGTAAAAAATAATCGCACAAAAATGTTCACGATTTAATTTCATTTTTTCGCCGATATGTTGAGTTAATGAGTACTGTAAACAACACAAATAGCGCTCGAATGTCTAAACGTTCTGAGTACGTATAATCTCAAAAATGTCAAACTTTACGATAGAGCTGTCAGTTGCCAGATTGCAACACTAGGGTTGTCCAATCCCGAAATATAAAAGGCAACCCTCGTAATATTGCTCCAGATCAGTTTTCCAAAATGTAAGCGGAAATTACAAGTCTTGATAAAGAAATATTTTCCAACTGAGATTCGGCATATGCACAGCCAAACTGGATTGATTTATCGGAATGAAACATAAACATTTTTCATAAATTGGGAAGACTTATTGATGTTTGGCCCAAATCGGGTCACTGGAAGGTATCGCATCCATAGAAGCTTTTTGTTTTTTTTTAAATATTTTGAAAGGTATATAGCATTTACGAAAAACTATTAAAAATTAGATTCAATTTAAATTTATTATATTTATTTAATCTATTGGGAGTTTCAATTTTAAACCAACAAGGATTGGTCTTGTGGGTTTACTGACATTTGAACAGGAATAATGTTTTCGATTAAACGAGACGGTTTTACCGAAAGTCCGGTAAGTTTAATTTTTTACGTCAGAAAACAAACGAATACGAAGTAAATAACGAATTATACGAGATTAAATCTTCTTAATATTTAAAAACTTAAATTATTATTTTATTTTGTTTTGCTGGCGCTACATACCCTTACATAATCATGTTATATTAGGATTGATCTGTGGTCCATTGAATCCTAGGCAGGTTGTTAGGGCTGCTGCAAAGGGCAAACTGCTGATGGATAAGGTATCAGGGTGGGGGGCACGATGTGATGATCTACCCGTGCGGTCAACCAAACCAAAACCCAAGCCACGGTTGCTTGACGTTTCTGGTCTAATTGTTATCGTTTTATGTCTCTTTGCTAATCGCTTCTCGCGAAAATAGTAATTAGTTTATTATTAATAATTTATTTATTATATGCACAGAGCTTTTTCAATATATCTTGGCAATATCTCGCACTATGTGTTTTTTGATCCGGACCTTATATGTGTGCTAATATGTGTGCTATAATTTAACCCCAAATGGCCAACATTACCTTTTATTTTATGATTATTTCACAGATGGTTTCCTAATGTATTCCAATCGAATAATTATAAATACCAAAAGAATGTAATACATAATTCTTAAGGATATTTGAATAATCATAGGTAAGGATTAAACAAGAAAACATATTTTTACGCTGTTTTATTAATCCTGCGAAATTTAAATTAAATTTTAATTAATAAAAGCAAACAAAAGATTTTCGCGTTATTAACAAAAAAAAACAAGAAAAAAAAGATCAAAAGATATTTCGTTAGATAAAAGTGTAAATAATATCTTTATCTCCCTGTTTTTTGTGTCGGGGTGTACTCGCATATAGAACAAATAAGGCAGGCACTTCTCGTTACAAATACCAAAAACAGAAACCTTTTCAAATTTCTGTATTAAACCGATTGTTACAAAATTTTAAAATACATAAGTTAAGAAAAAATCTGTTGGTGATATTTACTAATTGGGAAGATTATTTCGTATACAAGAAAAGGGTGGAATTAATAAATTTAGTTAAAAATTTTTAATTGTGTTTTTGAAAGGGTTAAATAAGAAAGTTTTAATGCAACTGGTAATCACGCTATATCATCTCTGGTTTGAAATTTTTCTCACCAAACTCTATAATTTTCGCGGTTGTCATAAAATTAATTTTCTAATCAATCACAAAAATTGTAATAACATGAAACCCTTTCGTTACTACTTGTTGGCCGAATATTAAAATACTCGGCATATAAATTAACCCTTTGATTATCTGATTTCTTTAAAATAAAATTTGTAAGGATTCATTATTCAAAAAAATGTTATACAATTTTATGGTGATATTTTATTATGTACAATGATTGAATGTTTCGAAATTTGTTATAGACATCAAAATGATTTTTACAGTTTTCATGGTAATGCGGGTGGGAAAATCGTTTTTTCTTTGTGTTTGGGGCTCTGTATATCATTATTTTCCTGCACACAATGCTTTCCACGTATTTATATTGAATATCTGTACAAATTCATTAAATTGGATAATTTATTGTCGTATTGACTGAAATCAACCACCTGATCAAGCTAATAAAATATCAAAATTATTACAAATGAAAATCCATGATTATATCGGTGGCATGGTACACGAGTACATACGCGTTGGCATTAGATTTAATAAATTTCACCCCTTTTCTTTGTTAGAAACACACATCCTGTTTTATGCCTACATTTCATCCTGGCTTATTCCACCATCATCAACCATCAAATTTTATAATCAAAACCAATTTTTTTTTCTATTCTAATGAAAACTAAACCTCATTTAATATAATATGTGTATTTTGTGTTTTAAACAATAAATTTTTATGATTATTACAGTCACACTGTTGTTACGCCGAGTCATATTCTCTGTACGTAATGAACATGCACATGTGAACTCTCGTTTTCACTACTTGTATCCAAATATTTAACGGCGTCATTTTTTATACTTACAACCAACACAATTTTTTTTTATTTGTAAATTGTAAATACGACAACAATTTTGTAATAAAAACCGATTATTGTAAATTACGAGAAGGATTAGTGAGAGATTTTGCCTGTTTTAATATTTCGTCAAAATTGAATTTAACTTTCATGTGTGCAAAGTGTTTTTGGGTGGATTTGCCTTTCCCCAAAAACAAACACAGTTTTTCTTTTTGTATTTTAAATTTTGATTGAAAGGAGTGTCGATGATAGTGACTGATGGATTAAATGCCGAAAATATATTCAAATAAAGGGTTCTTTGAGCTACGTACAAAATTTTATAATTTAAGATTAAATAATTAAATTATGATCAATATTGCTCGGAAAAAGGATATAAAAGTGGCACGTGGTTTAGGATATTAAAGGCGTTTAGAATATGGTGATTTTGATCCACATTGTGGTCAATCTCTATATAATTATATTATGTTTTGATTAGAATCTAGATATTTAAGAGTTATAAAAAGACATATTTGGTCTAGTGAAATATAAAGGGTAGCAAATGCTATATAAAAAGTGCAAATATAATAATCGTAAAATTGGGAATTAGAATCAAAATTGTCTTGTGTTTGTTTGATAAAATTTTATAGCATCCCATTACATTCTATGTAATCCTAGTGTAATGGTTTTTTTAATGGTATCATATTATTTGCGTGTACCTTGTGCACAACTGTTTCTACAAATAATTAGAATACATTTTTATTGCGCTTGGATAATTTAATTGGAGCTACAACTAGCTTGAAATAATGTATAGCTGCAGGATAAATTTTTTTTGATAAGGATACGATATGAAATATACTTTTGGTCAATGTCCGGTTTTTATAATGGGAATAAGGAACTTTTATTTGACTGTAAAGTTTATATTCAGCAGCATTCTCAAATGTTTAAACATGCATATGGCATAAACATCACAATATCTTTTGCTCGCGAATCAGTAAGAAATTAGAGACTTCACAGAAAAAATAATTATTTATTATAAAACTTGATAAAATTTGGTTCAAAATTATTAGAAAATCTTATATTATAGATCATTTACTCTAACATATAAATTAATTTTATCGAATTTAACCCTCAGTTAGAAAGGGTTTTGAAAACGATTAATTTATGATGGTTGTAGAATATGCAATTTTAATCAATTCCAAAATCTAAAGGTATTTATGGGTATACCTAAATTATTTTAAATAAAAGTATGTATACATCCATTAAACCAAAAAGAGCGTGTATTGAGGAAGGAATTCAAAAATTCGGCACGACAGGTACCACCAACAATTTGTTGGTGGCATGGACGATTCGCTCATATGGCAAGTTAATGCACGAGCACGTACGCATTTAGTCAAATATGAAGGAAACTACTACAATAAACGTTTTTATTGAAATTAAATAATAATTGAATTAAATATTTTTTCTTCTTCTATTTTTGTTTCCGTACTGACGATTATATCATTATCACACTGATAAATAGCTATCATATATTTTTGCTATTAATCATCTTACACCGTCGCTACTATTATAATGATCATACATCATTATAATAGTACAATTCTCAAATACTCCACCCACAATCGCTGGTGGAACCAGATACCAACCAAATGGGGATCTTTTCACTGATAAGGGAGTCATATAGCGGCCTGTTTCTTCAATTACAAGAAATACCGTTTAATATACTAATCACAAATGGACAATTCTCCGTAGACTGAATAATTCTGGGGGCAAATGTTGGCCCGAAATAGATAAGGCTACTTTTATACGCTCGCTTGTTGTTGTTGTTGCATGGTTATTGTGATTTTAATGTGCTCACCTTAAATTATTTTCACCCACACGTTGGTGTGATAGCTTATGTTACGCTCGCACAAAACAAAAATATTTTCACCGCACACAACAATAATTATATACAAAAACAATTATTTAAAATAAATGTTATTTTATTTAATTATTAATTTATAATTTCTATTTTAATTAAATTTAGTTTAATTTTTAATTTTCACCATATGCAAGGGCGGTGTATGTGCGGCGTGGTTTGTGCAAGCGCAAGGTGTGTTGCATCTTATTTTGAGCGGTTGTTGAAGACGAACTAACAAACATATCCACGTCTTGCATTGCATCTGTTGATGCATTTACTCTGTTGGCACTTACAAAGTGATGAATGATGAGTAAGCGATGAGTTTGCGAGATGTTATGTTTGCAATACGTATGGTTAGAATGTTTTGTTACAATATTCAAACCGCTACAGTTTGAAGCAAAACAAGTTTCAAGCAACGACGGTTATTATAATATCCTTCATGTTCAATAATTTTTACGTTCGTGAAATCGGATCCCATGGGGTCACCTTTGTCTCTTATACGCTCATTGATACTGTACTAGCTATAACAAAAGCTAACATCAATTTATTTAAAAATATGTGGATGATTTATTGGTATGTATACATCAAGATGAGGTTACCAAGACGATGGAACCTTGGTTTCGAGCTAATGAAACATTGAATTCTTTGTATTAAAAAATTCCGAATTACCCAAAATTTTATTGGTATGTGTTCTCCAAAACCAGGTTTGGTTTGAAATTTAGTTTAGAAACATAAATAATTGGTAAACTACTTTAGACACTTTGCTGATTCATAAAGGTGACGGTAGAATTGTTCCGGAAGAATTTTAAATTTGAATAGTGTTCATCCATTTAATCAAATAATATACACTGATCGTGGTTTTGTTTAATGTGCAAAGAAATTAAGTACTATCGATTGTACTTTTGAAACAAAATAAATTATTAAAGGTTATTTGATTAAAAACAAATATCAAAAATTTCTAATCAAAAAACCAATTGGTAGATTTCAGCATAACAAACATCCAACATAGTAATAATAATGTTCCTCCTAATCAAAATTTAACATTTAAATCAATTCATTATAAGTAAAAATTCTTCTGCTCAAATTTGTTGTAAGTAGGAAAATCACTTTCTCGGCAGCTAAATCATACGTAATATTATTTGCAGTTTAATTAAAGACAGTACACCGAAGCTCTAACACAAAAATTTTGTTTATTTAGTTCGTTGCAATCATTGTAATTTACAATATTATGTTGGAAAAACTAAACAATTATTGAAAAAACGAATTGAAGAATGTAAAACCACTCATTCGATATACTCACGCCACCACATTATGTCAACATTCCCCAACATGATTTGACGAATGTTAAAATTCCTGAACATGAAAAGAATTACAGTGGTCGATTTTCTTGAAGGACGGCTCACACATTAACGCAAATCTAAAGATGCTAGTTAATAAAAAAATGATACCTATCATCTAGACTGGGTTTATTCAGGTATCATTGAAAGCATCAATAGATTAATCGAAAATTGAATCTTAGGCCTTGCACAAATTGTACAACTAAATTAAATGTTAAATTTATTTAATTCTTTACAACGTTTAGAATACGGTAAGTTTATAACGAAGTTTTACTGATGTAATAATATGTACTACTGTGCCCTAATTCTCTAAAAACCAAGATAAATTGTAAAATGTAAAAATGATAACTTTTACACACGAAAAAAATTATCGTAGAAGTCTAGATTTATATTGGATATCGTGACGTTTTAGTAAACTCGCATTCTCTAAATTTTTTTCAAGATAAAATGTAAAGTGGTAAGATAAGTTTATGTCAAAAAGTAACACAAGTAATTTATTATTCGTTTGGATATTATTAATAATTAGTTGCAATTTTTGATATTTCAGTTTATAATTTTATTTTGGAAAGCCAAGTTCTAACAATTTAAATAACTGCGATACTTTACATAAAAAAGTTATAAAATTCTTTCCATTTAAAATGTAAAAGTGGACTGTTATGGAATTTAAATATTCTTTCAGTAAATCAAACATTTGAATATTTTAATCGATCGTCTTCACTTTACCTATATTTTTGCTTAGGTTAGCTCCAGTATTTCCACAAAAACAATAAAACAAATAAATTTATTATTTATAATTTTATGTTTAAAATAGGGAATAAATAATGTACCTATTTATATTAGAAGAAAAAGACTTAAGGGGTAGAATATCCTAGAACGAGATGGTCTGTGGATTTCAGAAAAAGAAATTTTAGTTGGTCAATTTTCAAATATAAATGTCAATTGTTTCACGTGTCTGATTTGACAACATCTAAAATGGACCCACTCTCCACATAGCAAGCAAAGCTTTCAACTTGGTGTGCACTTATTTATTTATTTATTTATTAACATTACAATTTAGAATAAAACCGTACACGTAAAACGTTAAGCTTTCAAGCTCATTTGTTGTCAAATGTGCAGTTTATTAAAATTCCAAATACAGCCATTTCCTTAATTTAATGGTTATCCAGTTAGTTTTCTGCTAATATGTGGCACTTGCAATATTTTACTTGATCACATGCACAATTAAGAAAACTGACGAGCACAATAAATAGGACGGCCTATAGAAAATCTAAAGTAGTTAACAAATTTCAGTTTGTTGTTGTTTAATATTTCTTTTAAAGGCACTAGGAGCTCTCAACAGTCTATATATAAGATCTTACAATGCTTTAATTCTAAACTATTTATTGATCTTATGTTTTGAGAAATTAATAATTAGGACAAATTTCGAATAATAATGAACGAGTACAAAATTTAATTATATTATATGTATTAAATACTTTAGCTTTTAACAAGCACTAAGGTCAAACAAGATGTATATTGCATAAAATCGATTTCTAAAGTACAGGTAAGTGATCAAAGTCTCACCTCCTACTCGTTACCGATCCTTAAGATTAACCCAAACATTTTACAAAGATTAAAAATTAACTCATGGTAAAAAAACAAATCGTAACACTAAAACGTCCCTCCATAACTAGACCTACATCAACTACTAGAAACGGTTTCGATTAACAAATTTTCGGTGCTATTGAGGAGGCGCATAAAAAAATATAGGATGATCAACTCGTGGAGTTCGGAAAAGTGGCAGTGGCTAACTAAATGTGATCTTTAAATGAGCTTCGTTGCTTAAAACGCATAGCTTTTTGTAGTTTACTCGAAATTCTAAAATTCTAATAAGACAATCCCGATCTTTTCGAGATCCGCATGTGCAGAAAGAGCTAAATAGGGCATCGGAAAGAGCTAAAAGGGTCTTCAACAACGAAATACGCTGAAATTATGATCTGCTTAAGACAGATTCGATTGGATTTCAAAAAGATATCGCAAATAATAATTACATAATAATGCGATTTTGTACTTAGTATAAAGAATAACCTTTAAACAGATTAGAAAACACAACATTAATCAAAATTCAATGGATCGATCAATTCTAAACAAGACTTATATTGTACACGTCTTTACCATACGAAGTAAAGAATTTTTTGACTGTTGTAATGTTCTCGTGAAACATTTGGTTTGTTTTATAAGTCTATCTAACCGTATCTTGATTTGAATTTCAAATGACTCCCGACTCCGATTATTTTTCAATATGATTTTGGAGGCTATGTGTGATTCTAGATGGCTTTGATGTATATGCAACAATTTACGTTTCTAGAGATTATATTTTTTGAGTTATTAAGGATATAAAATAATTAAAATTTCGTTTTGATGTTTAATGTTATCTTGCTCGCTTGCTGTTGGGTAAAAAACTGAGAATGCGATTTAAAAATGCCAAGATAATATATTGTATAAAGTTTTCAACTGTAAAATTAGCCATATCACAACCCGTAACAACTTGAACTATAGAGTGTGAACAGATGCTAGTTAGAGTAACTTATATCCATAAGAATAATGTTGAAATTTAAATGGGAACGGTAGTTATAGGCCCTCAAAGTCTAAATATGAACCTACATACATCATAAGAGTATGTTAAGTTTTGACATTTATTTATCGTAACCGTATTAAATTTTATCTTGGAGTGCAATTACAGAATGCAAATATTGTAAAAAGGCAAGATAAATTATCGTTTATACGTTTACAACTTATCTTACTGTTTAGAGAATTAGGGCACTGGTATGTAATACTGGTTGTTGTCAAAATGGCGATTATTTCCTACATTGTGCCTTAAAGTTTGTATTTTATATGTTTTTGTAGACCTGAAGAAGATTATATTATAGTCAGTAAATTGACCCGTTCTACAAACGGGAAAGTAACATGACTGGATGTAGGGCTACGCAGTGTTTCAAAATTTGAAAAATTCAAATAATTAATGTTTTGAACGGAACATCAAAAGAACGCGCTCCAAGAATTTCTTTAAAGAAAAAATTCGACACGTTTTTGTGTCGAAGGGCGTTCACCGCTACCCCGACCCTGATTTTCTGGACCACGCCTAATGTTCTTTAAATTGGAAACTAGTTTGCCCTGCTCTTCAGTCTGTTTTATTGTAACTTTGATACTTTCAAAGGCGTTCATCCTTGCAAAGGCAATGTATAGTTCCACATGAGCAAATACTGTGACACATATAATCCCACTTTTTCAAGAATCTGTCCTTGCGCTTGTTAATAGTCATGGCAAAAGCCACTCTTACAGGAAATTGCTTCCTCTGTAACTCAAAGGAGAAAGGAGTATCAGAATGTGTTAGCTCCATTCTTGGAATGAACACCATTTGTCCCTTTGACATGCCATAGAATTTTTTTTGACATAAATCACGCTGTTTAACAACTTCGTGATAATGAGTGTTGTACCGTTACAAAGATCTCGTTTCCAATTCAAATTTCGGAACAACATTATTATTACACCTACTTTAAGTGTTAATTTATGCACAGGCATGCCTGATACATTTAGATTTTTCAAAAACTCTATTGGAAAGTGCATTCTTTCTTCATCATCATCGGTGACGTTACTGTCTACACTTTCGTAAACTCTTTCATCCTGAGGTCTATCTTCAGGTGTAAAACGACTCAAAACCTGGTCACCAATGGCGAAAGTGTCCTCATTTAAATTACACAGGATTGCTGTCACGTCATATGTGTCTGCCTCCGTCGGAGAAAAGGAATCGGAGAATATTGCATCCACTAATGAGTCATTGCAAATACAACAGATATCATTGAAGTTTTTCAATGATATCCTCACCAAGCCTTTGATCATTGGTGAGTGTGCCATTACCGAGGGACATTAGACACTCATATCGCATATTTAGAGTCATTCACAGCTCTAATGTACTCAGTCAATTTGATCTGAGTAATATGACACCACATTGGATACCTCTTAAGAGTGTCTTCTACGATTTCTACTCGACCTCCACCGAATACAATTGGCAATGTCTGCCGAAAATTGCCTCCAAAAGAGAATGACAATATTGCCAAATGGCCGGTAACCAATTGATCCATCAACAGCCCATTTGATTTTTTTCAAAAGTCTGTCAACACATGCCAGGCCTTTCCCTGGAGTCATTCCAGATTCATCCGAAACAACAAGTTTGGCATTCCTAACTTTCACAGCGTCGTCTGACGACTGGTACCTTAAATTGGGAGTGGTAAGTTCTCCCTCCCTCAAGAAGAGTGGCTGCAATTCCAGTCGAAGCAACCGGTAACACAATTTTACATCGGAATCTCAATGTACAGAGAAGTGTATTGTACAGGAAAGTTTTGCACTTTCTGCAGGCCCATCAACGAAAAAGCATCTAACTCTTTCTTTTGGATCATCAACAGCTTTCATGACCATATCGTGACCTTCTGTTAGTCTAACATTCGGCCTAGGCAAAAACATAAGTTCCTTTTCTGCTGGAGAAACAGGATCATATTCAGATAGAATATCATCATGAATTTCATTAGGAGTAGGCAATTTCAACCCACTCCAATCAGTTCCATGTAAACGTGGTGTGTGCATTATATCGTGTAATGCCCAACTTTCTGGGTCGGACAACCTTGCATGAACGAAATCTTCCGTTAGTGCAACTTTATGGGTAGCAAACAGCTTTTCCGCATCTTGTGGACTGTGGATATATCGTAAAAGACGTTTCTGTAAGAGTGGTATCCAACTCTTTCTCATTTGCGTCTACAGTGTTCTTCGAAAGTGGGACAAATTACGCTTTCGGGATCTTTACACATGTCTACTCAGTCTTGTGCTCCTCTAATATGAAGAAGAAGCATTCTGAGACAATATCGTCATTAAAGTAAACGCGATACATCATTGTGATGGTGTTGTTAGCGCTCCTTTGTCGGGGTGAATGGTGAATGTAAAAAACCCCAATGATTAATTCCTCCACGTTAAGTGTGGAAGATATAATGTTGCCGTATGCCCGTTCTTTAAATGAACTGCCAATCGAATGATATGATGCGACTTGTCGTGCATCAAGTAGCCATTAAGTCGCCACATTACTTCTGGAGTGCTAACATAACGCGAACTCAAAATATGTTTAATATCATCCTGATGAAATGACTGAGGTGCCGTCACATTTTCAAGGACTTTAACGCTTGCAGCATCATATCCTCTATAAACGTATTTATAAAGATATTTTACGCTCTGTACAGAGCCGCTTGTAAGGGATAACCCTTGAGATATCAATTCGTTGGTTTTCTTTACCAATGATAAAGAAACCCCAGCACGTCTTTGGTACTTGGTATAGCTGTTTTTATTTTATCGAGTTACCTCTTCAAAATCTTTGAGAAACTCGGCTCGCCGGTCTAAAACTAAAACCACATGGCTAGAACCATGTTTTTACCTTTTCTGTTATATCTCGGGGGTCATAGGTCAAACAATGCTCATCTTCAAACTAAGCCGAGCTATTAAAGTTATAGATTTTTGGAGACATAAAGGGGACGTGTACGATGTCCTTAACTCAAGTTATCACCGTTAGGGGCCGACAGAATTAGCAACAGTAATCTTATTTATATAGAGATCGAAACGTGGATAGCTTTGTAATTTTAATGGCGCTTCATTTTGACAATAATTATATTATAGGATGTAGGTTTTATTGAAGCTGCAGTACAAATCGCAGAAATGAGAATGCTGCTTTATTCAAACAGTGATAAGTTATTTCAATCATTTATAAAGAAATCCGATATATCACACATACTATATACCAATTGAACCAATCGTAATAAATCCATACTAATTTTACTTTAATTTCCAGTTTAAATTAACAATTTATGATTGAACACACGTACTGTCAAAACGACGTATAAAAAAAATAAGTTATATAATAAAATTCTTGTTAACATATTATTACAAAAGATCCTTTACGTTACGAGAACATAATACATAATATTATACAGAACCCGCATAATAATTTTTGAGCATCGCATAATAAGTAATCATAACACCATGATTAATAAAACATCGTCATGAATATATTATTATGATCCAGAAAATAATGATTAATTTAAATTTCTATACAAAAATTGAACAATAAAAGCATTTTATGTAACCTTTTTGCCTCCTTATTTCATGGATTTATTGCCGTAATACGATACATATCGAAAATTTAGTTTTAGTGAGATATGAGATCCCAATTACAATTTTGGTATATAAAAATATTTCGATGTTTTGTTGTCTGGATGATAATCGTCGTCACCCAGTGGTTATATTTTTAGTCTGACTCATTTTTCCTTATCGTATCACAAATTCTAATACGTTTATTATATCAAACACTTGTGTGCCGCACTACCTTTGTATAAATATTATAGTAAATACTCCCATTACGGTAATAATATTGTTTTATTTCTTTTAATTTCCTTTTTAATTTCAATCAAATTTAATTCCAAAAAATAAAAATAATTTAATGTTGCTACTATTAATTTATTTTTACGTTTTTGTGCAGTGCAAGAAAATTAAAATAATAGAGATAAACAATTTACGGTTATTTTCTACTTTAATTTTCTGTTGTTGATATAACCATATTATTACAGTGTTTTTATTACGTTGGAAATTAAGATGATTTAGTATTACAAAAAAAAAAAAAAATCGAAGGCGAAAACATGGCAGTGCGCAGATGAGCTATAAAGATAAAATTGCAATCATTATTTTATTGATCACTTTGATGGACAAAAATGGTAATTTGAGTAGATAAGGAATTTAAAAATGGTTTCATTTTCTTGTTTAGGGGAACGGTATGTTATGATTCACCTAATTTATTACGGGAATTAAGCTCAATACGAAATTTGGGGTAATATTGGGGTGAACTTCTTAACTCCCTTCAATGGAACCGCAATGACCCCTAGTAATCCCATCAAGTTGGAAATTATACGTTCACACTTTTAAATCGAACAAGAAACATGATGGAAGGGTTTCATTTTCTGATAGAGGTAAATAGAAGGCGTCGGCCACTGACGGTACTATATTTAAAGAAGCTGAAAAAAACTTGTGTTAAACGAAAATGTGATAGTTTTGGTAATCAAACTGAAAATAATGGAGAAAATCTGATGGGTCGTCGAAGGGCTTATATTATTATATGTTTTAAGTTGGACTCTGTCTGTATGGGTGAAATTTGGTTACTGATTTTTTGCCCTAATTCTCTATGTCCTATTTAGCAAAAATTTTGCATGTACTTCTATACCTCTAGGCCATTACATATTTCAATTATTTTGGCCGAAATTAGTACACCGGAAGTGGCAGCTTCCATAAAAGCTTTCTCGTTTTTTGAAAATATTTTGAAAACCATATCATTTACGAAATTTGCGACAGTGCCGGTGCAGATTATTATTCCCAAATTTAAGCGGAAACGGTTTTTGACGAAAAACAAAAATTCAGCATTTGTACAGCCCATATGGATTTTAATCGATTGTTCAGGATGAAACTATATACCTTAGTCATTACATAAATTGGGAGGTCCCAGTGTTTTTGGCCGAAACGAATTCACCGAGAGGCTTCAAAAGGAGCTTTTACGATTTTGCACGTATTTAAAAAGTGTACAACTTTTGCAAAAAAAAAAATTAGAAAAACAGAAAGATTATAATTTATATTTGAAAGTAGATCATTTTACCTAAAACAGGAGGTTTGATAAAAAAACAATTTTATTTTACCAAAATTCGGCATTTCTATAGTCCAGACGGATTAACTATTCAGAATGAAACTTCACAAATAAACTTTTTCTAATAAATGGGAGTACAGTGCGAAATATGGTGGACATCTGTGTACCGGAAGTGGCCATGGGAACTTTTAATTTTTGCAATGAAGTTGAAAAGTTAAGCATTTACAAAAAACTACAAAGAATTCGAATAAATTAAAAGAACCAGGGTTGACCTTGTTGGATTTAAAATTTAAAGCATGAATAATGATTTTTGATCATACAAGACAGTTTTACTAAAAGTCCGGTTGTTTATTGTTTTAAAACTATGTTCTTTACTTATTCTTTTTTGATTAATACTTAATAAAACTTTTTTATAATTTATTAACTTTTCAACATCATATTTTTCAAATTCAGGCTGTTTGAAAAAAGCAGACCTACTTCCCAGTATTCCTCTTTCTTATTGCGGAATATCTTTCTTCTGAACTATCATAACTAGTCACCATTTTAACTCTTAGTTCAGCCTTAGAAAATCAGCCTTTTCCTGTTTATAATTCATTTAGATTATACTGAAAATAATAATCATAATGATAGATTTTCCTCGTGCGATCGATGGGGTTGTGTAATTGGTTGTTGGGAATTATTATTATTTTTATTATAATTATAAATTATTATTAAGTTAGTAAAGCATAATACAATTCCCACAATGAAATTATTGAACAAACTGATAAAAGTTCATAGAACGGTGGTGACTGAAATAGACAAATTAACAGAATATTTTATATATGAGGCTGATATTAATATTGAAAAATTCAGAAGAAACACAACAAGGTTAACTTGGTGTAATCCTCAATGCACACAAACATGTATTGCATCATTCTTTACTCTCTCCAGCCCAATTAGAACATAAACTGGAATGCATTGACAGCCACATTCTAACAACTACCAGCACCACGTCAGAATATTTAGCAGTAAAGAATTGTCAACTATTGCAAGGAGAGAGAGAACTTAATGTGAAGTATCAAAAATATACACCATCATGATAACCCATGCGAAGTAGCAATCCTGAAACGGAGGATGAATCTTAAGAAATCATGTTCCATCGGATCCGTTAACGAACCAATCCACTTGATAAACCTTAATGCCAACAATCAGTGGTTATATCCCGTTCACAATAAAACAACGGTCGATGTATTATGCTTTCATGAAATCAAATCATCACACCTTTAAGAGTCAGGCACTCGTATGCTATGCGACACGAATTTGTATATCAATGCAATTAATCATCCCATCTTTTAATCATTAAGAAGCAGCTTTTTCGTTGCACATATTTAAAAAAATTAATCATTTACAAGAAAACGATTAACAACTAAAATGTTCTAACTTAATTTTGCAACTATATCGTCTAGACCAGTTTTATAAAATTTAAATTGTAATGACGATTTGTATCAAAAAATAGTTTTGTTTCTGTTTTTATAGAGGTTGACAATTTTAAATTAAAATATTACAAAGAAAAACATTTTGAATATCAACGAAACTAGCTTTATTGGATAGATAATTTTATGTCATTAATGCTTGAATATGATTTTGACATGTAGCCACCGCGGCTGGCGCGTAGATGGCGTAATCTGGTTGTCCAATTTTTACACACTTTTCGCAGCAAGTGTTCCCGTATCTCGGTAATAACTCGCCGAATGTTGTGGTCTAAGTGTTCAATAGTCTCTGGTTTAACAACGTAGACAAATGACTTAACATATCTCCAAAGAAAATAATCTAATGGAGTTAGATCACACGATCTCGGTGGCCAATTAACAGGACCATTACGTGAAATCAGTCTTTCATCAAATGTTTCAATGAGTAAATTAATTATATCCCTCTACATAGCGAGGGATGCAATTAATTTACTCATGCATGTGACATCGTCTAGTTACAACCACATATCAGCAAAATTTATATCAGCAAATTGGGGTACAAAAAAGTTAGAAATCATGTATCTATACTGTTCACCGTTCACTGTAACTTCCAACCATTGTTTTTGAAAACATATGGACCAATAATTTCGCCGGCCTATAAAGCGCACCAAAAATTTATTTTCTCTGGGTGTAATAATGCTTCGGCAAAGGCTTGTGGATTCTCTTCACTCGAAATCCGACAATTCTGTTTATTAACTTAACCATTCAACCAAAAGAGAACTTCATCGCTGAACAAAATTTTGTTTGACATTTTGATTTCAATTTTGATAAAAAATTTCTTCAATTTGCAAGCGTGGCATGGCAAATCAAACTAATGACAAAGCAAATGTTAGCTGTCAAATCGGTTGTCAAACAAAATAGTATTGCCAACTTACAAATGTGAACCTCTAAAAAAACACCTATGAACTTTGCTCTGTACGAAGTAATTTTTTAGTAAAATTCTCACCTGCTCTGTTTTATTTTGGGTGAATTTCATTAGGCGAACTACAAGACATCAGAGAGATTGCACCAAAATGCCACCACATGAGCTAACAAAATGCAATCATATAAAAGTAAATAATTAGAATCTAACCTATCAAATGGCGTGTGCGCTGTTTCAATATTAAGCGATTTTTTTAAAGTAAAACTTCTTTAGGCACGCTTGACTTGGGGACTAAGCTGGCAAATGCGTTACGAAAAGTGTAATCGAACGAGGCGAACGAAACAATAGACGCAAAACGAAATCATTTTCCTTTAGTATCAGGATGTGCCATGACAATTCATAAATCCCTAGGTGGAACATTAGTTGATACCATTTTATTTTAATCATTGGTTAAAAAAATGGGATAATAAGAAAATTGGAAAATTGGTAAATGGAAAATTGGAAAAATTGGAAAATTGGAAATTTCGAAATTTGCAAAATTGGAAAATTTGAAAATTTGTAAATTGGAAAATTGGAAAATTGGAAAATTGGAAAATTAGAAAATTGGAAAACAGGTAAATGGAAAATTGGAAAATAGGAATATATGAAAATATGAAAATATGAAAATATGAAAATATGAAAATATGAAAATATGAAAATATGAAAATATGAAAATATGAAAATATGAAAATATGAAAATATGAAAATATGAAAATATGAAAATATGAAAATATGAAAATATGAAAATATGAAAATATGAAAATATGAAAATATGATGATATGAAAATATGAAAATTGGTAAATTGGAAAACTGGTAAATTTGAAAATTGGAAAATTGAAAAATTGGAAAATTCGAAAATTGGACAATTGGAAAATTGAAAAATTGAAAAATTGCAAAATTGCAAAATAGGAAAATATGAAAATATGAAAATAGGAAATTTTGAAAGTTGGTAAATTGGAAAATTGAAAAACAGGAAAATTGGAAAGTCATAATATAGACTTCTATGTCACTGACTGACTCACTCGAGAACGCACAGGGTGACCAACATTTTTTTTTCTCTATATTATAACATCTATGTCACTCACTAATTTACTCACTCCAGAACGCACAGGGTGACCAAAAAAAATTCGTCCGTGTGATATATTTTATATTTGTATTTTTTCTATATTATAGCTCCATTTCACATGAGGTATCACAGAAACCGATTCTTTCTTCGTTTCTTTCCCCGATTGCCTATGATACAGGTTTTAATGCGACTTAAACATATTTTCGATGAAACCAAATGATGTACTGTGGTTATACATAAATGAAATAAAAAATATTTCAAGGCCATTTTTACTATGCGAAGAGATTTCAAAAATGGTTTTTTTGTCCATTTTGTGACACATACATAAACATTGTCTATTACGACTAGTTGGCCTTGAAAAAGTTACCACGTTACAAGGTTACCTCTTGTGGCATCAGACATAAACGGCTAGGTGACACTCGAGAAAGCAAAGGGTGACCAATTTTTTTTCCAATATTATAATTTTTCTATATTATATTATAAATATTAAATATATATTAGAAGTTTTACTTCAGTAGTGTGGTCTAAAGCACACTTAATTTTTTTTTTATGTAAAACACTTCATAAATTTTTAATGGGTGAATCTCAATTCGGTCAATAAAAAAACATCACAGAGATTATACTAAAATGCCACCATATGTAAAAATCTCCTAAATGTGTGACCACTTAAACGAAGGATGTTTGACGAATTTGCTTAGTACAATTTTTAAACAGAACTCTCATCGACACTTTCTGATTTTAGGTGCCTTTCCATTCTACTAATATCTGCATTTTTTTTTTATTGATAGATATTATAACACCTTTTGGCATAAAGTGAACAAAACAAAAGGAACCTATGAGAGTTTCATGAAAAAGGAATCTTATAAGCAAGTTTATAATGAAACGATGCAAACGCTGTTAAGCTCATAACCTGTATAAGGTGGGCTTTTGGAGCAACCCCTATGATGCGATGCCCTGTTATTGGTCGAAATAGGTTAGGTTAGGTTAGGCTCCTACTTTGCCGTCTAGCATAGAGCCGTCCGTGAAAAATTTCAGTGCCTCGTTTTCCAGTATTGGTCCGTTCCTCCAGGATTCCCTAGAAGGACAGATGATCCGGAAACCTATATCGAAGCACAACGTTGGTTTAATATAATCTAGATTCACCAGTTCTTCCCTTAGTGATCTAACTATCGTCGAGTGTCCCGCCTGAAGACACTTCCACTGAGAGACAGCCGAGAGCCTCGTAGCCACATTGGCTGCCATCTGCTTACCAAAAAATTCGATTGGAATAAGATGGAACATAACCTCTAAAGCGCGTGTAGGTGTTGTCCTAAGCGCCCCGCTTATAAGCATACAGGCCGTTCTTTGCACCTTCTCCAACATCCTTATGTAGGTTACCTTTTCCAGAGCTGGCCACCACACGTCCACTCCGTACATCAGCACAGGCCTTACCACTGCGGTATAGAGCCAGTGTACCAGCTCTGGTTTCAAACCCCATTTCTTCCCTATTGCGTTTCTACACGAGTAAATGGCTACATTAGCCTTATTCACCCTTTCTACAATGTTAGGCTTCCAGCTGAGCTTACTGTCCAAGATTATGCCCAAAAATCTCGCTCTGTCAGCAAAAGCCAGTCTAATGCCGTTCACAGTAGGTGGGCTAACTACCGGAATTTTATATTTCTTAGTAAATAGTACCAGCTCTGTCTTGGACGGGTTGATCCCTAATCCGTATTTGCCGGCCCATTTCGTAACGATCAGGAGTGCATTCTGCATAACATCCCTAATCGTATCCAAATATTTGCCTGAGACAGCTATCGCTACATCATCTGCATACGCTACAACCCCCATCCCCTCTTTCTCCAGTTCCAACAGCAATCCATTCACCACTGCACTCCAAAGAAAGGAGGATATTACTCCTCCCTGTGGAGTTCCTCTAACCACCCGCCTTCTAATGGTGGACTCCCCCAGTTCCGAGATAATAATCCTGCTTACCAGCATCTGATTTATCAACCTACTTATAGGATAATCCACCTTCAAAAATGACAATCCTTCCATGATCGCCTCCGTTTTAACATTATTAAAGGCACCCTCAATGTCGAGAAATGCTACCATACAATACTCTTGCGAGTAAATTGACTTCTCAATCATGCGTACTAGATCGTGCAGAGCTGTTACAACCGACTTTCCCTTACAGTACGCATGCTGCGACATTGCCCAATTCCTCGGCTCAACTTTTGTTCGAATAAGTACGTCTATCAATCTTTCCAAGGTTTTCAACAGAAAGGATGATAGAGTTATAGGCCTCAGGTCCTTTGGATAAACCTGTGAGCTTTTTCCCGATTTCGGGATGAAAACCACTCTGACCTCCGTCCATTTCCTGGGAATATAGACCAATTGCAGACATACCCTGAAGATAACCTCCAGCCAGGGGAGGATGACTGCAGAGTTCCTTTGGATCTCTGCTGGTATAATCCGATCCAGGCCCGCCGATTTAAAAGGCTTAAATCCGTCCAGTGCCCACAGGATTCGTTTCCTGTCCACGATGCCATCCACATCTCTTAAAGGTGTTCCTCGATGAGCTCCAGGCTCCATCGAGTCATCAATGCTTCCCGGAAAATGGGTCTCAATGAGAAGCTCCAATGATTCCGCACTTCAAGCTGTCCATAACCCGTCCGGCCTAATTAAGTAACTAGGACTGGTTGGGTTAGTAGATAGAGTTTTCCTTAGGCGAGAAGTCTCGAAGACCTCCTCCATTCTACAACAGAAGAGTCTCCAAGACCCCCTTTGTGCCCTCCTCAACTTGTTTTTGTATTTTCTCAGGTCTTCCTTATAGGAATCCCAATCTCGATTTTCCCTGGTGTTCGAAACAAGAAATAGAATTCACTCAAAATCAAAAATAACCGATGAAAGTTTTAATCAAAAAAATGAACTGAGCTAGACGGTAAATACTTCGTTTGATAGGTTTTTGTATTAGAGTAAACTTGTAAATGAAACGAACGGAAACGACGTACCTACTTCGTTTGGAAAAAGCAACAAACTCAATAAAAACAATTTTGGACTATACATGGCATGCTTGTCTGTCTGTATATGTATAATAGTAGGGAAAACAAAAAAACTAATTTAAAAAATGAAATAGAAACCATCGACATTTCCATCGATCAGGAAAAAAAAAAAAAAAAATTTACGATACGAAATACGAATTACGATTACGAAATTATATACTCTTACGATTAAAAACACAGTCAACAACTTGTGTATGTTGCTTTATTATGAGTAACGAATCTCTAAGAGCTGTTCATCACGTCAGCTATCAATGATCATGTCTTCTACTAAATAGGGTTATAATGATGTCTCGTTTTTAACATTGAACTGCCAGTGTCTCAGATCACAGTCACGCAGGGGTGCTCAATCCATTTGCTTTCCGAGACATGACTGCGCAATGACGAGCATGTTAATATTCCTACGTTTGAATGCTGCGTTCAGTTGAAGAGAGATGGTCAGTGGGCTGCGGGAGTAGCAATTCCGTCAAAAGATCCATAAAATGAGCATAGTGGACACAAATAATTTGCCATACGAACTTCCAATGGTCATAGGTCGCCCTTACTTTCTCAAAACCAATATTGATGAAACAGATGGACTGGTAAATGGAACTATGGGTTGTCTGAAGTATATCGAATGCAGCCATCCTGACCGGGACAGACAACAAGAACGATGAAAATGTCAAGAGTAAAAAATGTCAAACGACTCCGGATGGATTTCGGAACAAATTCACAAGTTGGCAAGAAGATCAGGCGGCTTAAAGCTGAATGGGCACAGAAAATGAATATCGACCGATGTTTGGTGTCCATTTCTAGAAAAAGCTCAATTGTTAATCGAAACAACAATCGGACAATTAATGTTAAGCGAGGTAGTCAGTATATACTCTTACGATAAAAGACACAGTCAATGACTTGTGTATATTGCTTTATCACGAGTAACGTGCTCGAACGACTTTCTATCACGTCAGCTATCGATGATCATGTCTTCTACTATATGGATGTAAAAATGAGACCTCAATGAGTCTTCTTCAAAATGAGGCTTCGCGCCTCACTACAAATCCGCTAAGTATATTTCAGGTTGTAATGGCGAATTTTGTACGAGATAATAATGACGTCTGGTTTTTAACATTGAACTGCCTGAGTCTCAGGCCACATCAGCTCGACCTAACTGATACAATCACGCAGGGATGATCAATTTTCCTGGCTACGTAATGACGAGCATGTTAATATTACTAATTTTGAATGCTGCGTTCAGCTCAAGAGAGATGGTCACTCAAGAGAGATGGTCAGTGGGCTGCCGGAGTAACAATATATAAAAATACACGTAGCATAAGGAAACCATCTTTGGACAAACAACTGGTATGAGCGTAACAACACAACCCATTGATGATATATACACGGCTGAACTTCAGCTTCTCAATGGAAATAAGATGCTTTTTGTAGTTGTATTCACCTCGCCGAGTAAATCTGTCGAAGACATAATGAAGTTCATACATTTCGTCCTTGCTCCATATTCTAAAAGAATTTCAAAAATTTTCCAAGGAGATTATCATCTTTTGCCGATAATTATGAGCCGGGATTTCAATATTATTTTTGCTGTTCCTCAAGCTGAACCACTGATAAACTTCATGAGAGACGAATTCGGTTTGTACATGAACTCAGATCGAAATATATCTACTAAGAGATATGGGACGACCATTGTACAGTTTTTCAATGAAAATTAGAAAAGTTAGAGTCGACAGTATATGTATCTTATTATAGCTACCATAATTCAATTGCGTCGATTATACCGAAAGAGTAATAGACCAATTTAATGATAATAAACAAATGAAAAACTCTGGTTAGTAAAATTGCATTCCTTCTTCCTTCAAAGTAAACTGTACCACACACTATACACACGCCATGTTTACACATCTCTTTGAGAGTACTAATGGACTCACTCTTTTTTTATAAATGAGGTAGAGTAGAGCTCAAAGTGGAGGACATGTCGTCGTGTCAATATTAAAGTGTCATATACGCTATTTGTTTCCTATGCCTATAGGACACTTTAATATTCACACGGCGATATGCAAGAAGTGAATTTGTTTTTGAAAAAAATCTGAGATAATGCCTCAGAGCCTAATGGAAGTAATAATTTAGTTTTTGTTGATATTTGTTTAATAATTGCTGTGTTTTTTTATTAGCGCCCGATAGCTGTATCCGGAGCAGCCAATTTTCTATGTCAAAACTTATATTTGGCGCGCTATTATTGCATATAATTAATTTATTTAACTCTAAACTAAAATTTTTCATTTTACTTTTTAATTAAAAATCAATAAAAAAATATCATGGCTCACTTATTTATCGGGAGCCGCTATCGAGAGCACTATCTCTTTCAGGGGGAAACTTTAAATTTCCCTTGTTTTGTACAACCCTTAAATCAAAGCAAACTTCTTTCATTCTACAAATTTTGTCGTATGTCAATTTTTGGTTAAAAAAAAAACAGAAAAAAATATTAATAAATTTTTAATAATTTAATATATTTTTAATACGTATTTCACAAAATGTTTGGAGCATTTGATTTGCGATTTTTTTAGGGCAAACTGCAATGTGTTTCACTAGAATGGAGCACACGCATGTATAGTTGTGCTGGGATATGCTGTTCGCACAAAAATAATTTTGGTATGCAGTGCACAATTCGATTGAGCGAACCCTTGTTAAAATTGAGATCGCGGAAAGATTTGATTGAAACTTCTACGAAATGATTCATGCGTATTTGTTTATTCGGGGTATACGGAAAGGAAACGATGGACATGGGCCAAATTTTAAACAAATAATGCAGGGAATTAATCGAGCAGCGGGAACTAATTCTAATTCACATATTCTATGTGAAGTAAATAATTACAAAACTCACTGGTGGCGTTGTAATGGTATTTGTCAGCATCGTAAATTATTTTATGGATATGTTGAGCGGGTTCATAATCGAGCTCCTGGGCCACACGATACTTGGTGGATAGCACATGTTGATTCGTGCAGCGGAGCTTTTGAAAAAATTAAAGAACCTCAAATTTCATAAAAAACGAAAAGCTCCACAACGAACTCCCGCTTTATCACAACCCGAAGTTAAAGCAAATGTGCGAGACATACGAAAATTTTTCCCGACAAATCAAGCTAGTGCGACCCAAAAAGGCCAAACTAGTACAAAAACTAAACATCCTAATTATTCTGATCGACCGGGTGGCAACTTAAAAAACGTAGTTCGTATTACGGATTTGCCGACTAGTGAAGATATTCCACATTCTACTCCTAATCATCCCCAGCAATTCAACCCTTTTTTTGGGAAAGGTAGAAATCTTTCTGATTCACCTGTCGCTAAACCAGATGATAATGTTAATCACACAGTTCGCGGCTTGTGGTCAAAACGGCGATAAAGTTCCGCAAACTACATCACATTTTGACCACGAGCAACCAAAACTAGTTGAGAAAATGACGATTAGATTTAATTTTAAACGAGAAAGTATATCAGGTTGTCGATTTGTTGGATAGTGATGAGATGATGAACAAGAGAGAACGCACAGCACAAGAGACGCTAGAAATCAAACGATTCAAGAAATGCAAGACGATCTACTGAAGGAAATTAAACATAGTACCAATGATTATTGTGAAGATGATGAAACAGATGATGTAATTGATTTAATCACCGGTGATTTCGATGAGACAATTACAGGAGATACCATCGAATTAATCGATAAAAATGTTATGGATGATTTATTTGGCGGGGATACACTTTTACGTCGGTATCAAACAACATCAATATCCCGGAACAGTGATGTTATATGCGTTACGGAAAATAATATGATTCAATGCCCCCCTGTGTCAAACTCGAATGATCCGTAATCAATTGGAAAATCATCTCGAGGGTTGCTTGGGCGTTACAGTCGAGGTGAAACATGTTAAATATAAAGTACCAACTAAATTGCCGTTTTATAAAAATAAGATTTTAATTGCATAATTTAATTTAATCATTTTTAATTAATTAATTAAAATTTAATAAATTAAAAAACACGATTTCAACTGTTCATTAGTTTATCATTTTTATTTTAAAATTAATACACCGAACTTACACCGAAATTTACTCACAAATACTTAAATTTTACAATGCGTCTATTCAACTGAACCGCAGGGAAATAAAAATTTCTAAAAATTGACACTAAAATTCATAAATAAACTCTTTCATAGTTTAGTTAAGTTAGAATCATTATTCAAAATTATCATGTTTTCGATAAGAAATAACCAAGTTCTGACATCTGATGTAAGAGCAATAAATTACTCATTTATCCTATTAAAAATACTAATAATGTGACGTAAGGTTTCTTAATGATAAAACAATGGTAATACGAATTAAATGGTTATCAAAAATTTAAACTTAATATCTTGAATTATTTTAAACGTACTAATCTCAACTATTTATTTTGCTAAAAGAGGTTTTTACTTCTGAAATATAAATAAATCGAAATTTAAACTGAAAGATGACGACTTCTTACCGGAAAGATAATAGAAAAATCAACGAAATGTAATGATGTAGATTTACTATGAATTATCGGCATAATCTACAAATTCTCGGCATTGTCTACCGAACCAAACAATTGTCTATACTATTTCTGACACCAACATGAAGACAATTCCAAAATATGCATTGAAACAGAACATTGCCAATATGAGAGCCATTCTCTAAAATGCGCGTAATTTTCCGTAAGCTACAATGAGATCCTTTCAAATAAAAATAGAGAGCACTGACTGTAAAAAATTATTGGTAGTATAAATTAATTCGGTCCATTTTTTTTATTTTAAAAATGCATTTATTTTAAAATAAAATGAATGAGCCGATTAATTAAAATGTTGTCCATCGCTGCTTACGACTTTTTCTCACTTCTCAGGATATTTTCGAATCCCATCTCAAAAAAACCATTCGTCTTTTGAGGCGATCCAAGTTTAAAGCCAATTTTCAATTTCTTCGAAAGAAGTGAACCGGTGACTTGCCAAATCGTGTTGCATCCGTCGGAACAACCAGTAATCAGAAGAAACAATGTCCGGAGAATTCAGCGGGTGCGGTAAAATATTCCATTTGGGCGTTTCCAAATATTGTTTTATGACTTTTGCCACGTGAAGCCGAGCGATGTCATGCAGAAGAATAATTTTATCATGCCTTCTCTCATATTTCGGACGTTTTTCTTGTAATGCACGGCTCAAATGAATTAATTGTAGTCTGTACCCCTAATGGAATCGCCAGGTTATAGCAGCTCATAGTACACAACGCCTCTTTGGTTAAATACACAGAATAACCTTCGAATCATGAATGCTCGTCGATGGTGTTGATGTTGAGGTTGAGGGCAACGATTGGCCGGGCAAAGCCTAGTATCCTCTTGGGGTTATCGTAGAAGATCCACTTCTCGCCACCAGTCAATATTCGATATAAAAAACTCTTTCTTGTTTGCCTTTCAAGCAGCTGCTCACAAAAAAAATCGCCTTTCCACGTCTTTTGATTTCAATTCGTAAGGGACCCAATTTCCTTCCTTTTTAATCATGCCATAGATTTCATTCGTACGGAAACTGTTTGTTGGGTCACCCCCAATGTAGCGGCAAGCCTCTCTTGCGTTTGAGTCGGATTTTCATCGAGCAAGGCCTAAATTCATCGCCTACGAATTTTTTAAGCTGTCCTAAGCGAGGTTTATCTTCAAAACAGAAATCATCATTTTTGAAGCGTCGAAACCATTCTCTACATGATTTATCAGTTGAAGCATTATCACCGTAAACTTGCACAAGCATTCGATGTGCTTCAGCTGCACTTTTTTCCAAACAAAAAAATAAACACTTCTCGCAAATCCTGTTTAGTTATCACAAAATACGACATATTCAACACTGAAAAAACGCGTTTTGTATGAAAATTCAAAGCAACACAAACTGAATGTTAACGGCAGATTTCTCATCTGTCTGAAAAAAACAGAATTCAGCTGTCACTATAAAAAAATTGTTATAGTCAGAGCCACTTTTTGAAAACGGAGCGAATTAATTTGTAGTCGCAATATATCAGAGCTCGACGGTTTATTTCGAATGTCGATATATCATATTAAGGTGATTTTAATTCCACAATGATGCCCTTTCTAAGCTAAATATTCACTATGGGAACCAATCTCTCAGATTCGTGTAATTTTCAATAAACTGCAACGACATTATTTCTCATCCGAGAGCCCTATGGCTTATTTCGAAATATATGTAGTTGTGCATTATTGTAAAATCGATAAATCAATCCCTGACGGTCGCGTTAATATGACGATCCTCACATATAATCCAGTTAAGTTACTCAACAAGATGACATACTCAGAATCACTTCGACTTCTCTATGATTGACTGTTATTGGCATTTGAATAAATGGTTTCCAACTATTTGTCTTTCGTGTGTGTGCAATCCATATAGCAAAATAATATCTGTATTTTTAAGTTGGTGATTTTATTAAAACAAAAATTAAAAAATAAAATAAAATATGAGTAAAACTGTTGTAAGGTTTTTATTTATTTTCAGTTATTTTGTCAGAAACTTCATAATAACGAATGTAAGTCCTTTCCAAACTACATAGCCACTATGGGAGCCAATGTCTGAGATTCATTGAATACTTGACATAAGTCACAATGAAATCCTTTCAAATAAAAATCGCGGATAGCGTGAATATTTAAAAAATCTATGTGCGAGCCCTTTTGCTTATTTGGAACTGACATTAGGTAATATTAACTTTACAATATTGCTTCTAACCTATATAGCGAATCTCATAAATTCGTGTAATTTTCTGTAAGTTACAACGACATCCTTGTACATAAAAATTTCGCATATTTCAGGTATTTTAATCACTCTGATTTCTAAAAACAGGAATGGAAAATAAAAAGTTAGATATTTTTTATAAACAAAATATATTTGTTTGGTGGCACTGTCAGAAATATGCAAATAACTATCTAAAATTTATATTTAGTCCAAAAATTAGTTTTGAGTGAGCTAATTGCATGCCCTCAAAATTTTCCCACCAAAACAAAGAATACATAGAATGATGAAAATAACCAACCACTATGCAGTGAATCAAATAATTATTACAGAAACAATAAAAATGCTATAAACTTTATTTCTCTAATTTTACAATATAAACCTAATATTTAATAATAATTGTAATAATTTTATAACCAAATTAGTTAATATACAGAACAAAATTATACGACACAATAAGCGTACATTACAGTAAAATTATAATAATAGTCACGTGACCCACTAAAATATCCATTTACTTTGTAATAAAATAAAATAAACTTTTTAGAGAAAAACTATAGGAAATTTAATTTGATTTGTGCGTCGTCTATTTGTATTTTTAATGTGTCCAAATTTTATGACATCACAAATGGAAGTTTTGATGGCACCCCTTACTTTCAAAGATACGATATGTTTATTTGAAATTTTATGTACGCCAGTTGATGAGTCAAAGTGTAGAATATTTATGTGTACGTATTAAATGGCTAGAGTTGGAGGAGATAATTAGATTTGTATAAAGTTACTGGGTTGGAAAAATTAGTAAAGCATATAAATGTAAAACATTGATATATCGGTGTCACTAATATTGTACAGCTCCAGGCAGATAACCAGAAATATTTAGTTTGGTAATTGCCACTCATAAAACAAAATCAAATGTAATACAATTATATTCAATTTAAGCAATATTTAAACAAAACATTTGTCTCATCCCTCCTATTTATTCGGATTACACATTCAAATATACTACTGCACTACCGAAACCATTTAAAGTCTATACATCGATAAAAAAATTCTCACTTGTCTGAAATTACACATGCGGACAAAAATAAAAACCTGCCATAACCAATTGTAACAAAATAAAACAATACAAATCACTCAAATAGACACAAAAATATTAAAATTTAAATCAATCAAAACTAAATTTTTATTTCATTTAAATAATTTTATTAAAAAATAAAAAAAATTGGAAAATGATGACAGATTTGCCATGAAAATTGTATCAGTTCACAATTGAATAAACATAAATACAATTTTATAAGTGGTGTTGACAAATCAACAATGTGCTTTTTTTATATATTTGGGTTCCATATAAAAACACTTAAAATTTGTTATTTTAAAATTTATTGCTATGAAATAATAAAAGGGATACATATTTTTTTTCTAAAAGGATATAACGAAAACAAGAAAAGGGATAAAAATTTACTAGAGAAAAACGAGGTAGATCCTCTATTCTAAAGAATCTCAAATTTCTCATCAACTAATTGACAATTTTTTTTTTTATTTTAATTTTCCTTTGGCCACATTTATATGGTTTGGTACCGTACGGACATTTGATATCAGATATAATGATTCTTCCCTTATATCACAAAGTAAAAATATTTCTAATAATTGAAGAAATTTATGGCCATCAATAAAAGATCATGTTACATATGTTGTGTATTATTTTGTAATTGAGATGTAATAATAATGAAAGTACTTTGCAAACAAACAGGGTCTCCTTGTGATTTGGTTGTGTTTTTTATTTCGCTATGGGAATATTTATCATTAGAAAAGTTTTCTTTAAATTTTTTTAAAATTGGCCCTTCCGGTTGATTGTGCATTATTATTATGGTTAAAATTTTGTTCCTTAATAAAAATTTTATAAATTGAAGCTCAAGATCAATTTGCTTTTAAACTACCGCTAATTGAATACTGAAATTAGAAACGTTTCGATAACAGGCGAATAATACGTAAACTTTAACCGTTCGAGTCCCAAGCAGCGCAATTGCGCTGTTGAGATTTTATATCGAGAAAACCCAGCACATTTCGAACATTGTCAACAACTGACGGTGCGTTACCAATAGTCGAAGTCGCGCGCTCAGATTTGCGCTCAAGCAAGTGTATCACACAGCTCCTTTTAATGTAAATAGTATATTTAACAATATATTTGTCTCAATAGATTGCCTTTTCATCTCATTCATTTTATCTTCCTCTCTCATTTAGAGAAAGCGTCATTGCACCTTTTGGGATTTTTCAACATTATTTTTTCAAACGGTTTAAACTCAAACGGTTAAGGAATTCAATTCAAGCTGTTTCAAAGTAATTTTATTTCGGATCGTTCTGAATGTTTTTGCGCTATTTGTAAAATGATTTGTTGTTATAAGTTATTCAATATAACAACTGACTCAGACATCATCTTTGCACAGGTCCAGCGGTTTCGGTCCGTGGATTTGTCTCACTCCATCGGCGGTGTTCAACATACGACGTACATCTGAATTGTCATCCCAAGCTAATCGTTATACGAGTTTTTCTGTTTTGAAATTTATAAAAAAAAAACAAAAAATAAATAAAACACAAAATTTGTTAAATTAACAAAAACAATCCGTTAGCAATGTTAACAATGGAAACCTGACAACAAACGAATTTACTTTAATTAAATGTTATTAAATTTTAGTATGGAACTAGCTGAGTAACCCGGCGTTGCACGGGAGGTATATAAGCATGAGTTGTATTTTCGAATATTTTGTAGAAAATGTCTGGATATCTCAGTAGTTCCGGAGATTTAAGCTTCATTGTGAAACTTTAAAACATGACAATACAAACAAATGTTTTCCATTTGTCCAATTGAAACATTGTAATCATAGTCTTTCTCGTAATTGAATGCTGCTAACTTTAAATCACCTCTAAAAGTTTCTATTAATCGTCCATATCGTAACCGAGCGACTTCCAGCTGGGCCTCACGATGTTCAATGGTTTCAGTAGCTCTAGAAGAAGACATTCTGCTTCGAACATTTTCAAGTCGTGTTTCACGCTGTTCAGTTGTTTCATCAGCTCTTGAAGAAGACATCCTGCTTCGAACGTTTGCAAGTCGTGTTTCGCGCTGTTTAGTTGTTTCATTAGCTCTAGAAGAAGATGTACTGCTTCGAACGTTTGCAAGTCGTGTTGCATACTGTTCGCTTGATTCAGCCACCCTTGCGGCTCTAATCTTCTTCGACTTTGCAGTTACCTGCCCAATTGATCTTTTTTCGGTGGCATTTTTAAGCAGAAATGAAACGTGTAGCTAATTAATCAGGAACGGCGGGCATTCAAAACAGAAATTAGTAATAATTTATCAAAACTATTTTAATGTTCCCTTCGATAGGTTTCACCGCGAACTGAGTTTGAAAATGTCTTTACGGAATTTTTTTAAGCAAAATCAAATGTTATCTACAATCAAAAAGTAATCATAGATTAACACGTTTATAAACTGAAAACTTAAATCTAATAAGAATGTATATAGACTTGAAATAATATTTAATTCCTGGAAAATAATCACCAACAATTATTTTATTGCAATATAGCTAACTAATCTAGAACAACGGCATCCGAAACACAAATTAATATTAATTTATTCAAAACGATTAAAACTACGTACACTTCGATACGTTTTACCTCGAACTGTGATTGAAAATGACATTTAGAAAAACAAAAGATGTTTTTTCAAATTAAGGCAATTTTACACGTACAATAATTTGAATCCAAGGACGTTTCTTGTAGAATATGCTATTTTCAAATATAAGACGCTAGTACTTTTCAAAGTAAATCAGTTTATACGTACAATATTTTTTAGTACCTTTCCTAGAATTGATTTTATGAAACAATCATTGATTATTTAAGTAATAAACTATTGGCGTTTAGTATGAAACTACTATTTTCATTAAAAGCCGCCGGTTGCAATACTGGATTAAAATAGAATGTTAATTATTTCTGAAGTTTTGTGGAAATTAGAACTCGCTTACTATGGTACATTTCAAAACAGGATATGATAAATAGGATATCACTAAACAGTACATGTCAAACCAGTAAAAATGGATTATTGGTATGAAAAATATAAGTGTTCAGAGATTTGTCTTCAGTTGATGAAAGATTGTCTTAAATATAAATTAATAAAATTAATTTGAATAATTAAATCAATTATAGTAGAGGTATGATTTGTGTATAACAATCGCACGCTAGATATCCTTTTTGTTGTCTAAATTTGCATGTAAAAATAAATTCTTGATCCAGGGCAGACTTCCGGATTGGAGCATGTCACTAATTTCATAGAACTCCTTTCCTTAGTCATTCCCGTCAAAAAATCTTAAAAAAATTGAAATTTGAGAAAAAATCTGTACCATGGCCCCTAGATCCCGGGGTCCAGCTCCTTCAAAAGTATCCTTGGTCCTGAATATGTAACATATACATGGTAAAAATTTCATGGCGATCGGTAAAGCGGCTAAGGCGTAACTTCAGAACAATCAAATAATTGTATCTTTACATTTAAAAATGAATTTTTGATCCAGGGGCGGACCCCCCGAATTCGAACATGTCTCTTATTTCATATAACCCGTTTCCAAAACTAATTCTCGTAAAAAAAATTTAATTTTTGAAAAAATTTGTACCATGGCCCCTAGACTCCGAGGTTCAGCCCTTTTCACAATATCGTAAGCTTGGTCCTGAACATGCAACATTTGCGTGGTAAACATTTCATGGCGATTGGTTGAGTGACTGAGAAGTCATTTTGGAATAATCAAATATTTGTATCTATACATGTAAAAATTAATTTTTGATGCAGGGCTGAGCCCCTCGGATTCGAACATGTCAGTAATTTCATTTAACCAGCCCCATAAACTCATTTTCGTGGAAAAATTTAAAGAAAATTAAAATTTTCGAAAACATTTGTACCACAGCCCCTAGACCCCGGGGTCCAGCCCCTTCCAAAATATCGTAAGGTTGGTTCTGGATATGCAACTTGTACATGGTAAAAATTTCATGGCGATCGGTTGAGCGGCTGAGACGCCCATTCGGAACAAAGAAGCAAACAGGAATTCATTTTTATATATGTGTAAATATAGGTTTTATACAAATTACCTCGTAAATAAATCAAACTCAAATATCTTCCTTTGACAATAATAGTTTTAACAAGATTTTGTTTCACAATTTTAATAAAAATTTATTATCGCAGAAATTGCTAACTCACAGGTATCGTCGCCAAAATCGCCTTTGTAAAAAATCGCTTTATCCAAGAAAATGTCGCCAATGTTGTCCGTTTGACGATCACAGCAAAAAGAGACATATTTTTTTAATACTTTTTCTACTCATTCGCGTAATTTTATGGGTTGCCCGTGGTTAAAGCCCTTTGTGTCTTCTCCCATTTCAGCGCTAAACTTGATCGCTTTTAAATTTCGCTTTTTACTATGTCGCGCGGGTTTCTATGTTGCGACACGTCAAGTTATCTAGTACTAATTATAAATTGAATTTACAAACAGAAACAAAAATAATAATAATACATTTTCTATGTACGATAGATGGAGTGAGAGATTTCGTACGATTACAAGATTGATTTTATACAAAATTAATGTTTACTAAATCTAACTTTATATTCTTGCTGTTTTATATTTTTTTTTTTTTTTATTTATGTTAAAGTCTTCATCTTCAACAATATGTATATAGATAATTTCGATTCAATTTATCATTGGCACACTGATGAAATTGATTTACATTGATTATGAACGCAGATTTTTTGGCTTCATGGTGTTAATATTATTGGCCAGGGGCGGAATCATGAAATACGACCGGAAAATTTAAACGGATTTAAAAATATTTTCAAACTTATTAGAGTTAGGTTTCAGTGGTTGACACTTAGGCTATTTTTGGCCCATTGTGATACCACGCATTCACGCCACATCATTAACCCATTCACCTATTCACCTACTCACACAACTACAGTATACCACCTGCACATTGCAAGCTCCATGTTAACCTGTATATTGACATGGACGGTGGGTCGGCGCTGAATTCTGCACTCCATCAGAGGGTCTTAGTTGTGTTTATTAACATCACCGATTGTAGTCGATGATGAAAATTCGTTTTGTATCTAGCCTCTGATGGGATTCGAACCCAGTACCTCCCGGTCCAAGTGCCGAAGTTTTAACCACTGCACCAATTGTCCGGTCACTTTATTCTTCTTTATAAGTCCGGTCAACTTATTAGATTAAAAGTATTCAAATTTACCATGATGGATGCAGACTGATGTTTAAATGCAACTTCTATAATATTTGAAGAGCAATGGCTAATCTCCTACAAGATTTTCGAAATTCATTTTTTACCGGTACAACATTTCCGTTAAAAACTGCTCGATTATGAAATAGTTGTCGAATTAAATTTTTATGTTAAACTTTCATTTATTTGAGTTTTCATACAAAATATTTACGCCAACTTTGACCATTTTTCGAATTTTTTTGTGTTTGTCCATTGAAATATTTTCTAACAATTCATTTTTTCGGTCGGATTTCATGATCTTGCCCCTGTTTACATCAAAATAATTAAATATTTCCGGAAATTTTAAAATTTTGAAATACAACAGACTTCAATGCCAGCTTATAAAATGATGTGGCGACGAACCTGGTACGAGAAATTTGAAATTCGTAATGAATTTCGAAAATCTTGTAGGAGATTAACCATTGCTCTTAAAATATTATAGAAGTTGCATTTATACATCAGTCTGCATCCATCATAGTAAATTTGAATACTTTTAATCTAATAAGTTTGAAAATATTTTTAAATCCGTTTAAATTTTTCCGGTCGTATTTCATAATTCCGCCACAGGTCACAGAGATACTACTGGTCAATGACTTATATCAAATAATGATATAGGAGATGTTATTTGAAATGAAAATGTACCTTCAAAATACTATCGAATCGGAAAATCGAGTTATGTAGAATATTACATATACCAAAAAGCCGTATAAATTTTCTATGCAACGAGATTTTTCAACACAGCATCTCTTATGCCATCTATAGGTAAAAGGACCCGGTGGTATCTCCATGAACAGTGGTTTTGAAGGTTTTAGTGTAACCCTCAAATCCACTGAAAGATTCAAAGCAACTCGATTTTCCAACACAATAACAAATGAGAAAGTTCCGTAGTTTTTTTATGTGACCAAATTTATTTCAAAGACCATCGCTTATGCCGTCATTTGACTTAAATCAGTACTCGGTAGTATCTCTGTGATCTGGCCAAAAATTAATATACTGAAACTTAAAAAACCTTCTATTCTATGTGATTTGATATTCTATGTGATATATATTCTATGTGATCGATAGAACACCTGTTATGTCATCATTAGATTGATTAAAATATTTCTTAACTTTGGATTTAAGATATTAAGAAAATTGGCGTAACCAAATACGGCACAAAAAAAGAAAAGAAATTGCTGAAATCAACACAACGGGTGGGGGACCAGAATACACCGAACGAATAAATCCAATAGAGGAAAGGGCCGTGAATGCATGGGGCAATGGTTTTGGAAGGTGTGTCGGAAGCACCCGAAGCAAATTCAACAAAAGTTGAACCAGTCGCTGAATCTTCCCAATATGTGAAAAATACGCACACCCGGAAGCGTGGAAATGTTTCAGAAGGTTTGTATAAATTTATATACGAGGATGTAAATATTTATATACATACATATTTATAACGCCGATTTAATATTTTTTTAGGTGACGAAATGTTAAAAAATTATAAAAGCTAGAGGAAGAAAAGTCGAGTAAAATAGCTGAAGGCTAACATGATATAGCCGAGGCAATATACGCTGCCTTAGCTATCTTAAAAAAATGAAAATGCCTAAAAGGGAATTACATAATTATTATACTTAGAAAAGACTGAATGGTGAACTAAATGTGATTGAATATAAATAGATTAAATTTTAAGTTTTGTATTTTTGAATTTAATAAATATGTATTTATTTTGTTGTATAAAATTTCATAATTTAGTTATTACTACTATTGCTAAAATATCTATTCACATATAGCTCTCGTACTCGACTCCCTAATAAGTACCAAAAATCATTTTCCGATTCTGCTATATTTAAAGGATCAACATTTGATTCAATATTTTCAGCATCATCAGCTTCAACGTCACTATCTGAATCATCATCTTCATCGTCGGTACTTCTATTTATGTGTATATTATGTAAAGTACAAACGGCATAGATAATTTTACAGGCCATACTCGGATGGTAATGAAGCGTTCTGTGTCTAAGCAGACAACGAAAACGGGATTTTAGAACACCAAAACATTTTCGGTGTTTGGATAAGGTGTTAGAAGACAAGGCTCTAGTGGAAAACCAGAGTCACCTTACAAAACCTTAGCTTGGTTTTCCACAGAATTAAAATTATTTACTCAATATGATCTTAACTTGGATGTCATCCAAATAGCCGAATCACGCACTGATCCAGAAAATCAAGCATTCGCATATAAAATTGTCATGTTGGGGTCACAACAAACTAAAGCATTGATGCTGTGATACCTCTTACGATTTAAAAATAAGTTGCCTCTATAAAATTCATCATCCTCTGGTGGTGCAACTATTGAAATATGGCAGCCATCTATAACCCCAATAATTCCTTGCAAATTGAATTTTTGATTAAATCCATTTTGAATTTTGGCTTGGGCTAAAGTATTTTGCGCAAACTCAATAAATTCACCCATAAGGAGTCGACGATAAGTTTCGTGACTAGAAAGAGATAGAGCTTCCAATTGATACCTGATAAGAGCCATGTCCGTAAAAATGAAGCGCACATAAAAATCTGAGTTTAAACGGGATGTCTGTCTGGCGAGATTTTATTTCCAATTATAAATTGCACACAGGATTTTGACAACTTAAATAGTTTTTTAAATTTAGCGCCGGGTAATTCTTAGAGATTACTCACATCTCGAAGGTGTTTCAATTCAAGAGCGTGGTTCTGCCTGAAAGTTAATTATTTGCTTATTTATTATGTATCTTGTAATTACAAACCTTCTTCTTTTCTCTTCCCAAACTAGCAACATTCCATAAAGATAATTGGGCATTTTATGTTCAGTTTTAATGTTCAAACGGAATAAAGAAAAAAACATAAATGAAATTTTTTAACACAAATATTTTTTATTTATTTTCCATACACAAAATGTGATAAAATGGTAAATTTTGATAATTTCATTTTTGACAGATATAACATAAAAAATAAAATTACATAAATTTTTTGTTGCTCATCAGAATCGCAATTCAATATTTTATTGCTTAAAATAACATAAAATTATAAAATGTGAATCGGCCCCATTATTAATAAAAATAAAAAAAAATATTTAAAAAATAGAAAAAAGTGAAAATTTTTCCGGAAAATCAAAAAATTCATAGCAAACAATCCTGCATTTAAAAATTTCCAAAATTTGTACTCCAGTGATGTTGAAAATTTGAAAAAAAATCTTGATCGTTCTACAATTGTGTGAGATCGAAGTAATAAGGTGACTTTTAATTATACTTTTGGCTACTTTGGTTTGATTTTATTGAATAGCGTGCGGGTCCGTTGTTAAATTTGAATCTTGTTTCGACCAGACTTTTGGTTGTGTCTTGATTGTGAGCTCACCATTCGTTGATACAGATGAGTTCCTTACACCATACCTATTCGGTAGTTCCTCTGTTTTCTCTTGTTTACCTTTGTCTACACCTGTATTATCGACCATTTTTAAGGCCTGCGTAAAAAAATGATTGATATTTATTCGATTAGATTTCAACCAAATAGGCGATTGTATTTTATATTCACAATATAATCATTCGATATTAGCTCGATAAGTTTTATAGCGTTCGATCGTTCGTAGCCAATTCCATGCATGATAATTGCTAAGTAAACTCTGTGAATATAAGCCAACTCATCACTGAACTCATTCAATTTGTAATATATCTAAAATTTCTAGACAAATCACAATAATTTTTATGATAAAATTTTAAATGTGTATGACTTGTGGTTGAATTATATAATATTGTTAAAAAAAAAATTTTTTCGGCGTTTTAGACAAAATATTATTTACAATGCATTCCCAATGTTTGCAAAAAAAACTCATAATATATCTACAACAAAAAATAGAAAATTAACTCCTCCCCCCTTAATCGGGGGGGGGGGGGGGGGGGGGGGGGGGGGGGAGACAATTTAAATAAAAAATGAACCCTTATGTTTACAACCGCTTACCCGGGTAAGTTTTCGTGTTTTATTGACCAAAATTATATGGATTTAGGTGACTTATCAGTTTGAAATCTTTAGTATCTTTGTTAGTACATAATTACAAATTATCATTCAATACTAAATGTATGGAATTATATGGACATACCCGGGTATGCTGGTTGTAAAGGTGAAGGTCAATGTAGATGAATTTCACACGATTTTCCAGTACACAGTCAATTTTCCGATAATTATTAGATCTCGTAAAAGATGCTAAATTGTAACGAAAAAGTAGTATTTTATTCATTATTTACTTTAAAGTATGTAAAAAAAAGTGTATATATTTTACATACATTTGAAGTAAAAATGTATGTAATTTTACATGTAAAAAAAAAACTATGTATATTACTTTTCGTAATTTACGCGCCCAACTGCGGCATCACTTGAAATAAAACACTATCCTCCATTATCTCCGTCATCCAACCAATAACTAATACACTAAAATCCAAAAATTCACAACAGCAACTCGATATTCCAATGCATTAACAAATAAAAAAAAAATCTCGTAGAATTTTGATGTGGCCAATTTTATTTCAAAGAGCATTTGTATAATTCACTACCCAGAAGTATCTCTGTAATCTGGCCAACAATTAATACACTGAAAATTAAAACCCACTTAATGATTTTATGTAGCACGATTTACTGAAAAATGAAAAAAATCGTACACCCGCCCATCCCTCGATTTACACGGTAGATTGTTTTCGTAGAATAAATATAATTAGAAAGTGTTAGTGTAAATATAATTAGAATTAGGAAAATAAGTTAAATTAGAAAAAACAAATAAAAACTTAAAATAAATAATTTTTATTTTGTTTTATCAAACACAACTATGACCCCCTGCATGAGCGCACAACTCATGGGCCGACCCATCTTCCATGAGCCATGCAATGTGCAGATGATTCTACGTAAATCAGAATTATAACCCACGGTTTGGCAAGCAATGCGTAAGGTAGGACGTCAAATGCGAACCGAGAAAGAGTTGAGAGTGTTTCGGCCCCAGAACAGATTGCAAAAATTATAATATAAAAAATAACCGTGTAAAAGCGAAATCGTCTAAAAAAGTACCGTGTACATCGGGGATAGCTGTAGCATTTTATTGCGATCAATTGTATAGTATTTTAAACAGCATTTTTTATGTAACCATTTGATATAAGTGCCTAACTGGTAGTATCTATGTCTGGTTTAATACAGTGAATCCAAAACACTGCATAAATATTACATGCGACTCGTTTTCGCAACGCATTAACAAAAATGATCAAGGGCTTTATTCTTGAGCTATTACGAAAATTTTTGGTACCGAGTTAGTGTCAAAGTATAACGAATATCTTAAAATGGTATTCTTGAAATTGGATTCCGAAAATTTTCGCAACGGAACGTTACTAAAATTTTCGTAATGCTTTTTTCGTTCCTTATTTCATTTTCGTAATAAAATTATTTGGATTTTTTTTAAATATTCGTAGTTAAAACGCAATGATTTCATACAGTTTGATATCCCAAATTATTTATTTAGAGATGTAATGGACATTTTGTTACCTAGATAGTAAAAAGGTGATTTCATTTTTTTCTTTATAACAATGGGTGGTTATTTGGAAAATTTGGATTCATTTTTTAGAACTACCCCGGTTTTAATGTTTTTTTTTAAATAAAACTCTATTGCTATTTGATATCCAAAATAATGTTTTGTTCGAGATAATAATAAACATTCTATTTTTTTCTATACATTTTATTTTCTAAAACAAAGGACATTTTTGTTCATACCCAAATGAGAATATCTAAAATTGGTAATTTGGGATGAGTTTCTTTTAGGTTTGACCACTTTTATCTTGTGTTTACTACTACTAGTTTAAATTTGGAAAATCCATAAAAAATATTTTAACTACAAAAACTTAAACACTTAACCAAGACACGATAACACAAAAAATTATATTATAAAATAAAATATTAAAAATTTAATAAAAAAAAATTAAGTGTGCTTTAGACCACACTACTGAAGTAAAACTTCTAATATATATTTAATATTTATAATATAATATAGAAAAATTATAATATTGGAAAAAAAATTGGTCACCCTTTGCGTTCTCGAGTGTCACCTAGCCGTTTATGTCTGATGCCACAAGAGGTAACCTTGTAACTTGGTAACTTTTTCAAGGCCAACTAGTCGTAATAGACAATGTTTATGTATGTGTCACAAAATGGACAAAAAAAACATTTTTGAAATCTCTTCGCATAGTAAAAATGGCCTTGAAATATTTTTTATTTCATTTATGTATAACCACAGTACATCATGTGGTTTCATCGAAAATATGTTTAAGTCGCATTAAAACCTGTATCATAGGCAATCGGGGAAAGAAACGAAGAAAGAATCGGTTTCTGCGATACCTCGTGTGAAATGGAGCTATAATATAGAAAAAATACATATATAAAATATATCACACGGACGAATTTTTTTTGGTCACCCTGTGCGTTCTGGAGTGAGTAAGTTAGTGAGTGACATAGATGTTATAATATAGAAAAAAAAAAAAATTTTGGTCGCCCTGTGCGTTCTCGAGTGAGTCAGTCAGTGACATAGAAGTCAATATTATGACTTTCCAATTTTCCAATTTACAAATTTTCCAATTTTCCAATTTACCAACTTTCAAAATTTTCTATTTTCATATTTTTTATTTTCCTATTTTGCAATTTTGCAAAATTTCTATTTTGCAATTTTTCAATTTTCCAATTTTCCAATTGTCCAATTTTCCAATTTACCAATTTTCCAATTTTTCAATTTTCCAATTTTCCAATTTACCAGTTTTCCAATTTTCCAATTTTCCAATTTTCATATTTTCATATTTTCATATCATCATATTTTCATATTTTCATATTTTCATATTTTCATATTTTCATATTTTCATATTTTCATATTTTCATATTTTCATATTTTCATATCTTCATATTTTCATATTTTCATATTTTCATATTTTCATATTTTCATATTTTCATATTTTCATATTTTCATATTTTCATATTTTCATATTTTCATATTTTCATATTTTCATATTTTCATATTTTCATATTTTCATATTTTCATATTTTCATATTTTCATATTTTCATATTTTCATATTTTCATATTTTCATATTTTCATATTTTCATATTTTCATATTTTCATAAATATTTTCATATTTTCATATTTTCATATTTTCATATTTTCATATTTTCATATTTTCATATTTTCATATTTTCATATTTTCATATTTTCATATTTTCATATTTTCATATTTTCATATTTTCATATTTTCATATTTTCATATTTTCATATTTTCATATTTTCATATTTTCATATTTTCATATTTTCATATTTTCATATTTTCATATTTTCATATTTTCATATTTTCTTATTTTCATATTTTCATATTTTCATATTTTCATATTTTGATATTTTGATATTTTCATATTTTCATATTTTCATATTTTCATATTTTCATATTTTCATATATTCCTATTTTCCAATTTTCCATTTACCTGTTTTCCAATTTTCTAATTTTCCAATTTTAAAATTTTCCAATTTTCCAATTTACAAATTTTCAAAATTTCCAATTTTGCAAATTTCGAAATTTCCAATTTTCCAATTTTTCCAATTTTCCAATTTTCCATTTACCAATTTTCCAATTTTCCTATTTTCTTATTATCCCATTTTTTTAACCAATGATTAAAATAAAATGGTATCAACTAATGTTCCACCTAGGGATTTATGAATTGTCATGGCACATCCTGATACTAAAGGAAAATGATTTCGTTTTGCGTCTATTGTTTCGTTCGCCTCGTTCGATTACACTTTTCGTAACGCATTTGCCAGCTTAGTCCCCAAGTCAAGCGTGCCTAAAGAAGTTTTACTTCAAAATATTAAAATTTAATAATACTAAGCACAAAAATACACTATAATAATTTAAAAAAACGTCCGTTTCGCTTAACGTTTTCAATTGGAATGATATTTTTAATCACCTCATTACGAAATGTCATTATTTTTTATTCCCCTCTTTCTTATTTTCGTAATGATTTCAAGAATATCAATTTATGATTTCTCCATTACGATTACGAAAATAGTGTTACGAAAATTTTAGGTACCGAAAATTTTCGTAATAACTCAAGAATAGAACCCCAAATCTCGTAATATTTTGATGCGACAAATTTTATTTCAAAGAGAACAGCTTACGCCATCATTTGCTATAAGGCACTATACCCGGTAGTGTCTCTGTGACCGGACCAATAATTAATACACTGAAACAAAAAATCCACATAAATATTCAATGCAACTCGATTTTCTAACGTACTAATGCGACGTTTTTTAATGCAACAAATTTTATTTCAATAATCAGCTTTTATGCCATAATTCTATATCAGTCAATGACGCTTAAATTATTATTGATTTCTTGTTCCAATTCCAAAAAGGCGCACGTCTTATGTTAAGATCATCTAATTTATCAAAGAAAGTACTATTTTCATTTGCTGTATGTTTCGGTAACCGTAAAAAATGTCTTGCAAATGAGCAACAAATAAAGTGACTTTCTGCTCGTCACTTTAAGCGCAGAATTCGTTCATTTTTGATAGGTGGCACAAGTAGTTTTTTCTAAAATGAGTAAGAAAGACATCAAACTCACTTATTTATGCACTTTCGTTCTTTATTCTGAAGCATGAGCATGAAAGCTTGAATATTTGCAACCGCGTTTGCAATTTTCACCTTTGATTTCAATGGAACCTTACGTTGGTACATTCATTGGTTTAGTAGTTTCATTAACTTTTGCTAGTAACTGATCCCCAACTTCTGGTGATTATTACGGAAAACCCGCTCATGATTTTTTTTAAAACTCAATTGTTATATTTTAGATAGAATTTTCCGTGGCGGCTTAAATCGAATAATTATTCTATATACTTGGAATTCCAAAAATGTGAGTTTTAATTAAAAAACAAACAATTTTCCGGTAGAACGATACAATTTAAACAGTAGTTATAATATTTAATTTAATTTAAATGCTTTAATTTGTTTTAATTGAATTTAAATTAAATATAACAAATAATTGATATATGCATTTTTCATTAAAAAATTTAATTATGTTATAATCTTAATTTTAAATGCAACGAATTATCATAAACACACAAAGCAATATATAATGAAGGTAGATATGTAAGTAAGTGCAAATACTACACACAAATTTTAAATTATTTTTCTTGTACCACTTTATGTGAAGGAAATTAAATAACAAATCTGAAGGAAAACAAAACCTAAATAAACTATTTAATTTATTTATTTTAATTTATTTTATTATTGTGTATTATATAGACTTGGTGGTGTATAATCGATCACGTTTTATTAATCTTTGTTTTTCGCGCTACAATTGTGCTATGTACATTATTGCAAATAATATGTATATGCAGACAGTGGCTGTAAGATGCTTAGCAAAATACAATAATAAAAATGAATTCTAAATAAAATTGAAGGTTAAGGAAATAACATTATTGTTTAATTAGTTTTTTCTCATTTGTTTTTTCATTAACATTGATCTTGATTAGCTTTTATTATGGCTTAGTATATTTAATAGGTTTCCATTGTATTTGGTCATGAAATTTAGATTATTACAAAGTTTAGGTAAACATGCTGGTATTTCATGATATCATATTTAGTCTTTCAGAACGTATTACAAATACACAATTGTTTAAATTATTTCGTTTTAACAAGCGGCTTTGAAAATCATCTAGAAATTTCTCAATCAATAATTTTCTTAAAATGATTCCAAAATGCTAGCGTTGGTAAAATTTTATATATTAATCTATTAGAAAATGCTAGGAGCTTACCAGGAAATGGGAGAAATCGTAAATTTCGAGCAAAAAATTGTTCGCAAAATGACTTAGGAAATATACTCAGTCCAGATCAAAACTATTTTCATTTAGAGCCTTGTTGTTGCCTTATATTATTTTATATCTTCACTCATTCTTATAATGTTAACAAATAAATGTACTGAATAATAAGATAAAAATATTAATTTTACAATAATTTAAGTTGAAGTTATATTGTAAAGTAGCTTTAGTACGACTGAACACACTTTTTATAAATGACAGATTGTTATAAAATAGGTTCATTCGGTACTGTCAACATACGCAACCCGCATTTGAAATCAAATTAATTACACCATATTCGACAGCATTTTATTATATTTTTGCCATCTTCATCTGTAAAAGACCCCAAACATAACATACTGGCGACGAAGGTAAATTCTATCCAAGTTAATTATTTACAAAAAATAAAATGGGTGAAAATTAATTTCAACAATTTGTAGAATTGATAACCTAGAACAAAACCATACTATAGAGTTCAATTGGGCAAGCGTTCAGATCAGGAATTCGGGATCTAGAAAGCCGGCAGCAAATATCGCAGAAATCCGATGAAAAGGAAGTACATGAAATTATAAAACATTTCAAGTATAATACATCGTACTTTTAACACTATTTGCCATAGATACTCCAGATGATGACCTAACATGTCGAAATCGATCGAAAGATTTTTTAAACATTTTGAACCAATTTTTTAATTAAAATTTTCAAAAATAATTTTAAGTTAAGTTAGTTTTTAGTTAAGTGAAATGTGTTTATTAAGTGAACAATACATCGCTTTTGAAACACAGTGTACCATGAGAACTCAATGGTAACAACAACTATACGTGAATGAGATTTATTTATTTGCTGTTTGTCACCGAATACGCATCATAAACTTAAAGATTCTTTTACGGATGCCAAAACGCCAATCGTACAAAACAATTATCGATTGTTTCATTCATTTGTATACGCACAAAACGATTCGATTTAACGCACTATCAGAGTTGTGGAACTTTACACGGTAGTAAACACGATCTTTCTGTACAGTTCGAGAAATTAATCGTGACTGTAATTTTGAAAATTTCGATCGGCAGTTACCGGATCGTTTTGAAATGGGTACTCGCCGTCAATTTGCCGAAATTGAACTAAGACTACGCTGGCTATAGTGTAACGAACAAGTTCATTAAATAATGAAAATATTTCGATTGTGAAAATGTCCTAATAAAATAATGCAACTCTTCTTGCATCACTTTAAACCACGAACAGTCGACTTATAATCTCAATTACCATCTCAATAGAATCAAATTTGTTTACTAGTATGCTTAGCATCAATACCATCTACATTGATACGAATATTGAAGCAATTGACACACCTCCAAATCTATTGCAGTCAAGCTCTTTTGCCTTGTAATCGTACCATGACGTCGCTATTTTTTTTTTTTCTTCGACTACGACATGCAAAAACGGTGTGCATTGTGCGTGTAGTAATGTTTATATAGTATGTAGGTTTAACTCTCTCTCCAATCTCCGACATTTTAATTAAAAATATATTTTACCAATTATTGATTTTCGTTTAGAAAAATTAGTCCGACCAAAGCTTTTGCATAGCATCAACCAATAAATTTTAAAAATTTTGAATCACGTATCAGAGTTCCATAGTTTGTGGACTGTATATATTTCGGCCGTTTCCTATTTGGAATTCTATTATCCAAATAAAAGTGATACCACAGTTTTGTAAAAGACGAGTGTGGTGGATAAAGACTCACGATCGCGTGAGGAGAAATCGCGGCCATATAATATAGATAATAATTTATCGGGGGTTCAAGGCTCTACTCCAACCAATCGTGCTTGTGTAATTAACGCCTATTTAGCACGTACAGCGGGGTATTTTTTTTGGGCACGTAAAGCGGATCATATTCTGAGGCGTAAAATTCATACGGTTCATGCTGCAAAAATAACTAGTGTTGTGCGGATCCTCCATTATTTATAGTGTATTTTAATTTTAAGAAAAGCGTTATGCTTATGTCGTGTTACTATAAGTTAATTTAAATTAAAATCATATCTAAATATTTTTAGTATTCTATAATTAGTTAACGCAAATCGTCGTTATTTAATCTCAAATTAAAATTTATAATTTAAAATTATCTAATCGAGAAGTGATAACGATACCGCTATCGGGTGTCTTGTGTAACGTGAGATCAAATGTGTGAAAAGTGTTTGTTTATATAGCAAGATATATTATAATAATTTGTACGTTAAGTTAAAGAACACTATCTATATAACTAATTTAATGGGGAAGCGCTTCATCCAGGCTGTTATATATGGGTAAGTGATTTACAGTTGTTTTCTAATAATTATTTTGTGGTTGGTAAATAACAGATTTTCACCATTTTTAACTTTTACTCACGAGCGTCGTCTTGTTTCTCGAACTAATTTTGTTCGTATTACGGTCGGTAAAGTTATATCATTTTTCATATATATATTTATATCTATATATATATAAATATATTTGTCATATGAATTATATGTATAAATTTGTTTCTAGTAATAAAGAAATAAATATAAAAAAATATATAAAAACAAAAGATTTGATAATGTCTAACGTAAAGAAATTTTCCTTTTTATAATAAAGATGTTAGTGATACAAATATGAAGTAATTCATTTTAATTTAGTGGGGGAAATGGGTTGAATATTCCGTAACGGATAATCGTGTTCCAGTCTTGTGTTTATTTAATTTGTGGTTTCTACAGGCAGCTGCGTACATTCATCATTTTCCGAAGGCCCACCCCAAACCGACTTCAGCTAGCGGGCCAATGGCTGCTGTTCGGAGATAAATGATGAAGTTTTTTTTTCTGCTAAGGGAAGGTGTGTCGGAGACCGGTTAAAAATCATGGTATAATTGCATGATTGCAGGTGTGTTTTGTTTGCAAGGTTATATTTTCGTGGCGTGATGTTATCAACTTTTTTATGCAACGCCTTGACTAATATAGTGAGCAATAACCTGCGGCCAACGCCCCTTTCATTACAATAGATCTGAATGCAACACGTATCATCAGAAACGCCACCGAGGAGGAAACAGACCATGATCGAAGTGATTTTCAAAAAAGTATTTAAACAATCCTTCAATTAGTGAGTAACTAAATGTTAACAAAATATACAGCAAAAAACCATCGAAACGGGGAAACGCACCCATCCCACAACCACAAAAGTGATATGCAGAGGAACGGAACTTCTTTTAAAGCAGCTGATGTAATATGCAGCTCATACAAGTGAATTGCACACTACGACGCCTAATGTTTTCGTAAAATTGGCAGAGCACAAATTTGAAAACAACGAAATAGTGCAACCACCACAACATAAACCAAAAAAATTAACATGAAACGTGCCATTCAGGCCGAATCAGGGAATGAATTAAAATCGATGTTGCAACGGGCTACACGATGACAAATATCACTACAAAGATACTTCAGAAAGCACTTATCAGCTTATTCATTCGGTAACATTCTGTGAAACGGAGGCAGTTAAACAAATTGCATCATCACCATATCAACCAAAGACGAATGGATTAGTCGAGAGATTCATCCATACATTCAAACGTCTCGAACCTCAGCTCAACGCATTCTTATTTAGTTATCGAAACACACTACATACTATAACGGCAAAGGTCTTGTTCTCATTAAAAATTTAACTATAAATACTTTTATAAACCCCTTTTCAAAGTTATTGTGAAATGCCCCAACTCAATTTTTGAAATATTTTTTCTGAAAATTTCTGCAATTTTTTGTTTCACTTTTTCTGTTGTAATAGGCGACAGGCGATAAAAGTAAGCTGTATTTTACTATTTCCAATAAATAAAAATGTATTTAATTAAGATGAGGTAATCGTGCAGGAAAAGAAGTCACTTCTTCCGATTCTTTCATTTGGAAACATTAAATCTAATTGTTCCCCTCATTCCCCCATAATATGATTTTACCGTGCCATAGTTTAATTTAAATATTTTGTGTCTTGGTTATCACGAAAATATGATGGCATCTTTGATACGATTGCAATACTGTTGATTCAATTATAATTTTTCAATAAAATCGGTAGGATATTAGAATTGTTAATTTTGTTTGTGTCCAAAATTGGTTTTGCTGTATGTGCCGATTTTATATGAGAAGGCTGTTGTATATTCTTTTAGAATATGATAATTTATACGGAGAATTGACCGTTAATAAATTATTCAGTATACGGAGAATTGCGGAGACACTGTCCGTTTGTGATTATGTAAATGAAGGAAAAGGCTACAGATTTAAAAAACGATTTGAATAAATTTGTTTTTTTATTTAATGTTTGCAATGGTTCTTGAGCAGAAGCACTCGGCTGTTCACTGTTTGCTTTTCATGTCCTACTTTACAGTTGCTAGCCAAATCTAAGACGTATGGCTATAGGTCCGATTTTCGTAGAACCATCTGTTTCAATGTTATATACTTTCCAAAGTATTTGCAAAAAACGAAAAGGCGCCAATGAAGGCCTGAAGTTTGGTGGACCAATTTCAGTCAGATCTCCATTCAGGATCTCCAAATTTATGAGAAAAGATTTAGTATGAAGTTTCATCCCGACCAATTCTGGGCTATATAGAATCCACATACATTTAGTCTGCATAGAACAACATACATACATACAGTATTTTTTAAAAAGCACTTTTTTACTGCGGCGATATAGCGAATGGTTAATCTACCAAAATCTTGAGATGAAAATTTTTCATTTTTCCATAATACACAGAATTTTAATACGAGGGTTGCCTTTTATATTTCGGGATTGGACAACCCTAGTGTTGCAATCTGGCAACTGACAGCTCTATCGTAAAGTTTGACATTTTTGAGATTATACGTACTCAGAACGTTTTGACATTCGAGCGCTATTTGTGTTGTTTACAGTACTCATTGACTCAACATCTCGGCGAAAAAATGGAATTAAATCGTGAACATTTTCGTGCGACTATTTTTTACAACATTCGACGTGGATTAAGGCAGCAAGAGTGCATGGATGAACTTAATTCAATTTTTGGCGATGACACTCCCTCCATCAAGGACCAGTGTTTATCGATGGTATGGTGATTCAATCGAGGTCGTAGTTCACTCCAAGACGAATTTCGTTGAAGGTCGTCCAGAATCAGTTGTTGTTCCGGAAACCATTGATGCTGTGCGCGAACTGATATTGCAAGATCGTCATGTGACCTATCGTGAGATTGAGACAACCTTAGGCATTAGTGAGACCAGCATACATTCAATATTGCATAAACATTTGAATGCCAAAAAAATTTGTTCGCGTTGGATCCCACACAATTTGTCAATCGCTCAAAAAAAGGCTTGTGTCGATTGGTCGAAAGAAAAGCTCAAAAAATACGATCGCGGTGCTTCAAAACACGTCTATGACATAGTGACAGGTGATGAATAGTGGATTTACGCGTATGAGCCCGAAAGTAAACAGCAGTCGACTGTATGGGTGTTTCAAGATGAGCCGAATCCAACAAAAGTTGTTCGCGCGCGAAGCACTTGCAAGCAAATGATCGCCTGTTTTTTCGGAAAAAAGGACATGTCGCAACCGTACCACTAGAACAACGCAGAACAGTCAATTCTGAGTAGTACACAACCATTTGTTTGCCAGTTGTCTTCCAAGAAATCAGGAAAACCAACTGCCGAAGACGGATCACTCTTCACCACGACAATGCGAGCTCTCACAGATCGGCTCAAACAACTGCATTTTTGAGCACTCAAAACATCGATATGATGAGTCATCCGCCGTATAGTCCTGACTTGTCACCAAATGACTTCTTTTTATTCCCGTACGTAAAAAACAAACTGAGAGGTCAACGTTTTTCGACACCTGGAGAAGCGGTTGCTGCGTTCAGAATGCATGTTTTGGAGATACCTCAATCAGAGTGGAAAAAGTGCTTCGCCAATTGGTTCAAACGCATGCAAAAATGTATAGATCTTCATGGGGAATATTTTGAAAAACAATAAAGCGATTTTCGATGATTAATATTTGTTTTTGTTCTCTAATCCCGAAATATAAAATGCAGCCCGCGTACTTAAAAGTTAAATGATTTAAAATTGAAAACAATCCACACTACATATTTATATAAATATTGATGCACCCAAATTCTGTATCAGATCTCTTCAGTTATTATTAAATTTTTGTTCTAAATTCTATAAAAGACGAAAATTTATTTAGAAAGACCACCTTTCAAAAATTTAATCTGTAGATACGTATAAAGCAAAAAGATTCACCGTTAAAAGTTAAGTTTGCCTGTAAGACATCCGCAGTAAACAAAGTATGATAAACCCCTTTTAACAATTAATTTGGCTGAAGAAGATGTTAGGCCCTGTGGTATATCACATCAATGAAATTCGGTTATGGATATACATTGAACTAATGTTATAAAAATTGCAAGTGAATCATCAAGAACGAACGACTCCTTCGCTAGGGATATCTGTATGCAGCGCAGCATGCAGAACCTCAACCTCAAAAAATGTTGCTTAGATCGGTAAATTAACATTAACCACATAATATCAATGTGAACCCGACTACTTGAAGTGTATGGCTAAATTAAGTAGGGTATTAGGGATAGTCATTTCTTATCCAAACATAAGAAACTGTTACTCGCGCGTACGACAAAAAATTATTTTAAAGAAAACCACGAGATCTGTTATCTTTCTCTTTCAATGTGATGTTGAAGAGAGTAGCTTTTTAATAAAATTAAAAGTATATTAATTAAAATGTATAACCTCTTTCATCCTGTAGCAAATAAAAGCAATAGTTTTTTGAAGTTTTTTGAATGACTTAGAGTTCTCATTGACCCGACTTGGTAGTTTAAATGGGCCAATCTATTTTCCATTATTCGAAGGTTTTATGGATTATATGAATGTTGAATATCCATATTTGAAGGTAGTTTTACCGCTACATAAAATTCTGTTAAATTGAAGATTTTCAAAACAGCACATCTCGGCAAAATTAGATTCGTTTTATATAGTCAGATAATGATAAGGGTACAACACCGAACGTTTTGATGAACGACGAACAGTTATAGATGGACCCTCTGTCTACATTTTAATTTTACTATCTTCGTGTATATCAAGCTACTTAGATCTTCCAGATTTTCTCTGATCCCTAGTCATCAGAGAAAATTTACCATCGTCTCAGTTTGCCAATCGGAAAACTATTAGATTGCACAGATTTTTTTCCAACCAATTTCTGTGAATTAGTTTGTATATATAATTCCCTTCACATGTAGCATTATTAGACAAGGATTCACAACATTGAAGATTCGATAACATTAACAAAAATAATTTCAACGGTTATGTTGGTTAACATCTTATTTGATCGCCGTTATTATAAATGAAAAGTGTTATCACTTGAATTTACACAGCTCATTAAAAACAAATCTCTGTTAGTAAGAAAAATAAGATTTAACGGACATCCCTTAATCTTTAAACCGACATTTAAATAGGAAGGGTGCCAACCCTTTTATATCACCTTTTCATTATTTTTTATCACGCTGAACATAATTATTAATTTCCTTCGAGGTCATTTCACTTTGAGACGATGACAATAAATGTAAATCTACCAGAATAAAAAAAAAAATCGACAATAAAGATTTTGGTGAACAAAGAAAAATTTCCGTTTGTCCTTATACATAACGTACAGTCCATCCTTATATGTGGAAAAGATGCATCACGATGATGGTGATTTAATGATTTCAATTCGAAAAATAAGGAGAACGATGTTTCTCGTATGCACTTTTATTGTTTGGTTCTATTATATAATTTTGATGTCATTGAACGGAGAGAATAATTTATTATATTGTGGTCTGTTAAAATATTTTTTTTGTGCAAGCTTCCTTTTCGTATTCAGGTATAAGCAAAAAACTGGAACATATTACTTTACATGAATCGAGATAAATTGAATGATTTTTCCAAATGAAAAATCGAACAGAATGATAACATAACTATTAGTTTGATTTGTCTGCTACCTACATTATACACATCTACACCAAAGAGGTAAAACAATACGGTATTGTGTTTAAAAATTGATTTGATGTAAGACTTGCTTTAAAAAAGGTTTTGATATGAGTCGCGTGTCACGACAAAGCCAAAATAACGACCGCGATATTTTTATTTACGGTCACTCAAATCGATTGGAAATTATTATTCCGATTATTTGGATTAGAGTTTGACAAGCGAATGACATTCCAATTAAATTTAAAATGAAATTCGATAAAATTTTAAATCGTTTGGAATTTTACGTATCGCAAAAAACCTGCGATAAAATACTTTTATGATAATTGCATTCAGTTTAACAGCCGAAACAAAATGTTAGGGATAATTTTGTTTGTATATGTATAAATGTACTGCACAGGCAACACGTGCTCGTTGAATTATATTGAATATAAAATCTGATAAATTTTGTTAAGTTTGTGTCCAAACCCAAAAACTAACCCCATAGAATTTGGTGCGGATTTGGGTGTTATATTGTTATTCGAGCATAGTTTGGGTGGTAGGTATTGTTTTAAATGCATCAAATGCATCTCTATAAATTGCAATTTTATGTATATGAATAGGGTTGATTTTATACAATAAATTTTACTTAACAACAAATATAAATACTCTTCACATATTACAGTTGTCCATACATGCATACGGTTGAATGATAGGTGTCGAATTTTTGTTTTTTAATTAATTTAAATCGAAATCCATCTGTTTGCTTGATTGCATATAATTTGCATTTTACAACAACAATAGTAAATAAAATGCATTTCTAGGATGCATCATAATGTACCAACAAAAAATATTTATTACGTATGCACATAGTTTTTGATCATATAATTTACATTTACCCATTTATTTTGGTTGCTTCGGACAACTGCTGGATACACTAGGAATGCATTTTTATTTTCAATTATCTATTGTGTGGATAGTGTGCTGATATTTTTTAATTAAATCAAAATTTTACGAAAAAAGGGTTAGATGAAAAGTCAATTTATCAATAGATGTGCAGAAACGTGTTTGATTAATTGACTTGAGTATCGGGAAACCTTTTAAATTAATAATAAAATGCATTTAACAATTTTGATGTTTAAAATAAATAGACCGAACCTAATGGAATATGTTTGATATATGTACGAGTAGAAGCTGGCTCTTTTATGGAATCGCGATATAATACTATTCATGCCTTTTTAGAAAACGATTCTCCTTTTACTCATTCATATGCTCTGTCTAACACGTACACCAATATATAAGTATTTTTTTCCAGTAAAGGATAAGTTATCCTAATCTACAAGAATAATTTAATTGGTTTTACAGTTCAATTAATTAAATATTTCTTTAACACGTCCTGTGTCTACACTATCATATTTAGATTCAAGTGTTCAAAAAGGTGATAAAATTGGTCGCAGAAATTTTATGTTACAAATTCTAATCAACAATTAGAATGTGTTCTGATAATTAAACATATATTAGCATTTGCCGATACAAACGTTTGATATGAAGCTGGCTCAAAAAGCACCCAGAAAAACTCCGTTAATTAAATCGTTCGAGTCCCTCGCTTAATTCAAACAGTAATTTCAGCCCGAGAAAATACAAAATAATAAAAAAAGGATTATCCATCCCGAAAAAATATGAAAAACATTTAGCTCCTGATCTCAAAAAATTTATTTTATGATTTTCATATTACTTTTACGTCGAGGTGAGGTTACCAAGACGTTGGAAATTTGGTTTCCAACTAATCACGCAATCTATACGCTTCTGTCCTTCGTAACCTCGAATTTTATTGTATTTAACGCATACCTGCGGTTTGATAAGACGACGGAATTGTTTATCTTAAAGAATTCATTATTTCGTTAGTACGAAACTTCCAACGTCTTGGTAACCTCATCTTGATGAAAATCAATAATTCATTAACATTTCATAAATTTTCAAATTCAACATTTCTTTAAAAGAAAACCTTTATGTTTCGACCAATGTTGTTCGCAAAGGTTTACAGAAATAACGGTATATGCCATTGGCCTGGGGCCCTATTATGAAATTTTCGATAGCGTTTTCGAGAGTTTCGATAACGTCGAAAATACCTATTATGAAATTTTCGATAGCGTTTTTTTCGATAATATCGAGAGTTTCGATAATGTCGAAAATATCTATTAGTAAATTTTCGATTTCGAACATAACCTCAAAAGGTGACATGTATGATCAGATGTAGTTTTATGTGAAAGCATCAAAATCAATCGTATTAAGTTTTTGAAATCGTATTGAAATAAAGATATTGAGTTTTGTGGTTATTATGGAATCAAGCATCGGACTTTTTATTAATGATGATGATGACTCAGACGACGAAGTAACACCGACATATATGCAAAGAAAACGGCTTCGGGATAGCTCAAACGTTCTTGACATGACAAACAAAAGGTAATTTATAACCATCAACATTGTTTATACTTTTCTAACAAAATTATAAACTTTCAGGTTCATTGAATTATTTCGGATTTCAAAACAAATATTCACGGATATTCTAAATGAAATAGAACATCATTTCCAGGAACCAAAAAATATAGATGCTATACCCCCATGTTTAAAGCTTGCAGCCACATTACGGTTTGTAGCAGAAGGATCCTACCAGCGGGGAGTAGGACTAGACTTTTTGATCGGTATGGCGCAATCCACCGTATCCGCAGTAATGACGGAGACCTTACAAATTTTAGAGTCAAATTTATGTAACAAATACACCAATTTTAAACAATCGGACCAAAAGAAAATTAAATCAAAGGAGTTTTTTCTAAATAAGTATGGGATACCAGGTGTTATAGGTTGTGTGGATGGCACACATGTAAATATCATAAGACCTCATAAAAATGAACACCATTTCTTTAATAGGCAAGGGTTTCATAGTTTGAACGCAATGAGTGTAAGTATATAATCGTATGTTTTAAAAGTCAAATTTCATCTTAAATACCTATATATGTACCTTAAATTTTCCATATAGACATGTGATTACAAAAGTGAAATAACATCGGTCGATCCACGATTTAGGGGTTGTTCACACGACTCGGCAATTTGGGGTACGAGCAACAACCGTATAATCTTGTACGAGAATTGGAGACAAGGGGATAAATCATCTTGGCTTTTAGGTAATTTATAACATTTATATAAGTTATACCTAATATTCCTATATCTTTAGGCGATTCCAGATACTCTTTGGAGCCATGGATGATGACACCCTACAGGAAAGCAGTAGATAGATCATCGGAATCTCGGTACAATACTGCGCATGCTAAAGCCCGTTCAATCATTGAACGCGTATTTAGGATTTTAAAAGGAAGATGGAGATGTTTACTTCACACAAGAGAACTACACTACCAACCGGAGAAAGTTGCACAAATAGTAAACGTTTGCTGCTTACTCCACAATTTGTGTACCAGATATAATGTACCAATTGACGATAACCAAATAGTGAGGGATACAGATCTGGATAATCAAAATGCGGCAGTTGAAGTAAACGACAACATCACACAAGAAGCTAAATCGAGAAGAGATAATATAAGAGTTAACTTATAAATTCCATTTTAAAAAAAGATCGAAAATAAATTTATTTTAAATTAACTATTTTTATTAATTTATTTCGTTTATTCGATTCCAATTCATTTAATACTTCAATTCAGTCAGATCAATGTCTATATCCATAATTAAATCACATTATATTCATAAAAGTTAATATTTTCGTTTTGTACCTCCAATTCTCTTTGTCGTAGGTTTAATTCCTGCCTTTTCAACTGCAGTTCTTCATATTTTTGCTTTGTTTTTTCAACAAACAATTTTTGTTGTGCCTGATATCTCTCATTTTCAATTTTGGTTTGTTCGACTAGCCTTATTTGTTTTGTCTCCCATTTCTCTTTATTAAATTTAAGGGTATCTTTTAATACCCTTAGCAAATCTTTGTCATGCCTCTTTGAACTATTGTAAAAATTTTCCTGAAGTTTAATTTGCTTTTTAAGTAACGATTTTGCGGTTTCCTTAGGCCTAGGCTGTCATCTTCTTTCTCTATTACCAATAATATTGCCATTTGGTACTGCTGATGACCCAGGTTGATTTTCGTCATTGCACTGAATTGCAGATGAGCTTGGCTCAGATGGTTGTTCTACTTCTAAATTTTGGTTCATACTGGTTGAAGTGTCTCGGTTGCCGGTACAATTTTGTGAATTTGTGTTAACATCTCTACACACAAATTTTCTTACATTAAGACCTTGTACTTCTACTTGGAAATCCAGTAATTTTGAAACTCTCTCTTCAAAGGTACTTAATCGTTTAATTCGACACGGTCCTCCTCCAGTTCCATTAATTGATGTTTTATTTATTCTAATTTTATTTTTGGTATTATATTTGAAATCTTTCCAAACCTACAAAAAATACATATTAGAAAAAAAATTAATTTTTACGTTTCATAACATCACTCTTTTCCACAAATCCACGGATTTTTCTGGAGGGCCGGCATTATTTAATCGCTTCGTCACTTCATCCCATAATATATTAGCAGTTTGTTTATATTGTACGGTATTTAAATAGTTCTTGGCGATGCCTTCATTTTTCTCCATGAAATCTATCAATATTTCAAATTGCTCGCTGTTTGTTGAAGTCCTATTATAAAAATTAAACAAATCATAATAATTTAATACTAGCTGACCTGTGCCTGAATAATCAGTCACGTGAATACATTTTATAGAATTTTTGATTAAGCAATGCTTAAGAAGATTTTTTAATATGTAAATTTAATGCCATTTTATAAAAAATTAAATAAATTCATATACGCGGTTAATTTTTAAATCTTAAACGGCAAGTACGTGCTCAAATGCACACAGTATGACTTACGTCAACGTGCCAAGTCAAATATTCATATCTCAAACGGGAAGCATGCGCTCGGGATCACATGACCATTTACGCGCCTAAACCAAATATTCAAATCTCAACTTCGGCTGGAGACATTTTCATTATCCACTGCAGCAGTTGTTTTACGAAATGCATCCAACTGCTTTTCGTTTAGCAAGAAGCAATTCGTAATTCAGCTTCTTCGGCTTCTCGAACTGTATCGAAGACTTGCACTTCTACGGGACTTCCCGATGGAGTTGGTATAAGCCGATCATAGCGCAAGAAAGTCCGTGGTGTATAAGAATTATGTTGATATCGTGGAGAGCCAAATTTTTTGCTACTTTTTCAATATGGTGTCGGCTGTAATCGAGAGTCATATCATCTTCATACTTCATTCAGAAATCAAGAAGCGTAAGTTCTCGAAGCTGTCTTGGCATTTGACAGACTGCTGTTTCTGTTAAGCAGTGATCCCATTGCTGCTGTTTCCGTTAAGCAGTGATCCCATTCATCATCATAAGCTGCTCATCAGCAGCCTGCTCTGCACCTCTTTGACGAAGTTGTCATTTTTGCGTTCGTAAACGTAATGGTGGGGAATGTCAATATATATGAAATGACGTGCGTTTTGATCGTTGAAGTTAAGCTGAAACCATGACTCAAGCTTCGTTCAGCCAGTTTGTGCTGCAAGCAACGCTTCATCTTCATTACTTGCTTCGAATGTAATTATTTATTGATTCGGTAGGTGTGCAGAAAGACGCATCACGGCATAAGATTGCTCACGCGTTTTCGACTCGATAAAAAATAATTTGATACCGCGATTTTCAAGAAAGTAGCTGACATCTGTCTTCAACAAAAAATTAAGAGTATTATGTTGTGTGCCTCACGTCGATTTTTTGTCTAATTTTCCAACAACTAAATTTATGATTAGTTCATACCAATCGCTCAAAGATAGCGCAAAACAAACCGCATCTGATGTTTAATTAAAATCTGCTATATAAACTTAAATGTAACATTCCACAAATTATTCTTAATCAGTAATTGATAAATCAAAACTAAGTTTGCTGTTTAGAACTCAACATCGCGTAGATTTTGCATTATAAATATTAGAGACATCTAACAATACCTGGGTGAATTAACGATCAATTTAGTTAGGTCGTGTTTCAGTTGGTTTAAATGCCGCATAAAAAGTTAAAAAACTAAAAATTTATTCGTGGTAAATATTTTTTAACTTTTTAACTTTTTATGTGTTTCAATTGGGTAAAATTTTGACAACAATATGGTTGCTTATTTTACGTTTAATTGTGAACATATATAGACAATTTAAATATGAAAACATGTAAAATAAATTATTTTTAAATATGTATTAGTTAATTATGGTCAGTTTACATATATGTATAATATATGTATATGTAATTGCAATTTTTCACAAAAATTTTACATGGAAAATTTATATTTACAAACAAATATTTTTGCCAGCCAAATGTTTTCTATATAAAAATTTTATCAGCTCTTGAAGCGGATAAAAAGTTTGACATTTTTATTCACCACAATTTTTAACTTTTTAACTTTTTATGCGGTATTTAAACCAATTGAAACACGCTCTTAATCGGAAATTTAGACAAAAAAATCAGTGTCAGGCACACAGCATATAGAAGATACATAGCGTGTAATTGTATTTTTACACTCACAACTATTAACACCAAAATGTATGTAAACTCATTTTATGTTCTCTGTTTTGTTTAATTGAGACTCAATTACAAATTTTCTACTCATTTTGTCATCACAGTGTGTCATCACAAAAACATCGGCAATTTTAATAAATTTTGTCATTGTCACGGTGTAATGCGCATGATCATAGATTCAATATAAACATATTTTGTCATGGCATTCTGGCGTCGTGACAAAATTTTGCTGAAAACACCTGAGGTACCCGTTTCAGGTACTTCCCGGTGGAATTTTTCCGATTTTTCTAGCAAAGGCACACCGCTATATTTATGTCGATCTACCCTGAAAAATTTAAACGGATCGGATCATGTTTAGGGGTCATTTTAGGGTTGAGTTTGAAAAAATTAAGCGTATTAATATAATAGATTAATATAACACAAATTTAATATTTATATAAAATAAAAGTTTATTTGCAACTAACATTTTTGAAACATATAATTTTATTAATATATTTTATATTAATTTTATTTAATTACGTGGATAAAATTCAATGCTCGTCACCTTAAGAGCAGTCGAACACTCTCGATATTATCGAAAACAAAACGTCATCGAAAATTTCATAATAGCTTATTCTCGAAAATATCGAAAAAAAAATCGAAATCGAGAAATTTCATAATAGCTCATTTTCGATACTATCGAGGAAAAAACACTATCGAAAAATTTCATAATAGGTCATTTTCGATCGAATCGAAAATAAAACGCTATCGAAAATTTCATAATAGGGCCCCTGATAAGACCATCAGCGAAACGCAACTGAACGATTTATAAAAACGATCTGGTTGGCCGTTTGTATGTCTGCTCACCAAGGTTTGTAGATAAAACGGTATATGCAATTTGCTTGGTAAGACGATCAGCAAAACGCTACTTCAGTAAAGCCATTACAATATTAGAAGGATAAGGGTTATATACACTCCATTTCCTATTCTATGGTTTCGACTGACCGATTTATTAAAATGATCGTGTTTCGCCCGGTGTGTCTCTGTTCTTAGAGATTTTCAAATATAAGGTTTTATGCTTTTTGCTTTATAAGATTATTTGTAAAACGCACCAGTACCAAACGATGGCGATAAGAGTACAAGCCATTTGCAGTACTATGATTTTAAATTAGCGATTCATAAAAAGGACGAGTATGGCAATGTGTATCTCGGTTCACAGAGATTTGCAGCTGATATAACGGCATATTCTACTCGATAAATCAGTTTTCTCCAAACTCTCCTCCTTAGCTGTTAGAAAAAAACCGAAAGTATTAGTTACTAGCGGGAGTTTTTAAGACATTAACCATAAACTGACAAGAAATTATTTGGCCTCAGAAAATCAAAAGCACTACCTTAGCTATAAGGAATTAGCTATAGGGAATAATTTTTCCATATCAAAATTATGAGGGCAAGTTACTCCCAATTTTATTTTGTTTTCAAAAAAATTATCACAAACTTTTTCCCTTAGTATGCCAAAATAGAATTTATAGGGCTACTGGTGTTATTTCGTCAATTTTGTTTTTAATGTTGTCCATAAATTTCGAGATTGTGGTTGATTTAGTGGCGTACACATTTCTATTCCATAACCCTTATACGATGATATCGTGAGGGATCAAATCAGGGAATTGTGGGGGCTACTCGATATTACTACTTTTTGAAATTATTCGGCTGCGAATAATTTTTCGCAAAATTTCCATCAAAGGATGAGCTGTGTGTGAAATGGTATTGTCTTGTTGGAATCACATGCTCTGTAGGCCTAATTGACCCAATTCGAGTACAAGAAATTTTTACAACCTGCCTCTGTAGAGGTGGGTGACCGTTAACTGTTACAGCATTGCCTTTTTATTGTTCTCCAATAGCGGCTATTCTGTTTATAAGGAAAGCCAGCCAATTCGAAATGTACTCCGTTGCTCTTTATGATGTTTCATAAAGTCATCTAATACCAAACTGTAAAACGCGTGCACTCCAATCTCACCACCGTTCATGACCATTTTCGTGCAGTTCTTGTGACAATTGAATGTTATACAGATAAAAATATAAATTTACTTTGATAACTTTTAACAAGTATGATGAAGGCCTTCCCAATTCTTGTGCGTGGTTTCGATAAGAGGTGCCTGAACATCCAGCAACACTCTGCTTCACTGTATCAATCTTGCATGGTGTACGTTAGTTGTACTTAGTCTTAATCACTGAGCGTTTGACTTGCTCGACACATGATTATTCACAATTGAACAATTATTTTAATAAAATGTTTTAATAATTTTAACATGTTGTTGCGGCCCATAATAAATTTATATCGACCACTCTCTACGGACATGCGAATGTCATCCAAAACAAAATGGTCCTTGGAACAAAAAAACACCCAGTATTTTGTGAAAAAAAGTGGTACAAATGAATAAAACATTTCCTATTGTTACAAAATAGCAACTTTTATGATAGTACTGCCATTTCTGGCGAGTAGCGTTATTTTTTATTTTAGTTGTCTTATACGTATTAAAAACGGCCTTGTTTGACCCTGTGTACAGAGGTATTCAGATATTACGGTATATGTTCTTTGCCTAATGAGACCAGTGATAGTTTTTTCGGAATGGGTTTCGGCCAGCTCCATTTTCGTAAATATATTTATAATAGCAATCTAAAACAGACAAGAGAACTTCAAGCAAAATACCTATTAAAAACAGCCAATCATTGCAATAATCAATTAAGCCAAAATCCAACGGGTATTTGATAACGGAAACTAATTGTAAATAAGACAACGAAATTATGAGCATAAAATACTTTTGCAAGGTGAAGAGACAACAGGCGACAAAATAATTCGACTATACATGAACTACAATAAAGATGGGCCAGGTAGGAAGATAAAACCATATTTAAAGTCAAAAATGGAAACTTACTTTGAAGCAACTCTATGAAAAATATGTAAGAACAAATGAAATCATCCGAAATGATGAATTAAAGAGCAAAGCCATTTTATATTTTGAAACACAAAATAAGATAGAGGGTATATAAGGCTGAACTTGGGCCACCAAGCACACTGATAAACAACAATCAACATCAGATGATTATAACTCCTAAATTCCTAATTAGTAAGTTACGAACATCGAAAACAGAGGTACAAGAGCAACAACGAAAACACACGACTTACCGGGTACAACTAACAACGAATACACCAACTGAGGATACCTTGACCAGATAATGAATTTTTAAAACGTATAAATGAGCCTTTTTGTGATGTAATAAAAACAGTCGATGGCTCATTGATAAAAAAAATTCTAAACAAGCTCTACAGTTGGTATTGAAAGGAATCGAATGAATGACGGAACAAATACTGTATCTGGCTCTAAGAATAAACCGTGTGGCGTCAGAAGAAGAAAGATATTACGACAACATGAAAAAAATAAAAAACATGATGACATGGCAATAAAGATCACTACGGGCATCCAAAGGCGTCAAACAAACAACAAGTTTGATGTTCACCTAATCAAAATAGAGATTCAAATTTTCTACCGGGAGTACAAAAAGTGCAAAGAATTTGAAGAAAGATTCAAAAAGTCTGTGTATAGAAACATATATAGTCCTATCGGACACTCATAATATCAACCACTTAAAAACCATTTAGGAAATCTAACCGATAGATTAATAAATTATTTAAGGATCGATGGTAGGATATTATTTTAATGATAGCGTACAAAATATTAAAAAGGGGTACACAAATTTAAGTATTATAGCAAACAACGAATTTCAACCAGCTGATCAGCCAGCCAAACATGATAACACATAATGCTTCAGGAACTCGAATGATACATGACAACACAAAAGGGAGCAATCCTTAGCATAAATAATGTACCTAAAGATGACGAGAAATTCGAGTCTAGCACATATTTTTTTAAAGAAACTAAAAAGTGAAATGGTTAGAAATCATAAGACAACCCAAAGAAGATAAAAATTTAACATATTTTTACGGTTGCAAATGGTAGAAAATTCAACAGACTAGATATCGCCCAAACAATACAATCATCGATTGACGAACAACTGAAAATTAAGTAAAATCCGTAAGTGTGTTTTACAAACAGAAATAATCACAAAAAGGACCATGCCTACACGGCTAACCGACCATAGAATATTCGAGTTTTTAGTATGACTATTGACTTTAATATGATTCTAGTATGCAACAGTCTGAAAAGGAATATTGGCTTATAAAACTGCCACCATATTAAATAACAGTTCAGGAATAAATCGAAACGCCTATAATAGCAACTTGATGCATTTTGCCATTTGATTTTAGATGTGAGGGCATAATAAAAACCACCGAAATTCAATAAGTCGTGCCTTTAACCGCTATAAGAAATATATCGACCCCATTCACATTATGTTTTAATTCGGACGGAAATTTTGAGAGCTGAAGTTGTGTATTTTAAAAAGAACGGGAAAACGACAGTATTTTCTAACAAACCTAATATTTTTGCAAAAACCCGAAGGAGTTTTAAAGAATATTTATGGTTAGCGCTAAATCTATTCCATGATAAACATTTTGTTAAACGGGGAGCACTACTGGCTCCATAAAATACTTTTTAACGGTTGCGCGCAGTAGCAGGTATCTAACAAGACAACAAGCGAGTCTACTTTCAATTCAAGTGAGTCATTTGCTTACGTTTACTAACGTGCGTGTCGAATAATCACTAAAAATAATATCCAATTAGCGGAGTCGAAGTCGAAGATTTTTGTGTCGTTTCTAAAGCTAGTATAACTCATCCAGCAAAACATTATAAGATAACACGGACAATATAAGCTAATTTAATGCTATATTAAAGTTTTGGCTGCATCCCTTGCAACTAAAAGGGTGGATTCTGCTAGCTTTAGAAAAAGTTAGCAGATCCATTTTTGGTCAAGTGGTTTTAGATAAAGCATTAGACTATTCCGTTTCAATATTTACAGAGCCAGAATGGAAAATCGGACCAAAACTGAAAATGCAACACTAAAAAGATCTGGTAACACATACAAATAATTAAAGGATCATTATGGCCTAATCAAAGGTCTTATTAAAAAATGTGGGACTCCACTCGGTCTTAGCCGAGTTTTAGGTTGTTTCATTTAAAGTGAGCGGAACGAAATTGGAGCACACAGGATCTCGGAATTAAAAACCAGATTTATTTTGCTTACATATAATTTCCGGATCATTATAGTCCAATTAAATGGTCCATTAAAAATTTTGAGCTCTACTAGTTTTTAACCAACAAGCTTTAGATCATTTCATCAAAAACTATCAGAACACAAACCTAAATTAGGCCGCAAAACAAGATATATTGGCATACAAATAATCTTAGACTAACTATGGCCTAATCAAATGCTTCATTAAAAAATGTTGGGCACCTCTTTGCCTAACTTTAAGATATTTAATTTAAAAGTAGCAGTACACAGGCCATAATGGGGTCAAAGTTATCGATTTTATCGGTAATTATGTATTTGGTTTTGGTCCGATTTTTGATTTGAAATAACCAAAGCTTGGTCAAGAATAAGTAGAGCCCAATATTTTTAATTGGGAATTTTAGTTAGGCTATAATGAGCCTAAAACTATTGATATATTTGAATGGGTCTTGTTCTTCGTTCTAATTTCGATTTCTTTTTTGAATTTAATGGTCCGATTTTGCCAAATTGAGGCTAAAATTATTTGTATGTCAATAAATTTTGTCGATCATCGATTGGGGTTCTGCTACTTTTAAATGAAATATCTAAAGCTTAGTCAAGAACGAGTACAGCGCAACATTTTTTAATAGTGCATTTGATTAGCCCATAATTAGACAGAATTAGATGTAAGTCTATAGAAATTGTTCTATTTCCGGTGTTGGCTTGATTTTTGTTTAGAGTTCTGCTAACTTTGAAATGGTAAATCTTAAAACGATAATTAGCCTAAAATTATAGCAGACCCCATTGTTCTGGAGCCAAACATTTTGTAATAGATCATTTAATTAGCCTATAAATGCTGCTTGTTAGCACGCGTTAGGGAAAAATATACGGAGAAAAGGAATGTGCAAATTAATATTTATGATTTGTAAAAATGTATTTTACTAATATTTCGATCTCGCCATCTGTCCCTATGTTGGCGAGGTAACTAAATCAATTCTTTGGAATTTCGTAATTTTATAATGCAAGACCTAAGTATATTCGAGTATTGTTAGTGAATTTTACTTCATTCGATAAAAGAGAATAATTGAACGAATTCATATGCCTCCAAAACTCTAGGGAATTTAAGTTTAGTTGTCTGTTTCAAAGGATACGTTCCTTTATCATGGTATATCAAAATTAAATTTTAACTAAAATATCCACTTCGATAAAATGAGTATACAAATTATATTTTTTTTTTGCTACTGCTTCAAATAAAAATTTGCATTTTAATGTTCAATTTACTATATTGCATGTATGTACGTACGGTACACAGAGTTTTCAAAACCAAAATTGTTGTGTAGCTTGTAGGTACTACATGCTACATTATTATCGGTTATCAGTTTAAATAAATAAAGTTCTTTTTTTGCTTCTGCCATATCAACAGAAAAAAGTGCAAATCGATGTTATTTTTATTTAATTTAATTTAAACGTTTTATTTATTTATTCTGTTTTTAATTTTTTTTTTGTTCATTCAATTTAAAACGATTTAATTTGTATATTATGCTAAACAAACACGGACTAAGGTGTTATAGACATGTATGCATTAAACCTAATTGGTTTGAAATACGAAAGGCGATAGTTTTAGTTTTGATTGAATTCGATCGATTTACTGATTATCTAGATGATATGGTATTAATGGTACGAATAAAGGGAGTCTATTTTAATGTGGCATAGTGTAATCGTCTGTTTCAGGCAAGGTTCCAAAATGAAACAGTAACATCTTCAGGAACCCGTTATTCTTCCATTATTTTATAAAATTCTTTAAAAAGCAAATTGAAGCATAATCTTAACGTTAATAGATGTAGTGTATCCGTTAATCCATATTTTGAAGTTTGAGTAGTAGTTTATTTAATTTATAGTGAATTTTCTGTGTATCCTCTCGTGTTTGTTTTATTTATATTCAAAAATCATACGCAAACCATGGTAAATTATACTATTTTTCAATAGGTTTCGGACGTCGTTTTTGCGTTTATTACAAATCAATGATTTGACCAACCAGGTTAACCATCATCTTTAAAATTACAATAAAGCGTTATTTTATGTAAAATCCTGTATTTCCAATATCCTGGATTTGCAGATAAAATCCATATATGTGCCAAATATTGGTCAGACCTGGTTTATGGGATTGGATTTGTATTCCATTAAGCAAATAAAAAGCGAAGTCCGATCGATTCATACCTCCTCGCGGTGCTCCCTGGGTAACGCTAAATGAATCAGGCGGTGTAGTGGAGACGAGCAGACTAAATCCTGTTTATAGTCATGGACACTACATGTCAGGGCGGGTTATTGGCGCCTTAAAACCAATACCAAATCAGCGTCTGTTCTCCAGGTTAGGTGCGGCTGAAGCGGGCGTCTGTCTTGTATCAAGCGGCTCGCTATATAAATGTGTTAAAGGTAGGACTGGATGCCTTAAGATTTTCACCAGTACGTGACCCACACACGTAACAAGCGGGTTGAGCGGCAGGCCAACAACCTTCCCTCATAAAAACCATTTAAGTTATGAACCTTGAACAAAGGCCTCGGATTACCATATCGGATTCATTACAAACTCGACCTCGGAAATTGTACACGGACAACGCTTTAAAAATGGGAACATGGAACGTGCTTAGCCTCTTAAGACCTGGAGATCTCCAGAACCTTTCGAACCAAGCAAAAAGTTACACATTAGACGTACTTGCACTACAAGAGCTTAGATGGTCTGGGAGTGGGATCCATGACACCACCAATGGTTACACTCTTCATTACAGCGGCCATCAGAACGGAGGAGAATTTGGAGTTGGCTTCCTTATCCATCGACGCGTGAAGCACCACATCATCGATTTCCGCCCTATCAACATGCGGATATGCACGGTCAGACTTCGCACTCATAAATTTAACATCACGATCGTTAATGTGCATGCACCCACCGAAGATAAATCAGATGACATCAAAGATCTCTTCTTTGTCGAGCTCGAGGAAGTCATCAACGACATACCGCACCACGACATTAAAATCATCGTGGGCGACTTTAATGCAAAAATCGGTAGGAGTGCAGAAAATACATCGCACATCGGTCCCAACAGCCTGCACCTAACCAGTAACAACAACGGCCAACGCGTCACCGACCTGGCAATAATGTACAACTTAGTTGTATCAAGTACGTTTTTTCCACATAAGAGAATCCACAAAGTAACGTGGAGATCGAATGATGGAAGAACGGAAAACCAAATAGATCACGTCATGGTGTCCAAGAGACACTCCACCAGCATATCTGACGTTAGATCTTACAGAGGGGCAGATATGGACAGCAATCACGTGCTTGTCATATTTAAATATAAGTGCAAACTGTCATCAACCTTCAATAGACAAGCACAAAAAACCGTTCGATGGAATGTCGATGCTCTAAAAGACCAAGCGTTACTGCAGAGTTACCAATCAGCTGTCACTAACTATTTAGAGCGGCCCAGCGACAACGAAGGAGCTCCTCCTAATATCCAGGAGCAGTGGCACGCTATACAGTCAGCCATTACCACCGCGGCGCAAAACACTATCGGCAGAAGACCGCCGAGATCCCGCAATGATTGGTTCGATGATCAATGCCGCCTGGTCGTCGAAAATAAACGAAAGCTTCGTGAAAATGGTTGGCTCGCAACACGAGAAGCACTCAGGCAGAATACCTACGCGCAAGGAAAGCCACGATTAAATTCCTTCGACAAAAGAAACGCGATTATATGAGGTCATGCATTGAAAACATCAGCTTCCAAGCGGAAGTAGGAAATTCAAGGGACTGTTTCGCTAATGCCAGGAATCTCACTAAAGACTTCCACCCAAGAAGTACAGCCATAAAAGACGGGAATGGAGAATTGAGAACAATCGTGGCTGATGTTCTCTCAGTATGGCAAACCTACTTTCAAAGTCTGCTAAACCGGAATGACGAAGTGACCCCCGTTAGAGCAATAGCTCCGCCAGGTGAAGAGGTCATTGTCGAATATCCCACAGTAGAGGAAGTAGACGCAGCTATTAGTCGATTGAAGAACGGCAAGGCACCCGGTCTCGATGGAATCCCCGCAGAATTAATTAAACTCGGAGGCGCTACTCTTGCAACAAGTTTATACGATCTGATCGTATGTATTTGGGATCAAGAAGAGTTACCGGATAATTGGAAGACCGCGCTCATATGTCTGTTGCATAAAAAAGGTAACCGTCTTAAATGTGAAAACTTTCGTGGCATAGCTCTATTGAACACTGCTTACAAAGTGTTGGCTAATGTTGTACTTGCCAGACTCATCCCTTTCGCCGAAAACATCATTGGCGACTATCAGTGTGGTTTTCGTCCCAACCGATCGACCACTGACCAGTGTTTCACCATGAGGATGATCTTGGAAAAATGTTGGGAGTACAACATAACCATACATCAGCTATATATAGACTTCAGACAGGCGTATGACAGTATAAACCGCGACAACCTATGGGCCGCGCTCATATGCCTGGGAATCCCAGAGAAACTCGTTTCTCTGTGTAAATTAACAACGTCTGGATCTGTATGTAGAATTGTAATTGAAGGAACTGTATCAGACTCTTTTCAAATAACATCTGGTGTTCGACAGGGAGATGCACTCGCGCCTGTGCTGTTTAATTTGGCGCTTGAGTACGTAGTGAGGAAAAGCAACATTGAAACTTCGCGCTGTATATTTAATAAATCAGGCCAAATTCTTGGATATGCAGATGATATCATGCTTCTTGGCCGAAGACCTAGCGACATCAAGGACAGTTTCATACCGCTCAATCGCTGCGCAAGAAGACTTGGTTTGGAGGTGAACAGTACCAAAACGAAATTCTTAACAACACCCAGGAACATCTCAATGGCAAATCTCGAAATTGGCGACCATAACTTTGATAGCGTCGAAAATTTTAAATACCTCGGGTCAGTTATAACATCCTTGAATGATATGCAGGCAGAAATAAATGCCCGAATCGCTGCCGGACAACGAGTTTTCTACGCCCAATCAAAATTATTGCGATCTAAACACCTATCGCAGTCGTGCAAGCTCGCACTTTATAAAGCACTTATAAGACCTGTGCTGACTTTCGGAAGCGAGAGCTGGACCATGACCTCTAATGACTGTAGATTATTATCTACCTTCGAAAGAAAGGTCATCCGTTCAATTTTTGATCCTATTAAAGTTGCGAACAATGAATACCGGATTCGCATGAACCACGAAATAAAGCAACTTCTCGGAGGTAGCGATATTATCGGCTTCATCAAATCTAATCGAGTGAGATGGCTCGGCCACGTTGCAAGGTCTCCACAACAACGAATGATTTACAAAGTGTTCCATCAACAACCAGCCGGTGTGCGTCGTAGAGGAAGACCCCGACTGCGCTGGCGTGACGACGTCGAACAAGACCTACTCGTATTAGGATGTCGAAATTGGAGGACGAGAGCGATGGACCGAGAAGGATGGAGGACCATAGTGCGGGCGGCAAAATCCCTTCATGGGATGTAAATGCTAGAGAGAGAAAATAAAAAGCGTTTTGAACATGGTGAATAAATTCCATCAGAGCAGGATTCAGATTATACATTTAATCTGTATGAAATTCTGAAAATCGCTATGCAAATTTGAAATTTGAATCAATTTGATCACTAATTTTCGGCAATATTCTGGGATTTGGATTTGTTGAGTGGAATTTACTTTTACCTCGTCCGACTATACGGTCAAATTTAGAACAGGGTTGAAATTAACTGGATTTTTGATGATTTTCTGGAAATCTCCACACTGAAATTATTTTTATCAGTTTCTTAACATGGTTTAAAAATTAAAGTTAACGGACTTTTTTTTAAAGTTTCAGAAATTTGATTTTGTATATAGTCAATCCGCCTTAAGAGGTCCCGAAATTTGGTGAAATGAACTGATTTTTGACCCAAACTTGTGATTTCCCATAAAATTTAAACAAACGATCTGAACAAATTTTGATTGAAAATTGATTTGCAATCATTATGTTTTGAATCGCTTATTCGTTTTAAAACTGCCTTTTGACTTTGGCGATATTACGAATGGCAAATCTCCAAAGCTCTAAAGGTCAAAATTTTTCATTATTACTGTGCTTATTTTACTACGTAAATGAATGTAAAATTCGGCTATATAACAGAACCCATATGAATGATTGTTGGAAAACTTCGAAGATCAGATAATCGGTCATTCGTTGATCGAGGTAGATGTTTGATGAAAGTTCGGAGTTTCCTAGTGTACATAGAAAGATGTTTCATAATGTTTCAAACGTTTTAAGATCATTGGCCGCCTGAATTGGACAATATCCTCCTTGATAGTCTTCGGAGAGTGTGTTTCATATTAAAGACAAGATATATTACTTAACACTGTCTATTGGTTAGGCAAGACTTTGCCTCGTCCTACGGATCGTATAACGTTGAAAATATAGTTTCACAAACACAGCCTTCCGTTCGAATTTCAAAACACCCGAATTAATTCCATCAACTCCAGGCAAGCAGGGACAAATAACTTGCCACAAATATTGAAAATTGAGCAGATCAGAGAAATGTTCATTTTATCGCATCGAAGTTAACGCTGAGGCGGCCACTTTTGTTTCAAAAGACAGTTGACATGGGGAAGGAAACAGAGCACAAAAATTTGACACAAAAAATTCACTTAGCTGTTGTTGCAAGAACAGCCTTAATTTTCTACACAATATCATAATAAATATTTAGGAGTTAGTATGGCAGAAAATTTAATTTGAATTCGATAAAATCAAAAAACTTGGAATGAGGCCATTTGGAATTGTTACACGCTTGAAAAAGTGCAGAAGAAGTTATATGCACGATGGCACTACCAGGTTGTATAAGCGACCACAACGCCAATCTACTTAAGTCTCGTGAATTCATTCTAACATGCTTCGGGTGAAGAGAAATTCGTAATTGTCTCTCTTTAATAGACTGGCCATAAGTACGAATGAATCGGAGCGAGTTTCAGCAAACTTCGAGATTGATAAAAATTTACTGATTCTTGTGACGTTTCAAAATAAAATCGCCCAAACGTTTACACGGCATTGAGTACGTCACATGGCAATTCGTTGAATTCAAAAATCCTAAATGCCAAATTTTAAGGAAAATCGAAGAGCCTTGGAATTACATACAGACGATGTTATCGGAGATGGTACGTACGCTTATTAACAGCGTATCTGAAGAGAAATTTTGGTCCGAGACTCCGAGACTACCTTAGCAATTTTATTACGGAGGTATCAAGTGACGTACCATCACCGATAACATTGGTAGGACCATTGAAAGGTCAGCTTCTATGTCAATTTGAAACTTTTGGCTGTTTGTTTTTCAGAAAGAATATAGCGGCTGTCGTTTAAGTTCGATGTTGCCGCTCGATCGAGTGACTTTCCGTTTGTTTGGTTGTCACGGTTATTGCTCAAAAGGCGATAACTACACGCTTTTTGAAGTATTTTCTTAAGTTTTCGAAATATACTTCGTGATGTCAGCAAATCACTTTTGGAATTGTGTTGGAACCAATGACTATGAGAAAGTCTTTTATTTTTGGAGAAAAATTTTCTAACTGCCTCCTTCAGTTGTTTGTAATGTGTTCTTCGACAATGTTTACACGACTTGTTGAAGATGTTAGTTATTGTCTTGGATCGTACTCGGAATATAGTATTTGGGCTGACATTGAGTGGAAGTCAATGCGACCTGATGTTATATGCCGATACGCCACTCTGTGACGTCATATTTTTTTAAAAGTTTTTGCCAGGTGATCGATGGGCCCTACTTCGTCGCCAAAATCGCATTTTTGATCAGTTCGACTAATTTTTGAATTCCCAATTATATTTAATTCATATTTAATCGAGATCTCAAACCTAATTATAAAGTCTATGACTTTTATTTTAATTGTTTTTCTTGGCGCTGAAAGCCAATATTTTCTTATTCTTTAAAGATTTATTGGAACATGTTTTTCATTGGTTTTACTTTCCGCTACATTTTCACCGGCAGGATGTCTATAGATCGATGCTATTTATAAACAAATCGCCCACTGTTGCGGGCTGAATGGAATTCATAACGTTTAAAAACCGTGTTGATTCTAAAGGTACACAGAATGAATCTAAAATGATAGCTTAGCCATCTGGAGCCAAGTCCTTACATTTTATAGCCAGACCGGCCAGATGAGCTGTAACCGAAGATGTGTAATTGGGTTGTCGGTGTAGTTGTCGTTATTTTCATTATTTTTTTTCAATATTTTTATTATATTAAACTCCCAGCACTACACCGCGATCGAAAAAATTTAAATAATTTGACGCTTATGGCCAAGTTCAAAAAATTAAAGAGGAATTGTTACTTCCTAATAAATTTGACCGATAAATTTCATCGCCAACTAAATTTGCAAAATAACGTCATCGTCTTTCCATGCTTTTGATGTTTCCCTGTTATGGCATAAAATAAAGTTAAGTTATAGAGAAATGGAATTTTATAAAGCCATGACTGAAGTCGGTTCACTTTAAATAGTTTGTTTATAAAATTTTAATAAAACTGGCATAATGACTTCTATGATCAATAATTCCTCAAATCAATATTGACTAAAATGATAACAACGGGGACAAAATATTTGATACAACTCATCCCTACAAAAAAGATTTAGATTCGCTATCCTCGGTTATACACTTCATTTATATTCTTGATATTCCTATTAAATAGTTCCACCTCATTTGTGGCATACATTTAAAAAAAAGTTCACCGCAGAGAAAACCAACTAAGCATAATCGAATTAAAAAATTTCAATAGCACATAACAACAACAAAATGCAACGTCTCCATTCTTATTTTCTTCCTGTTTTAACTCAAATCGACAAAAAATTATTCCAAGATTACAATCTCAAATCATCTGCATACTTTATGGTTATTATTATTACAGAGCTGTTGTAGTTAGTTTTCCGTGTGGTTATAAGAAAAACGAGAAAAATCTTTCAATTTCCCTTTGTTATCATAATTTAGTATTATGTCCTCCCGACAATGATAAAAATCCTGGAAGAAAATTATTAAATTAAAATAAATAATTTGTGTCTGCTATTTTTCTTTTTTCTTAATTTGATTTCTTTAATTTTGGATACCCAAATTGTTCCGAATTGTGGAATAATTTATTTTTGGAAAATAATATAAATGATGATGATCTTCACCCTATAGAAAATTTAACAGAATAATGTTAAATGGTAATTTTGTGTTCAGGAAAAAAAAATTGATAAGGACGGTTAATAAAATTTCAAATCAAATGAAATTGAATGGAATATACTTACATTTTATGAATTTGATTTTGATTTGATTTCCGACCGTTGACTATAATACCGAGGGGTTCCTAATTACTCATCTCAAAATGTCATAATTGCAACTCTATTCGAGATATAAATATGTCTGTGGGCAATTTAAAAACAAAAGTCTTTATGGTATGCAAAAATTGTATTTCCACTTAACCTATTTTCGAACCCTTATTTAATCAATCATAATACATTACATAAAAACCATATAAAAATTCTTCATATTTATAATTCATTGTGAAATGTATAAAGATACAATACGTATGTAATATTTTCCCTAATAAAAAGTATGCTTCATATAAATACAATATATAATTCTATATAATTAAAACAATATATAATTATCCTTAAAAGCACCCTGAAGCAATGTATATAAGTTGATCTGTAGACTCATCATCGTACAATTTTTCCTATATCATTCCATCATCATCATCACAATATCCAACCATCAAATGTAACAACAAACAAATTATTGTCATTTTTTCTAATATATTAAATACATAAAAATAAATTTAATCAAATATTGATCCTTTTTTTCGACAAACTAGAATATTCTCGTATAATTGCGCTATCAACAAAGTAGTTTTGTATTTTAGTTCCAATTCAAAAAACACCCTCAAGATATTTAAAATTTCTTCTCTTTTTAAATTATTACGTATAGATGTGTATTCCATATGAGTTATACACACACAGGATACAAATAAATTTAAATAAATTATATATTCCTTTTTTTAAACATATTATTTGTATTCTTATAATTTTTAGCTATTTATTTTATGAATTTTTAAAATAAAGGCAAATGGCAACAATAATACTTTTAACGAAATAGTTTTGATGATGATGAAAAGTTAATTTAAAAACTAAATATAAACTAAGATGAAAATTAAGATAATGCGTTTTTCTTTTTAGTGGGTGTGCGAGGTGGTACAAAATTAGAATAAGGAAATTTTATAAAGTTTCATATATGTATTTATTAAAAGTAAGGCATACGGATTATTGTAGAGTAACTTTTAAATTAGCTTGATTAAGAATAACCGGTGAATGAAATGAGTAGTAGATGGTTGTAATACTAACAAAAACGGTAGAAAAAGCCTTAAAATTCAAATTCTTACATAATTAATAAATTCGTTTTATCCAGCTTCTGTAAATATTAGGTAGTTCAAAAAGTTGATTAATATAATAGAAATTTTAAAATTGTTCTAAAATCAATTTGCTTCTCATCTCGTATCCTCTCCCCTGGTAATGACCAATACAATAAATTAAACTAAGAAAGAAAAGAAAGTATCAAAATGCTTTAAAAATAAAATTAACATAGTCACATTTAATGTTGTACAATTTTGTGTTCGTAGTTTTGTACATCAAAGCTCGATGCGACGATTCGAGTTGCGACGTTTCGTATAATGGCAAAGGTAAATTTTTACTAGGATTAGTGCAATTTGTAATTATAGCAAAATATTCTCCCAATTCCAAATTCCCCGGAAAAAGCAGAATAGGGCCACTGGTAAACATTTTATTTGGTGGTATTTTAATTAAGCCACTATAGAAATAAAATAATTATTTTTACTCTTTTTAAGTTGGTTCTCTTTTTTAATTTTTAATTATGTACTTCACATTCTTAATTAATAAATAAGCCATTAATTCATGTAATTTCAGGTAAATTCTAAAATGTTATTAATTATATTTAGTCTTATTACTTTTAGATGGTATTTTAAATAAGCCATCTATAAAAAAATAATTAAATGGCTAAAAACTATGATTATTGTTATTTATATAATTCTTCATTAACATGAGCCCACAACGACTCTTTGTTTGTGGTTTCCTCACGTCCTCACTTTTCGGGGTGTGTGTTTGGGGTCGTTGTCGTCTTGATAAATCCAGCGCAGAGGCAGATCATCCATGAAGTTATCGTTTAAATTGTCAGCAAGATTTCCAATAAATTTTTATACAGGGTTATCCAATTCGAGGTTGATAAAGTAGAAATCTGTATACCGACATCTGTCAAAGATAAACGTCAAGTACGCTGTCATTTATTTAGTTGACATTCTGCCATTTAAGAATATGGAGCATTTAACAATCGACCAACGCGTTAAAATTATTAAATCTGCTGATGCTGATTTTTCGAACAAAATTTTCTTCAGTGATGAAGCTCATTTTTCGCTTGGTGGATACGTTAATAAGCAAAACTGTAGAATTTGGGGCTCAGAAAATCCACAATTGATTGTAGAGAAACCATTACACCCGGAAAAAGTCACTGTTTGGTGCGCATTGTGGTCTGGTGGTGTGATTGGGCCGTATTTTTTTGAGAACAACCATGGACGAACCGTTACCGTCAATTCTGAGCGCTATGGCCGCATGTTAACCGATTATTTTTTTACGAAAATCGAAGATTATGATCTTGACGATATGTGGTTCCAGCAGGATGGAGCAACCAGTCACGTAACACGAGCAAATCGAGATCTTTTGCAAGAGAAATTTCCTGGACGTTTGATTTCGCGATTGGCTGATGTCAATTGGCCTCCAAGATCCTGTGATTTAACGCCTTTGGATTTCTTTTTGTGGGGCTACGCGAAAGATCGTGTTTACGCAAACAATCCTCAAACTCTTGACGAATTGAAAACTAATATTCGTAAGGTAATGGCCGAGATACCGCCCGAAATGTGCCGAAAAGTCATTGAAAATTACCTCAAAAGAATCAAGGCCTTTAAGAAGTCCCGTGGAGGACATTTGAATGATATCTTGTTTAACTAAAAATGGCAAGGATCAATCTGTAAAATGAAATAAAAATTACAATACATTCCGAATACTTTGTGTGTTTTTTTTAAGTTTACTTTATCAAGCTTGAATTGGATAACCCTTTACATCCATGATCCCATCTATTTCTACAATGGGTATGGGACCCCGCGACTTGCAAAGCATCCCTAAACCATGATGTAAGAACCGCCATGTTTTATACTTTTTCTAGTGCACCGTGGATTAATTCATGATTTGGAGGACGTCTAATATATGACCTACCATCATTGCCGAGCAAGTTAAATTTACTTTCGTCGCTCCAAACAATGAGGTTCCAAAATGATTGTTTCTTACCTAATGCTCCCGGGCAAATGCAATTCTCTTGCCAATATTTCTTTTCGATTTGCATCCACGAATGTAATTTTCTTGAAGCCGCTTTCTGACATTTCTCGCTGCAAGATTAATTAACTACGGAGTTGAATCCCAAATTTGCTCAAATCTGCATTGAAGTAATGAACGAAAAATTCCACCAAACAAGATGATTATCCAAGAGAAAGGCAGAAGTTTGTATGAGGACATCCAAAGGAAAGCTGTGTTGCATTTTGTTGATCGGGTGGTACGTGTGAAATTTTTCAGCTAGTCGTGGTTTATTTGAGCAATTCATATGTTGGTCAAACTTTCACAGCATGAAATTAAAACGTGAAGCAGCCAGTGCCGACTTATAATAATTATCAATTATTATCAGTAATGAATAACTATCAATTCAAGAAACAATTAAAGATCTACTATAGAGAATTGGTAAATAATTACTTTTCTTAAGTTTTATAACTTTGATATGCTTATTACTGACACATTTATGAGAAACACGATTATTATAATGTTAATTTTCCTTTAAAGGACCAAAATCCATTGGAGAATTATTACCTGGGTCAGCTTCACCGCGAGGTTGCACATATAGTTTTTTTTTTGTATGATGGCCGTTGTACACGCAGGGTAACAGAACCCTCCCGACCGGTATGCGCTACCCGTATAAAAAAAAAATATATGTGCAACCTCGCGGTGAAGCTGACCCAGGTCATCAGGTTACAAATGGCGCCCGAGCAGGGACCTGAAAGGGTCTAATTATTTATGATTTAATCGTTATTTATTGAGATTTATTTGGTTGGTAGCCCTAAAAAGGCATACAGGTGGCCTCACTACCTACCGGTTTAGTAGATGGTATGTCCGCTTAAGTGACGTTGCGGTTAATCAACTTAGATTTTTTTTTTGTATGAATAATTTATTTAATTTTCCATTTAACAAAATTCTCGTTCATATTAAATAAACGTTTACAAAATGCAGATATCCTAATCTAGAATCATGTTAATGATCGATGGCTTACACAGTTGACCTGCGATTGATGATCCATGATTTGGCTTTACTCGTAGTTCAGTGAGTGAATTTCTCATTGCATGATCATAGAATCATTATAACTAATTTTATTTTCTATGTTAAATATTTTTTTAAATTTCTTTTATTTATTTTGCCGAAGTATATAAGTTATCGATAATTGATGGGATTTCTACGATTGGCCGATTGATGATTTGGTGAATCCGAATTGCTCGGTCCAATTAGTTTATCTTTCTTATTTATATTTCTTATAATCATTATTCAATATTTCACTAAACCGGATCCGTTAGATACTGTGAACGAGAAGTAGTCTCTTTTTGTTTCTTTAGTTATTAATATCTATAGAAGTTTAAATTTTTTTGTAAGCAACTTGAACGGAGAGAACTCAAAAAAATTATTTATTATAACACGTTCAATTATGCTTAAATCTGCATCACTTGGCGTAATTTCACCCCATCTATTAAATGAAATTAATTAAAAAAAAAAAAAAATATTTTAACTTTGGAAATTTATTTATTATATTTTTGTATTTAAACCTATCTTAATTAATTATAATTTCGTATTGATTATTATCTATTTCTATTAATTTGTTTTGTTAAATATTTAATTTATATTTATAGATATTTAGCTCTTCTTTGTTTATTGCTTGCGACCGTAATCTGCTTCGTCTGAGGTAAAATATATCACCTAACTATTTACAACACTCTTTGGCATAAATTACAAGCTGGTAGTACTTATTAGGTAGTTGTTCCATTTTTTTTTCTAATCGTAAACTTGTAGATCGTATCGAACTATTAACACCAAAATTGTTTTCCTAAATAATCATCAAAGTGTAATTCGCTGTCGCTTTAATTCTTCAAATTCAAAAAAAAAATCAATATTTTCGAAAAATAAAGAAAATTTTAGTGTCATTGCTCCCGATCAAAGTGATATAGTGCTCTAACTAAATTTCAACGACGATCCCAGAATGGATTACTATAAACTGATTATCGAAAGTTTGACTAAAGACGAACTGTTAACAGAATACTAGGTACGAGGACTGCAAACCGCTCAACCAGGCCACCAAGACAAATTTTATGACACGTTAAAAACAGAATGGCAGAATACCACGCTTAAGCCTAAATTATCACATATTAGCGCGGAGCCGGAAGCTGAATTGACTGCTATCAACCAACAGTTAATGTCAATTGATGAGGCGTTGGAGTCTAAGGAAGTTGAGTTATCGTTAAGAGCGAAAAATTTATTGATGGTTAGAATATTCCACTAGAAAGACAGAGCCGAAAGATTATCTAATTCCTTTCAGGGATTGGCCGGCTTGCCTATAGCTGTCAATTCATTAAACCGATTCGCGAGATACTTAGTCCGTGATATCAAAAGGAAAGAAGCTGAGGCAAAGGAGAAAAAGCGAACCAATTCCAGTACACAGTCGACCTCGGCAGCAGCTCAACAAAGTAGCGTAGCCTCAGGTACCTAAAGCAACACCAATCATGATGATATTAACCGAGACAGTTAGCGATTAACCGAGAATTTAATCGAGAAAATGAACGCATCATCTAGAGGAATTCCTCAGATTGCCCAGTCATTGCCCATACGTCGCATAATAGAAGTAACAAGTGTAATTCGAGTACCGAAAGTGATGATCACCATACGTCTGATACCACCCCGTCCAACTCATCTCGGAGAAATACACGCCCTAGAGAAATTTCGCAGCATAGATTCCATAGAAATCCAGATCCAACGAAGTGGAGAATTTCCTTCTCAGGATGTAATGATAAGATCAAGGATGATGAAAATGTATACACGATTTCATAATGAAATTAGAAGAACATGCCAAACAGGACAAAATACTTCAAGACGACCTTGTTAGTTTGACGCGGCATTTTGTCACAGGTAAAGCCAAAAATGGTATTACGTGTATACCAAAAAAACTAGACGCGCAACGTGGACGCAGTTGAAACAAGCATTTCTCGAAAGGTTTAGCAGCGCTGAAGGAGACCGAGCCATGCAGAAATATATTCGTCATCATACACAACTCACTAAGGAGTTGTTCAATGACTTTGTTCTGGAAAATGAAACCGTGAACTGTCGCCTCCCGAAACCTCTACCGGATGATGAAATTTTGGAACTTTTGGTCGACAACATAAACCCAGCTCTAAAGAATGCAACTGCCAACATGGAATTTTATACTATCGAAAGTTTACGAAAAGTTTGCGATACGAGTAACTTAGAGAGATTATGGCAAACTTCGGGATTTGATCCACGGCAACTAATAGATACGCGCGTCAAACGAAACTCAGCGGTTCAAGATTTTGTGAAATCTCAAGGCGCAGAAAGACGATTCAAACGCAATCCACAAGTTGAAGAAGTAACGAAGTTCCATGTTACGTCGGGCTCTTCTGCAGGATACTCGCGAAGCTCAGCATATTATAAAGACAAAGAGGATCATTCTGATGAATCAGATGAGGAGCCGGAAGAACAACTAAATGCCGAGGTTAACGCTATGGATCGTGCAGTTCGTTTCGTGGTTTGCTGGAACTGTAAGGATCTCGGACACAAGTTTACTAGCTGCCTGATGGAGCGTACGCATAAATTTTGGGAGGGATGCGGAATTGCGGGGTTTGATATTGCCGATTGTCTCCGCTGTCAGAAAAGGAAAATAAACCTGGGGAATGTGAATCCGAACGTTACGAACTCTGGGGGATAGCGTTCGGAAAAAACTCAACATCTCACAAAGCCATCCTCTCAACCGCAAAAGTAGATTCATCAAACTTACTCGAATCAACATCAAACAACACGAGACGATATCAACGAATTTTGGATTACTGAGAGATGTTGTTCATTAACCACCATTACAGAGACGAAAATTAATGATCCACGACCCTATGTGAAAATTAACATTATGGGAAAATCAATTCTTGGTTTGCTAGATAGTGGCGCAAGCGTCAGTATCCTAGGAAAGGCCAGCGAGATGTTTATAAGAAATCTAGGATTAAGCTTTAAAGAGCTAAACACATGCATCCAGACCGCAGACGGATGAGTTAATGTCGTGTTGGGCCACATAAAACTACCTGTCACATATTTGGGGATAACACGGAATATCAAATTTTGCATAGTTCCGTCTCTGCAATCAGAGGTCTATCTTGGTGTCGATTTTTTGAAACAATTTAATATTGCACCTAACATAATTTGTGAACTTACCGAGCGGATTCCAACAGCAGAAGCAAATCAACACAAACTCACCAGGCAACAGAACGAAGAGTTACAAGTGGTAATTGCAATGTTTCCTTCTTTTGCAACAAACGGATTGGGACGAACTAACCTAGTTGAGCATAATATTGACGTAGGTAATTCACAGCCAATTAAACAAAGACATTACTAGAGGTCTCTCGCAATGCAAGACCTAATTTATGAGGAAATTGACAGAATGATTTCACTAGGAGTTATAGAGAAAAGTACGAGTCCTTGGAGTTCGCCGGTAGTGCTAGTGAGAAAGGCAAATGCAAGTCGCGCCTGTGCTTGGATTCTCGGAAAATCAATCAAAAACTAAAAAGGACGCGTATCCTTTACCCCTGATTGATGGTTTGTTTGGACGACTAAACAGTACTAATTATATTACCAGTATAGATTTAAAAGATGCCTTTTGGCAAATCCCACTGTCGCAAAGTTCAAGAGAGATAACTGCTTTCACAGTTCCAGGCCGTCCTCTCTATCAATTCTGTGTCATGCCGTTTGGGTTGTGTAACGCTCCCCAAATCATGTGCAGATTGATGGATCGAGTGATACCCCACCAACTGAGAGATAGAGTGTTCGTGTATTTAGACGATTTACTAATTATCTCGACGGGGTTTGACGAGCACCTGGAACTGCTGAAAGTAGTAGCCAACTTATTGTTCAAATCAGGGTTGACAATAAACGTTGAAAAGAATCATTTTGTTCTGTGCGAAACTCGATACTTGGGATTCCTGGTAGGGGAAAAAGGACTGCAAATGGATTCATCGAAGGTAGAAGCCATCAAGAATTTTCCACCACCAAAATCAGTGAAACAAACTCGTCGGCTATTTGGCATGGCAGGTTGGTATCGACGATTCATACCGAACTTTTCAGACGTAACCGCCCCGATCACCAATCTGTTGCGTAAAGGTAAACAATTCAAATGAACTGAAGATGCCAACCTCGCTTTTGAAAAACTGAAACACCTATTAACGAATGCTCCGGTATTACACAACCTTCAGTACGTAAGACTTCAGTAAACCATTTTTCATCAGATGTGATGCCAGCACCCAAGGGATTGGTTGTGTATTGTTTCAAACTGATGAAGAAGGTACAGAAAAGCCTATAGCTTTTATGTCCCAAAAACTGAACTCCGCTCATAAGAACTACACTATTACTGAACTTGAGTGCTTGGCGGCGGTGGTAAGTGTTAAGAAATTCCGGGCATACATCGAGGGTTACTGTTTCACAATTATTACGGACCATGCGAGCTTGAAATGGTTGATGTCGCAGAAGGACCTTAGTGGCCGCCTCGCAAGATGGAGCCTCAAACTACAAGCATACGATTTCTGCATAGTGCATCAAAAAGGTAAGGATAACGTGGTTGCAGACACATTATCCAGAATTCACTGCGATACCTTAGGTTAATTAGACTCTGAATTGAATCTACATAATGCCGATCCGTTCGACCCAGAAACCGTCACAGACAAAGTTTATATGGATCTGCGCAAAAAAGTTGAAGATGATCCCACTTCTGTTCCAAACATTCGTATTCATAATAAGAAAAGAAATTTTTTATCAGAATTGAACCCACCAAACATATACCACTTTCTGATGTTCCGTCGTCAACCAATGCTTACGTCCATCGTTAGGAAATATTACCATCTCAGACAGACGTTGGCAAAAGATGTACATAGATCTTCTTGGCCTTTACCCTAGGTCAAAATCCGGTAAAACAGTTATTTTGATTATTCTGGATAATCTCACAAAATTCATTTATTTAAAAACATTAGCTAAGGCTACTGCTAGCAAGATAGTGGACGTATTTCGAGATGAGTTATTTCCGCTATTCAGTGTTCCAGAAACAGTTCATAGCGATAATGGTGTCCAATTTGTTGGTAAAGAGTTTACTGTTTTAATGAAAGAATATGGAACAAAACATATTCGAACTGCCTTATATTCACCACAAAGTAATGCGTCCGAGCGAGTGAATCGCTCAATTATGGCAGCAATCAGAGCTTTCATAAAAGATAATCACACTTTCTGGGATATTTATCTACCACAAATAGGAAGTGCGCTTCGAACCTCGTTTCACGAATCAACTGGACAATCTCCACACTTTGCAATGTTCGGTTATCACAAAATATATCATGCTGGAGATTACAAACTACTTCGGGAAATAAATTCGGTAGAAGAACTCTCGTTAGACTGGATGAAAGTGCCTGATCGTATAGCCATCATTCATGATCAGATAAAGCGTAAACTTCTTGAGTCCTATAAAAAATATGCTAACCGGTACAATTTACGGACTAGGCCAAGAAACATTGAAATCGCTCAGGAAGTGTTCGTGAAACACCATCTTCTAAGCGATGCCGCTGATAAATTTACCGCTAAATTCGCCTTTCCTTTCCGCAAAGCTTTTGTAAAAGCTAAGATAGGTAATGTGTATTATTTGCTTGTGGATGAAAATGATAAGACGTTGGGAACTTACCACGCGATGGATATAAAACAATGATTATGTTCTGCCTTTAATATCATTCTATTTTCTCAGCCATCTTTTTTCAGCTTCATATCTATTTTTTTCTGGAAGAACATCGATATATGAACCTGCCATGTAACAATCGGCTGCGTCCAACGTTAAACAAAGGCCGGCTTTAATAAAAACAAAAAAAAATCAAATGCGCCTAAGTGTTGGCTATGTTTCGTTTGGTATGGCAATATAAATTGCTTCTTACGTGCAGAATGGTAGCAAGCAATAAAAATATAAACTCATACCACCGGGATTTTGAATTGAAAAGTAATTACAAATAATTGAGACGGGTTAATACATAAAAATTAATGTATATACACAAGCGAAACAAAAACGGCCTCATTACGGTGTATAATGAAAGTATTCGTGACGTCGATTTGGGTGATGCGCGCGAAAAAATGTATTGGGGAGACGATGATTTTTGGGTGGGACAGTCGAGTTTTGAAATTGGAAGAAACATCATCACTAAATCATAAGAATTTTAAAAACAAAATATGTTGTATAGTATGTAATAAATTGAACAAAAAATTGTAAAGTTGTAATGTACAGAATTTAAAAATTAAGTGAAAATGTTGAGTGTATCTTTGTTATATACACCAATTATACTATTTGGTTGTAATTAAATAAAAATGTTGTATTGTACAATAAACTATAAATAACAAACATTTTATAACCAGAATAAAATTCATTATTGGACATTAGTGCATTTTTTTTGTGATGTTTCCAAGATTAGTTCCCATATAAAGAACTAACATACAAAAACAAAAAAAAAAAATAAAAATAAATAAAATAAATCCAAACGGAACATTAAAAAAACTACGAATCACATTAGAAAGTTAACAACAGTTAAGGAATTGAGATTCGGTCGTATCGCGCCACGTTATCAACGGTTGTGGAAATAAATCTGTTATAACACTCCACAATCCGGAACCCACGGATTGGTATGCTGCTAGCCGAGGGCTCCAGAAAAACGTTCAAGCATCCGGGCAACATCCAGGAATTCAGAGAAGGTTGTCATTTGCGGAAGATCACCTCCCAAACCAACCAGTAATTGGTAAAACATTTTCTATTCATATCTTCATTTTTTTTTATTTCATTTAAAGAGATTTGTTTTCTTTGATTTAATTTACTTAATTGTAAATTATGGTATGTAAGTGATATTGTGAAGATTTCATTCCGTTACACGTCCAATACGACCGCGAATGCGTTTTTTATGCTTGATTGGGCACCGCAATGATGTGTTAACGGAGTGAGAACTGATGGAGTGATGTAAGCGCGCAAGTGGTGTAATTTATTTAATCTTCTATATATGAGTAAATTAGTTAATTTTTTTTGTTCTTAAATGTAGATTTTTTTTGATTTGTGGCACACACATGTACATATATAGTTTTTTTTTTGTAAGATGTTGTACACGCGGGGTAACGGAACCCTCCCGACCGGTATGCGCTAATAAATTAGCAACCTCGCGGTGAAGCTGACTCAGGTCATCAGGTTACAAACTTTATTGTGATATTATTTTTGAATTAAATTGCTTGGAAAAAACACTTGTAAAATTTCTTTATAGTGACAATATGTATTTGTTTTTGGAATATCGATTTCGAAATTAAATTTCTTCTTCAGTTACTTTTTTACAACTATTCAACACTACAATGAAATACTACAATCTACAATAGTTGTAAAAAAAGAACTGAAGAAGAAATATAATTTCGAAATCGAAATTACAAGAACAAATAAAAGTTGTCACTATATTTTACAAGTGTTTTTTGAAGCAATTTAGTTCAATTATTTAAGTGATAAAAGTCAACAGTGAGGCTAAAAAGTGGATTTCAACCATTATAGCACAAATTGTTATTATGTTGGTGGAGATTTTATTGTAACAATAAGTTAATTTGAAATTTGAAATAAAGAAAAAAAAATCCAAGAAGGAGGTTATTTACCAAAACAGGTTTTTAACGTTGATGAGATTGGTTTGTTTTGGAAAAGGCTATCAAGCAGAACCGTTATTTCGATAAAAGAATGATCCGCATCGGGACCTAAAGCTAGTAAGGATAGGCTTACACTTCTTCTCGAGGTAAATACAGAAAGAGATTTCAAATTTCAACCATTTTAAATCTATCAGTTTGAAAATTCCAGAGCAATGACAGGCTGCAATAAGAATCATCTGCCTGTAGACTGACGGTGACAATATTCAAAGGTTGGGTGACAGCTTGTGCTATTCCAGAAATCAAAACTTATTGTACAAAAGAAAACTTGGATTTTAAATCGTTTGGTACTTGTAGATAATTGGCCTGGTCATCCAGTTTATATTAATAATTTATCGGATACAGTTAAATTTATATTTCAGCCTCCCAACACCACCTCGCAGGGATCCGTCTTATGGATCAAGGGGTGATTTCGACATTCAAAATCTCTTACCTCCGTAGAACATTCAAGCAGCTTCTTCATACTATAATATTTCAAGTTCCTAGAATGAATTAAGACTGTCCTGCTTGAACGGGGTTTGGAGAAAAATATGGCCTGAATGTGTTCCTAAGTCGAATAATATCACAACGGACAAGCCAGTGTTTGTCAAAATATTGCCAATCTTGCACGAAACTCAAACTTATCACAGCTTTTCAACAGATATTACATCAAGAAATGCCAAATGGTGATTTAATGGATCTTGATCTGGAAATGACAATGGATCGCAACGATAAAAAAGATATTTCAGAAAAAATAATTTCAACAGCAAAATGAATTGGCACAGCTCTAAGTTTAATAGACAAGGCAATTGAAATTTTTGGAGAAGATGACCCTGACACGAAAAGAAGTTTAAGCATTTCTCGGGATTTAACTGCAAATGTAATTTCGTATAAGGAAATTTATGATACGACAAATAATGAATCCTTCCAGTAAAAGATAGACAAATATTTTCCACCACAGTTATCAACAAATGGATGTTGAGAGTGGTTTAGAATTGGATTTTTTTCACAAATTTACATATATTCATCTGATACCGAGTAATTAAAAGATGTTTATTACATTATTTATAACTTTATATGTGATGTAAAGATATTTTTGATATTGTTTGACTATTAAAGTGAATAAAGAACGTTTTTGATAATGCATTAAATGTAATATGTTTGTATTTAAATTCAAAATGCGATGTTTCAATTTGCGATAGTTCATTCAATTATCGAACGTATTATCGTCGCAAATCTGCACTTGATGCGCACTCTAGAAAAATTTCCATTATAACGTCCAAGGAATTCACAATTTTACAAGATTATTTATCGTTAGTTCATTTTCGATGTACTGCTTTAACTTTATTTAGATTCCAATGGGCAGTATCTACCACTCCAAATTGTGATTATTCTGCGGTCCGCTTTATAAAATAAAAATGCAATTTTTGATAATTTTGTCATTATGGTATACCTTAAAAATCAAACAAGCAATAACATGCAGAACTTTCAAATTTTGACAGTCATCTTTGTACGATCATCAATATTCTTAAAAAACTGACTGAATTTTGATCAGACGTGCTATCCAAAATTGTATACCCTTGAATAGCTAATTTAGAAGTGTAAGACTGAAAATGAGAATGGTAGATCTGGGTTTTCAACTACAGTTCTAACAACTAATCGGGGGCTGTTCAATAACTTTAACTGAGCAGTGCAATGCGTGTACATTTGACTATTTTCTAACACACAGCAAGCTTAGAAGCCAGGCAAAGAAAAATGATCCGCATCACGGTTTGAATTATCATACACTTCCCGAGCTGAGTCAAGGTTTGCATCCCCAATGACGAGAAAGGTTGTATGAGTTTTCGAAGTGGTACCCCAAATCCCGATAAATTAAATCCCGATCATAAAATACTGAAGCAGGAAAATACTCCGAAAATGCGAGGTTAAAATATATTTCATTGGAAGGAGATGGTCAGGTCCTGTTACGACCAAATATACACATACCGTTCTAGGTCAACCTGCGCTTCAAATTACCCAGTCGTTAGAAACAGAAAAGTATACCGAAGTGCACTAACTATTGAACAAGGAGAACAAAATTATTCTGGAATATTACGCCTTTGGGTTCATACTTGACAAACAGATATTCCATGGTCTATGAATACATGGCACCAAATTTCATCAAGCTGAAGAATGGAAGAATCAAGATCAATTGGGAGTGAATGCACGACAACATCCAAAATGAGGGATTTTTTTGATAAGGACAATGTGATAAGCAATGGTTCTTGCGAAGACTGTCGGCTTCATGCTCTCTCAAGTAATATAGAATTGGTATCTCTTACTACTAAATGCAGTATCTGGAACTAGAGTGGATCACAAGACAGTTTTTATCGTTTTTCCGTTTTAGGAAGTAAATGGATGTATTCGGAGATCTATGTAGATTTGTCGTAAAAGAAATCCGGTAGTTCGCTACACAATTGTTCAATTACTAACAATTTAAAAAATATAATCTAATTATTAGACTAGGTCGAGGCACACAACATAACTAAGTTGAAAATATATTTTATATTAATAATAATGCGCATTAACTAAAATGTCCGGAAAAAATTCAAGGTCAACTATTCACTACTGGCATGAATGACAAGCAGTTGTCGATGTTATCTACGACTAGCCGACGTTTTCTATGATAAGTCGACGTATTCGATGATTTGTTGATGTTATCGACGTAGTAGAAGACGCGTAAACGTCCATCACTGAGCAAGTTCATTTATTCTAACGAATAGATATAAATCTAAAATTAGTATGAACAAGTTACCAATAAATTTATAAGCGTTGCATAAGAAATTGAAAATTAATTAAATTGACTGACTGAGAATATCATTTAAAATCGAGAATAGAATGATCAGCGTACTTGAGGCAACCTTTAAAATCCTTTGAAAATCAAAAAGTAGATCGCGAAACAAATATTGTTTGCAAAAGTAAATTCCTCAAAAAAAAATTAGTGGAAACGCCTGGACCATAAGATAATTAAAAAAATTCATTGTAAAAATAACTATTATTGTAAGGACATTCGGACCAAATGAAAGATAAAACAAATTTCAAAGTCATGTCTATCTGGTTATTCTCTAATCATGAATTTATTAGACGTCCACAGCTCGTGTGCGCACAGGAACGGCTTGGCAATAATATTCCCTAACTATATTTGTCATTTAGGTAGCTATTCACTACATTTTAAGAAGCTGAGACATTCATGAATTACAAAGCAGGTGGACCTGTAGAGGTTTAGCTGTAGCTGGCCTGAGCAGGATATTCTGAATTCAATGTATCATTCAATCCATTAAAATTACTTTTGAAGTGAGGTTAGAGTTAACAATAATGATTAATTGAGAAGATTAAATGTTAACAGGTTTTCTAAATTCGTTACCTTTATACCAAAAAATATAACGTGAAGTTTTCGGCTTCATTCGAAACGAATTATAATTCGGCTCCCAATTGAATTTTGTTGAATACGAACTATTTAATGTTTTGCATTTCCTAAGGGGTAATGTGCAATGCAAATTAATTTTTTATTAAAAAGATCCTACTTAATGATTTACATTTCTTTAAAATGAAGCAGACCTATTAAAGGTACCTATTAAACAGTCCTTACTTTAAAATAGTACGATATTGTGTATATTCCAAATAATTTTATCAAAACATAATATTGCTACCTTATTATCACTAAGGAATTTATCAAGGTAAACTGAGTTTTTATCTCGGAGATTTGTAAACAAAAATGTATACACATAATTCCATCCCACTTTTAAAATCAATATTCATAAAAATTTACTATTTACTAAATAGATTCCACATCAATCTCAAATGTCGCAAATGTATACCAACATATCGAATAAATATATAAATAAATGATAGCAGCACATTATGACATCCAAAGCTGAGGAGATATATGCTAAGGTAAAATTATCTTGTATTTATATTTTGTTATCAGCATCACAACAAAACCTTATCTGGTTGTATAAAAATATTTCTCTACAACCATAAAAATCAAACCATTTTACTTGCATTCTTGAGTATTTAAAGGGATGGAAAATTGAATAGCAAAGAGTAGCAGAAATATTCTGAAAACAACAACAACATGCGTTTTAAAGGTTGAATTATGATCAGCCCTGAATGTAAGGATTATTAATACGTTGGGGATGTTATCTTCCTTTCTATTACAAACAAGATATAATAATAATAATAACATCACAAAGTATACATATTTACTTTGTGATATTAAGAAAATAATAATAAATACATTATGGCAAACAGAGTTTGTATTAGAAATCTTGAAAAGGAAAATTTTCTGTTATCAATTAAGGTCTTGCAATTATATTTTTAATTAGATAGAATTTTTTAAAAAGTATCTAAATAAACTTACTTTAATAAATATTATCAAGCGTGCAAACGAAATTCGGAGCGCAACTCACTTTACAATGTACCTAGTACTATATTTGCTAGTACTTAATCGTAAATATAACAAATTTGTGTTGCCTAAATCTCTTGGGCAACATTACCAGAAAATAGTGTTTATGTTACGGTAAAAGTGATTTATGATTTTGCCAGTTGAAAGTTAGAAAATTAATTGAAACAATTTTGTTTTTGTTTAATGTTTATTAAAAAATATTTGGTCAATTATTGAAAAGTGTATTAAAACGTGTTCGTAATAATATTGAATCAATTGAATTATGATAAAAAATTCCTCATGCAAAAATTCAATATCTAAATATTTCAATCAAGAAAAATGTCGGGATAATGGATGCTATACATCCTTGCCTTGAAAACATTTTTTCTTTGTATATTATTAAACAGGGTGTCCCAATAATAAGTTCAGATTTAAAAATTTAATAAAACAATCAACGACTTTTCCTCATTTCGACTGCAAATGCGGCCATCGAATTTTTGACACAGTTTCGCTATTGTAACGTACGATATGTGGCATGGCGCACCATTTTGCTGAAACTAAAGGTCGTCCAAGCCAATATCTTCAAGATATGGCCACAAAAAAGATGTTAACATGTGGCGGTAGTTGATTCCGTTAACCGTAACGGTCGCGCCGCACTCATCTTCGAAGAATTACGGCCCAATAATGCGGCCACGCCATAAGCCGCACCAAACAGTAACACGCAATGGATGCATTGGCTTCTCCACATATCTTTGTGGTTTTTTCGATCCCTAAATACAACAATTTTGTTTGTTTACGAACCCACTGAGATAGAATTGCGCCTCGTCCGAAAAGATGACTTTTTCAGCAAGCTCTTCATCAATTTCGAGTTCGTCGCAGGGCAATACAGCGAATCGATATCGAAGTTGATGGTCACGTGGTTCAATTGCTGAACCAATTGAACTTTATAGGGCCACAAACCAAGATCTTTACACAGAATTCGTTGCATGGTTATATAGTTTTTATAGTTTTGTGTCCACTATTTTGTTTCTTTTTAACCTCCTCGTTGCTTTCCAAAGTAAGTAATCGTCACCCAGTTGTGAACTACCTCGAAGTCGCTTATTTATGCTTTTGTTCTATAATTCATTTATTACTTGTTTTCATTTGTTGCACAGAAAATTTAGGATATTTTTATTGTGCGGAGCATGAATCTACTTTCAGATTTTATTAGCTTTGCGTTTCTCCTTAACTTGTTCTGTTACCTCAAGCAATTAGTTATCATTCCTTAGTAAGTTGGTATGAGGAATAGGTGAACTTTTCTATGCTGCATGTTGGATATTACTATGTTCGTTGCTCTAATTGTTACTCCTATATATGTTCGCTCTTTCACGAATTTCTTCAATAAATTCTAGTTCATTTTATGTTTGTTAATTTATAGACAAGGTTTCTGTTTATTATCATTGTACTCAGAGTCATGATCACAGGTGATTGGTCAGATGATAGTCCTTTACGGTTTTTGATGTTCGTAAACAAATCTTAAATTCGTCTTTTTATTAACTAATAACGTAGGGGACAGTAAATAGATGAGATACTGTAATCCCCATTATTGAATCAACATAATTAATTCAACCTTTGGAGTTTTTTTTTTGCTTCAATACAAAAATCTTCGTAATACAGGAAACCCACCAAGAACACGATTAATTCATTCCGTGTTCTTTAAAACAGTATTGTTTTTGACTACAAAAAACAAAGTAAAAGAGAATAACGAAAATCTCGTTGTTTCACCGTGTTCTTCGATTACCCTGTTCTGCGAAAGTTTACTTTACGTATACATCAAGAAAACCAGGTAAGGAGTATACATTTTTAAAATTTGTAAATGCATGATTGTTTATCAATAGTTTTTAGGAGGTGAAAGCTAAATTTTTCCCCCATTTTCCTGGAAAATTTTCACTGAAAATAAAAATTGCGTATTATTTTATTCAAAATACGTACAAACGTTTGGATATTAAGATTGTATCTTAACAGTTTTTCGACAGTACAAGTAATTTTCCGGGAAAATTTTGCAATTTTCCAGGAAAATTTTTTTGAAATTTTTTTTACTAGTTTAAAATTTTACACTTGAAGAATTGCATAAATTCTGGAAAAGCGAGGGTTTGGAGGCAGCCCCCATCCTCTAAGGTATACAACGAATTAAAATTACATTAAAAAAAAAATATATTTACAAAAGTAGATTTTTTTAACATTTTTGGCACTATCAGAAGAAGCGTTAACAGCGATAACAACTCTTTGGTCTGTGTCTGCAACTTTGACGAAGCAATTATTATTAATAAAAATATAAAAACTATTGAAACAATAAAAAAGTGGAAAATTTAGCTTTCCCCTCCTAAAAACTGACAGTAAACAATCCTGCATATAAAAATTTTCAAAATTTATATCCCTACCTGATTATCTTGATGTAGACGTAAAGTAAAATTACTCCCCGTGTTCTTGGAGGGTTACATGTATTTCATATTAATTTTAACAATTCTTTACAATTTGCAAAGTGCGGGATCGTTTCGGCTAACTGTACATACTTTCGCATTGTACTGTGATTATGGGGACATTCTACTCACCTAATTCGCCCACAATGTCTTTGTGTATGGTTAAAGCCTTGGCATTTCTTTGCACAGTAACAAATTTCTATATGTATTATAAAGTTACCTTGTTTAGCAATTACACTAATTTACACAAAATTAAAGTTATGTTATGTTCTGGTGCTAAGGAACTAAATTCTGTTATTTCATACGAATCCGTAGGCACACCACTCCACCTTCGAGTGGTGCATCGAGATCTTTAATATTTATCTTTTAAACATTATTGTTTAGTGCCACTACTCTATAGTAGTTTGTATACGCCGATTTCGTTAGATCTTGAATATTTACAAATTCTGTAATTTCAATCACATTCATTTGTGGTTGCGCCTTTGCTTTCATGGCAACCTTGAGTTATTCTTGTTCCTGGTGTTGTTGAGGCACATGCACTGGTTTGGTGGTTACATAACTTTTGTTTGTGAATGTTTCTCAACCTTTAGCGAGAATTCTGCTATTCGTTTTCTATTAGCTCCCCTCTACGAATCCCAACAGTTTCTCCGCTCAGCATTAATATAGATAAACGTGCTGTTTTCATTATAACTAGTAAGAGGAACACCTCCTAATTATATTCGAGCCGCGGCATCTAGGTATTTTGGAACAACGTATGAATAATTATCGCAGTTTTTGGCTTACCACAGAATCTCTCGAACCTCAAGAGTAGATTAGCTCGAGAGTAGATTAGCCTCCTGAGCAGTTGAAGTTCCAGCTGGGGTAAAAAATATTTTTCAGATGTTAATTGAGGGAATATGATTTGTTAGGATCTCGGTGTTCGTTTATTAGGCCGTTTTTCGGTCGCCAGAGCTTCATTGGTTGATTAGTAAGGAGCATTGTGTTGGACTGGTTTATAGACCTTCTAGGCCGACGCCTTTTATTCTCCTAATGTTTAAGACCAGAACTCCAGTCCGTGGTCCATGTTCCACAATTATCAAGAAGTTTTAATGTAGGGTTTTAAGGTATTTTTGATCTAAATTTACTGTAGTTGCTAAGAGAGACAATTAATTTAATTTGTTCGAAATTAAAATTTCCTCTCTTCATAAACTTGATGGTACACAATTTTCATAACCCTAAAACCGATCCTAATCCTGCTTGTTATCCATGAACGTTTGCATTTATTTTTACAGTTATATTACCGTCAACTCGAAAAACTGGAAATGGAGATTAAGTACCGATGCAAATTGTACGTACCATCACGTGAAGCCAGGTAGTAAAAATGCCTTTTTGACATTTTAGCATTTTGATGTTGCATTTTGCAAAAGTTGGGGCACGCGACAAAAAAAATAATGCGACAACATTATCATCTGGGATACAACACGTCAGTTAACAAAACATTAGCCAAACAAAATACAAGTCATAAATTTCTCGATTTTTATTTTAAATCTAGATAATCTTCGTTTTATTTTAAATCTAGATAATCTACAATGAAAGGATATTTGGTTAAATTCACAATAAAACGAGATGAAAATAACTTTCAATGGTCTGAGAAGGAAAATTTCGAGGAAGTGGACCACAACCAAATTATAAAAACGTCACCGAAACCTGTATTTAAGACTAAGTCGACGTATCGGTTGCTTTGCTTTTCCTAAATCAGGTTAAAAAAAATTATGGTTGAGTAAATATTTAATTTTATTTTTAAATGCTTAATCAATTTTAAATTTATTTTAAATTTTACCGGACGTTTTCATAAAAAAAACAATATTTCGGTTTGACTATTTAAAAAAAACTTTCATTTCGTTGAAATAAGTGTATCAAAAATGGCAATTGGGTATTTTTCAATTTTTACAATGATGTTTAAAAGGGTCGCATTTACAAAAAATGAGAAAAAATTAAAATAGTCAAATAAACTTAAAGGTTTAATTTTCAACCAGTTAGAGCGGTCGGCAGATTTACGAAAAGTCCGATTATGTATTTTCCGTTTTGGAAATCAAGAAAGGTGAATTCGAGATCGATGTGTACATACGTGGTAGAAGAATTTAGGCTGTTGGCCATAACATATTTACCCCCTTATTTTTTAGATAATAATATTTACAGTTAATGAAACAAAATCGCTTGTCTAATTAAAAAATTTTCCCACGTGTATTATTTTGTCACTTTCACATAAAACTATCTAACTGACCTATAGACTTCCGAATTTTAATTGGGTTTAGTATGCCAATAGTTAAACCCAATCTAGTAAATTTAGGTATTTATTAGGTATTTGTTAGTAGTAAAACTAACTGAACAATGTATAGATGCAATTCAAACCAAATCCAAGACTAATCACATAATTTTGCGATCCGTTCATCAAAATAAAAAAATAACAATTCCTTAAGGCAATTAATTTTAAAACACAAATAACATAATACGTCTTGTACAAAAATAAAACATAAAAATTTAACATAACTACGCGATACGAGATAATAATGTTGATATAATTCAACGTTCGCAGTTGTGAAATCAATTTTCATTTACCACAATCGCTCATCCTTTCACCGGGATATCGTTTTTTTACTGTAGTTTTTAGCCGTAAACATAAATGTTTTGTTATTAATTTGAACAAAAAAATATTAAAATGTTATATATTTCAAGTTGTATATTTACATTATACAAAAATACAATATGATACTCATCCTGAATCCTGGGTATTGTGTTTTATTTACCAACAACAAATTTATGTATAATCTGAGCTATTTCGCCAGCTCTTTTAAACCCATGCTCCTTACAATTGTGAAAGCATCCCGCGATTCTATTTTTGTATGAATGTAATGTTTCGTGTCATCCTCGCATCCATACCTACCGGAAAATATTGTATACACCATATTTGACTTTTCCATAACACTGGATATTCACCAAAAAAGGGTGAATAATTTCGATGTACAATCTGTTGTTATACGCGTATAATTTCGTGATATTTAAAAAAAAAATGCTCGTCAAAATTATTATTTTAAAATGAACCAAGCATCGACATATAATTCAACAATGGAGATACAGCATACGCCATAACAAGATATTAAATTTCACTATATCGTATATATAATATTTATATCAATTAAATTAACTTTAAAAATAAAATCTATAACGAATAAAATAAATAAATATTTGTTGTTAAATCCGTTTTTTTAATAATTGAAAAAAAAATGTAAACTGTTGTGGATGTGATTTCATATATTAAATAGCCTCAAGAGGATCAATGAGAATTCCGTATCAATTTTCCAATTTTCTCTATTTTTCCTGATGTTCGCTAATGGATATGCAACCGATTTGTTTGTGTTTTCTATCTATGTATGTACTCGTATGTATGTACAAATGTGTGGATATCCAGCAATGTTTATTTAAAAAATGTAATTAAATAATAAACAAATAATGACTTTTTTTCTATTTTTCTAAATCTGATTGTACAACTTTAAACTTATAGGCAATTACTATGGCAGCCAATTTGGGATTTGTTAATTCTTCAATAAAACTAAAGCTATAACCAGCGAGTATGTCAGTAACGAAATCTTACAGAATTTAACGAGAACGTTTTGTTACAGAACTTTTGACAGTTTGACCAGCGAATCTGTAACACAATTATAATTGTCAATTGAATTTTGAAATGGCAATCCGCAAAATTACAAACTAACCACACCACGATTTTCGAGTACGAGTATTAAAAGATTTACAGTGGGTACAGATATACAGTAGGTCAATAATTGTTTAGTTATTTTTTTTTACTATTTGTTAGCAATTAGTTCCTTCGTTCTAAAAACAAGGTTAAGTGAGAGAGTATGCAATTTACGGTGTAAAAAATTAAAAATTTGTGAAAGTGCGCATTTGATCAATTTTGTTAGTTTGAAAACATAATGTTAAAATTCTTCTAAAGTAAGTATTGTTTTGCTTTTTAAAATGAAGAATCTTTATTTCCGCGTTAAAATATAATGAATTAAACCAATTTATAGAAAAAATACATTCCAAAAATTATAATTGTAATTGTAATATGAGACCTATTGGAAGCAAGTTAAAAGAAGAAATTCGCAAGATGCTAATGGAAGGCAACTCTCATCGCATAACTGCGAAAAAATTAAGAGTTTCCGTTGGCACCGTCAGCAACTGCCGAGGAAATATGGAGACTGAAACCATACTCAAAGTCAAAAGTGGTCCGAAGCCGCTACTTTCTAGTTGTCTCCGACGCAAAATTGTGCGAGCCATTGCAACAGGGGCAGAAGAAAATGGTGTTTTCCTCCAAAGGACACTCCTGCGAGATGAAAATGTAAGTGTCAGCGCAGAGACTGTTTGCAGAACGCTCAGAAATGTCGGCATGAAAGGGTGAGCCAAACTAAAAAATCCCTTATTAACAGAACGGCACAGAAAATTACGACTGGCTTTCGCAAAAAAATATGAAAATTATACAACTGATGACTGGGCTGGTGTGTTTTTTTCAGACGAGACCAAAATTAATCGTGAGGGATCGGACGGCAGAGAATGGACCTGGCGAAAGCAAGGTAAGCCTCTTCAGAAGCGTATGGAGAAAGCAAACTGTGAAATTTGGCGGGGGCAATGTCATGTTATGGGGCTGTATGAGGTCGGAAGGCGTTGAGTTGGGCCAGAGAATTCTAGGACGAATGACAGCAAATGACTACTTACAGGTATTGCAGAATAGCCTCATTGGAAGCCTGGAAAACTGGGGCATGAACGCTTCGGACGTCATATTCCACCAAGATAATGATCCGAAGCATACTGTCCGGATCGTGAAAATGTGGATAGAGGATAATGGGTTCAAACTGTAGGATTGGCTACCACAATCACCGGATTTGAATCCTATTGAACACTTGTGGCAACATCTGAAGCGATAAGTTGTAAGACACTTAAACTTCGCCGACAAATTTGTACGAACTACACGCCAAGGTTGCCACAGAGTGGAGTCAAATTCCATCGGAGGTGTGTCGTAATTTAGTTTATAGTTACAAGCCGTTTTTAAGGCACGTGGAGGCCAAATCAAATACTAAAATGTAAACTCACAAATCTGATCCAGTGAGTTGTATATTTTGTTCTTTCATTTTTTAATTACCTTTGAATGAAATAATTTAAAAGTTATGAAATTATATTTCTTAAAAATTCTTTTTACTAAACTTATATAAAAATTTTAAATAATAAGTATAAATTTTATGAAATCAAATTTGTTTTTATTGTAAAGCATTTGAACAAATATATGAGTCACTGTATGTACATAATTTATTTATTTTTTTGTTTTAAATATTTGTACACATAAATTATGTAAAATGTAAACATACCAACATACCGCCATTTCAAATATACAATTTTGACATTTCCTTCAGTTTGGGCGATAAATTTTGCTCTTGTTACAGATTGCTAAATGATAATTCAAATTTAACGAAACCGAACGTAAAGTATTTTGAGTTTCGCCGGTCAGTAATGTCAATAAACATACATTTTTCAGATGTCTCTTTGTTACTTAAATTTCTTAAAGACTCGCTGGTTATAGCTTAAATGTGTTAATTTTTATTATAAAACTAGCTGACCCGGCGAACTTCGTACCGCCTCAAAATCAATAAATGTTGTTTAAAGTTATTATAGCTTAATTAAATTCAGTTTTTTATTAAGACAAAATGAATTCTCTCTCTCTCTCTCTCTCTCTCTCTCTCTCTCTCTCTCTCTCTCTCTCTCTCTCTCTCTCTCTCTCTCTCTCTCTCTCTCTCTCTCTCTCTCTCTCTCTCTCTGGCACTATATACTATCAAGCGATTTGGCCGCCTCAAATGATGTTTCATAATCATTTTTTCATTTCGAATAATGGGTGATTAATTCATTGATCCTGATAATTCATTGAGCCGTGCAATTTGTTCCTTGTCATTATCGGGAATCGAACCCGAGGCCTCCGGGGTGGATAAAATGAATACTCCAAATTAATTAAATTCAATCAAAATGAAATATATTTTATATACATTAAAATGAATGTAATTCACGTGGCAGCAAGGCTTTCGTATTATTAAATTGGTTCGAAATGATTCACGTAGCATTGTTGCATTACTTTCTTTTAAACTATTTGCTGGGTAGGTTGCAATATAGGATCGATTCCCTCCAGTAAAGCATCTTGTGATATACGACATTTTTTGTTTTATTGTCAGGTGCGAGAACGAACAAATAGGATAGTTTGCCGACACGTGAACATGCTACGTACAATTGGCCGTGAGAGAAACATTAATTTTCTAGATGCAGGCCAAAAACACTCAAGGATGAACCTTGTGATTTGTTGATCATCATGGCGAATGCAAGACGAATCAGAAATTGAATTCGTTTAAACTCGAATAGCATATCGATTGGGATCATCAGAATTCTCGGAATGAGAATTTCCTGACCTTTGAACTTTCCTTGAGTTTTCTCAAAACCAAACGCGTTCCGTTATATAGTTTTGATTGATTCAGATTTCGTAGCATGATAATTACAACCCCAACTTTCAGTTGTTAATTGTGCGGTGGCAAGCCAGCCAGATCCAATGAGTTTAAATTTCAGTTATGGTTTCTTCGTCTTTGTTTGTCACACAGTCGATAGATTTGAAGGGATGAAGTAGACAGACGATTAGATTTTGAATTGTGAAATTTAAGAGATATACATCTTTGTTCTTTGCCGCAAGAATTGCTCGTTTACTCACCCAATTGTGATTTTTGTGGTTAGTAATGATGTTCCGGAACACTTTGTTGATGAGCTCGTCTTTCGTTGAGACAAAATTGTAAAAGTTCTGAGGAAACGAAATCAATCCGTCGACGGGAACACGGCCATTACCGATAGTCAGCAATTGCTTGGAGAAATCTTCGGCAGATGTATCGCTTAACCACAGACAATCAAACTAAATTTTTCGTTCGAGCTAAAAAATGAAAACAAAATATATTTCTGATAAATCCAATGTCATCTTTGTATCTGTCATTTTTCGTTAAACTGCGTATACGTATATGCAAAAAAACAAAATATTTTTGGTTGTTTGCGGGTATTTACAGAAAATGAACTCGCAGTATAAATTTTTACGTTTACATAGAATGAAATATCTCTTTTAGGTTGCCTCTGGTTTAACATTGCAAAGCGCATGTTTGTCGTCAGCTGAAGTTTCATCACATAGCGCCACGCAGATTCGATGATTTGAGGCAAGCATTTATTTCATCGACAGCAGTCGATCTTGGAATCACTGGTATTTTTTGACGGAAATCGCCGGACAGTTGATTCATCGCGCCTCCAAAACATCTTGTGTCATTGCATAGATCTTTCATAGTTCGATTGAGTGCTTCCAATGCGCATTTGTGCGCCATTGCACATTCATGCTGAGTGTTTCGCAATGTTGCAAGTCGGGTTTTCAGCCGATTGAAGATTTAACGACAATTTTAACGCTGAGCAACTGCTACAGCAATATCGGATCTCGCACGAATAATGGCCAAATTCAATGATTTGAGGAATGCCTTCCCAGTTCCACCGAACGCATCGAAGAAAAATAATCGACCATTTCCACCATGAATTATATAGCTTAGTAGATAAAATAAAAGGATTGGATAAAAAAAATAAAATACAAATTTACATGCACCCTCCAGTTGGATTCGAATCCAGTACCTTGCAGCCCAAGCGCCGAAGCTTTAACCACTGCACCACTCGTCACATACAAACTACACATACAAAATTGATATAAAAAAAGGTTTTTTATTAGATTTTTGGGGTTTTCCTTTTGAGTTTTTCCGACTTTTCTTTTTTCCCTTAACTACCACTGTATTGAGACAAACAAAATAAATTAAAAATAAATCATCGAAATAAGTGAATCCATTCTCTAGATATCATCATAAAAGCCATTCCATACAAAATGTATGAGAAAATAAATTTTCTTGATAAATTTTTTTTTGGTAAATTTTTCCGATGTTTTAATAGTTATTATGCTATTCGGAGCGAAGACAAATCAAACAAAACAAAGGTCATAAAAATCGGTTCAGCCGTGTTTGAGTTATAAATGGTGTAACTAACCCGACTTTGTTTTATATATACAAGGTGTTTTGCAAGTGGACCGACAACGTGTTATGGCAGATTAAGCGGGTCATTTCGAAGCTTTCATCTTATTGAACCGATGTCCTTAGTCTCACGGTAACTGAGATGAGATATTTTTAACTTTTTTTTAAATTACCCTAAATCTCAACTTTAAATGGTCATAACTTTTTTGCTTGAAGACATAAAGACACGAAATAACTTGTGTTGTATTCTGTAATGTGATTTTATTCTAAATAAATAATCTATTCTAAATAATAATTAATACAATCGGTTCAAGAAAAATGAGTTATGGGCTTCCAAATCCTAAAATATGTATAAAAGTATAAAAAATGTCTACCTTCTATATACATTTTAAAAAAAACTAGCTATTGTTTTGAAATAACTTTTGCTTTAAAAACTTCTCTAGTTTATGCCCTTTCCAACAGTGTGCTCCATGTCATAGAAATCATTCAGTTTGTGGTCAACTGAAGCGTATTTCGTTGCAGCATTGGCATGAAAAGTGCCGTAAAAAAATTTACGGTACTTTTCATGCGGAAAGTCTGGGAAAACCTGTTTAAAAATTTAACGTTTAAAGGGTCATGGCTGGAGAATGATTCAATTGAAAAGGTTAGTGATGGATAAACTCTGAAAAAACATTGCATGGGTTTTCATGTGAAGGCATTAAACTCTTATGATTATAACATCCATACAAAATTTGAAAATTTCTAAAAATTGAACGCTTAAAGAGTAATTTAAAAGAAAGATGTTGGTGATGGTTACACCTGAAAAACTTGGTCAATTTTGTTGCGGAAAGTCTGAAAAATCCCAAGTGAAACTTAAAAAATTTCTAATAATTAAACGTTCAAAGTATCATAGCTGGACAAACATTCAAATGGTGAACAAACGAAAAAAAATTTTGACATGCCAAGTTGAAATTGTTTCCAAGGGTAACACGTTAAACAGTAAATTTTGACTTTAAAGCGGTAACCATCACTAAGGCCTTTCATTTGAATCTGTTTCCTGCCAATTTTTTGTAATTTATGTGTGCAACATTCATACAAGTTTTATACTTAAGGATTTTCTACAAATTAGTAATCACTAGTGAGTTTTGACCGAACTCAGTCCTCCCGAAGTGAGTGCTCCTGATAAAGGAGTACCAATTCGTTTATGGGCAATTTTTTATTCAATCTAGCTCAAAACTACCGCAAACTTGTTGAAATGCGTGATCATCCGCAACGTTCTTTTTCTCGATCTATGAGAACAGCGATAGTACTCGTAGCATTCGAATTTGTCATATGAATTTGTCATTCCATTGTTTCTTCTCCGATTCCTTATTATATTACCACTTGATTGCACTCATTTTATCATCTTTGCTTATGTCACTTGATCTGAGACCTTGCTTTTTTAATGCTTTGCCACCGATGTGAGGCGGGTTTCCATGTATATTGGCACAAATAATAGAATCATTCAAATAATAGATAATAGCTGAAATAATAATTGAAACATAAAATATGCCCGGCAGCTTTTATCCTCTCAGCTAGGGTTGTGTAATAATGTAGCTCCACATCTAAATCACTGAACATACAGATTATTTAATTCGGCTGTTGAGCTTTGTTAAATTTTAAAATCGTTCGGTAAGCTGCTTTTACCACATAATAAATTTAATTTATAATAATACCGTAAATTGAAGTCAAATATTTTATTTCAATAATATTTAGGTACGTAAATCTACCAGTTGCTTTACCTTTCTACCACAGAGACAGGGTATCCCTCTAACGCACTGTTTTATAGTTAAATAACAAAATAATCTGTTCATCTACTGAAATAATATCTTACACAATATAGATCGAGTTTTGAAAGCTTATTTTAATTTTCTTCATATTTTTCTAAATTGTTTATGAAATTTATTTATTTCGTAGTTGTGAAAACCGATCGTGTGTCATTACCTGGCATTTTTAGTGTACCAAATAAAAAGTTGAATACTCACAAATTTTAATAATTCATTTGATGGTGTTGGTTGAAAACTATCTATATTGTGCGGCTGAGCGTAGAGATTGGTGAAGAAAGCGACTACTTTTGAGGAATGTATGTCTTAAAAATGGCATATGGAGATTTTTCTAATTCATCTTCGTAGAACTTATGTTAGAATAAAACACGGGATAACTCGATTTATCTTCTTGTCCATGAAGTTTTTGTTTTACCGGTAGATTAAAATTCTCGACTGTTATCACTAAATTCAAACTTAATGGTTCCTCCGCATTAGAACAATATTATACAAATGCACCTTGCTACAGCATCGAATAAAACACTTGGTTTTTCTTTAGTGATAATTAATAAATCGTTTTCATTCCTTTCGTTGACAACATCCTCTAAGTAGTTTGCAAAAGTGCACCTTCGTCCAAAGAAAGTTTTGATTTTTGGCTAAAATACCATTTGAGGGTATTTATCACTTATCTCTAAGCCATATATCAGAATAAAAATGCACCAGATAAGAATAAATTTATTAAAGTCTTCGTTTGCATACACAACCTTTGAAATAAAATGAATTCATTTGAGAACACGCACTTGCATCAAGATTAATTCAATTAAATAATTAAATATACTAATAATTGTAACAAAATTGACAACCTGCATTCACCCAACCTTATTGAATTTAAACTGTCACATCACAAATTTAACTCACTCAAGTTGTTATACACAAAACAACTATATAAATCTAAATAGAAACAAATACGGACTAAAACACACAAAAAACCATGAGGTAAAAATTCTAAGAGCTATATGGTGTTAAAATTAATGTTTATAAATGAGCATTTCATACTGAAACGGTTAAGGATACAAAGAAATTAACGATCGTGCCTAGAACCGATCTTACGATCTCAAGAGTTCTAGTCCATCATTAATACCACTCAACAATCAGAATGAAATCGTGGCGACAGCATCTTCATTCCACGAATAAATTTTCAACCAACGGATACACTTGCTTACACAATCTCCATCAACAAAGCCCAGGACCGGACGTTCGATAGCGTTGGGATATTTCGAGATGACAGTTTTCTCACATGATCACCTTTACGTCCAATTGTTCAATCTAGAAACGCGATCAATGTAAAGGCTCGCATCACAGGAAATCAGCTATTAGAACAATTGCTTGGTGATGATCGACTATACACACGCAACGTAGTGTACAAAGAAATCTTTCAACAGCTACCGGAATAAAATATTTTCACTTCAATCATTTTCGAAACTTCGTTTTCCGGATTAAAAAATCCGGCCAAAGGTATACGTGAAGTTGGGTACAGGTAATTGTTTGTAAATAAACAAACTACGTTTCATTTTGAAATTGACATCATCTACATTAAATATAAAATATTAGATTTAAAGCAGCAGTAAAATATCTGTGAAACCGCTCCCGGTTTAGGGTACCTTAGCGACCAGTGGCCCTATTCTGTCTTTCCCTGGGAATAGGGAATTGGGAAAAATATATTCATAGCATTTTTGTCTAAATTGTATTTTTCTGGCCTACTGAAAGAAAAAGTTTAGTGCAAAAGTTTTCAAAACAAAGTGAATTGGGAAACTTTTGTTCCACAAAATTTTTAGTGGGAAAAATATTTTCCCATTTCACTTTGTTTCAAAAATATTAACACCAAACATGTTCCCTCAGTAGGCCAGAAAAATACAATTTAGACAAAAATGCTATGAAAATATTTTTCCCAATTCCCTATTCCCAGGGAAAGACAGAATAGGGCCACAGGGCACCTAGTTTTCAATATTTTTGAACTTTGGTCACTGTAGTATGATGAAAAGATAAACATTTTGAATTAAAGGATTGAAAGTTTTTTGGTGGTTAAAGCTTCGGTACTTGGACCGGGAGGTACTGGGTTCGAATCCCATCTAGATGCAAATCGAATTTTCATCATTGATTACGATCGATGATGTTAATAATCACAACTATAAGACCCTCTGATGGAGTGCAGAATTTAGCGCCGACCCACCGTCCACATCAATGTACAGGTTGACATGGAGCTTGCAATGTACAAGTGGTATACTGAAGTTGTGTGAGTAGGTGAATAGGTGAATGGGTTAATGATGTGGCGTGAATGGGTGGTATCACAATGGGCCAAAAAAGGCCCAAATGTCAACCACTGAAACCTAAACCTAATGATATGAAACGCTAGGCTTTTAAACATAAACGCCCGTTGCACACTTAAGCTATGTTGTTTAGCGAAGTGAGCTATGTTTTGAGATCACAGTTTCTCGGTTTATTTTGCAAATCCAAAATAAGTGAAACCGAATTCGTAGAGTTTAGCTTAAGCTACTTGTACGTCTTGATCTAAATAGTTTCCTGTTTTAAACCTGTGGGAGAGAACGTTATCTTAGACCGATGTTCAAGGCACAAATAAAATATTTAAATATATTGCTTTACAGATTGTTTTGATTCTGAGATTTATCTACAAAGTTTCACCCATTTGCTGTTTGGTGACGAATCCATATCTGCATGTATCCTTCCGATATCTACCAATTGAAAAAATTAAAATTGAATGATTACAAAAGCAAATAGACGAAGGTTTCCTAATTCTAACTAATTTCATTTTACTAATTTACTTTAGACCACTACCGCTCATGTTAGACCAATACATATTTACTTATACTTATTTACTATACCAACAGCAAAATAAAATCCAATTAAAATTTGTAAAAACAAATTAACAACTATAAAACTGCCACTTATATGCAATCAAGCTAAATAAATATTTACTGTACTTCTCGTTTTATATATGGGAAAATAAAACATGACCAAAAACATATTCGATCGTCATGTCCTCTCATACTGAGCTGCCACATGCCACTTTAGTTAATTCTCCATCTTAAGTAGTCGCGTGTTTATTGATTCCTAATTTTATTTTCATATTTCTAATTTCGGTCCCAAATTTTTTATATTTAGTCGTCTATAACGTTGAGGGGATGAAAAATATTTATGGTGAACAGTAAAAATTTTTCTCACCCTACATTTTTATGTATAACCAAAATATAATAAAACTTTAACATTTTAAAGTTTACTTTTTGTTGTTTAAAATTGTTTTTTATAACATTGTAGGTGGTCTTTGATTTTAAGAATATTTTTACTATTTTGTAGCAAATTAATATTCTTTTTATTATTATACAAGGATCATACATTGTAATATTCTAATTTTAATAAAAATATTGTTGGTGTGTTTCCTAAAATATTTAACGAACTGTACATATAGGAAGAATGTCTGTATTTAACATACTTACATGTTCAAAACTTAAATTTTACAACACCTTTGGGAGTGGAATGTAGATGTTGGGAATTTTTTTGGATTTTTTATTCATGTACGATGAAAAAATTACGATAAAAGATAAAAGTTATATTTACGTACTTTGTCTAATTTTTTTCTTAATTAATTTTTATGATTGAGTTTATTTTTATAATTTTTGCTGCTGGATCTTAAAATGTGTTAAAAAGTAATAAAAGTTTTTCGAAAACACACAAAAAATAGAAAATAAGTTTTTATTTGGGAAAACAATAAGAAATATGCTTTTGCTGTTTGCTCCAGAAATTGAATCAAATCGGAAGATAATAGGATATTGTCTTGCTACACAACGAAATCGTATTTTGGCGTCACCATTCTTATTGCTATTTTGAGACAAATAAGTTTTCTATATAAAAAGAAACTTTTATTAATTAAGTGGTGAGTAATTTTATTTAATTTTGTGTTTTATAGCGGCAGAATTATTTAAACTTGAATTATTGTTATTTCGAAGAAATGTTTGCCTATCAATTGGTCAAATGGTTTTATTCAAATAAAATTAGGTAGACTGTAATACAGAGAGTTATGCAAAACTTAATTACTACAGGTCTAAGCCGATTTAACGAATCTCCTATTATACGACAGAAAAGTATCCGATTTTACGAAAGCTTAAAATAGTTGTAAATTTATTGCGTTATGAAATTTATTGAGTAAATGTAACTGCAAAGTGTTAACCAAACCAATGTATCAAAATTTAATCCAAATGATTAAACTTAAGTACAGAAAAATATTGATGCTATAGAGTTAATGGTAAATATAACAAGCGATAGTGAAAAAATAGGAGAAATATTGAAAAAATAATAATATCAATGTTGCGGTATTCTGAATGAAATTTCGGAAATCAGTATTAAAAAGTCGTGGCGAGAAGTTTAGTTCATTGTTGATAGTAAACTAGTTCATGAGGATTATGTTTCTTTGGCTTTTCTAAACAATTGAATTGAACCTTGGGTGGCTGAAATATAAGAAGATCGGAATTGTTGCAATAACTTAACTGATAATGATATTATATCGATAATTTTAGAACCACCCGAAGAATGCGAAAATCAAAATAATGATAAGGATGAATCTGCCCCTTTTAATACTTTGGCAGAAGAAAATATAGATTCTCAAGTAGCCGTTAACAGTGATTCCCCTCCACACAATCATCTAAAAGCTGTAAGCTTTTTCTAAAGCTATCATTAAAATGATGGCTTTAGAAAAAATAGTGGAAAATTAATTATTGGCGTATCTTAATTGTACATACTCGCTCGAGATTTTAATTTTAAATTAAATAAAAATATCAGTAATTTTTTTCACCTAATTTAAACAAATTATATGTAATGAATTCCTGAACCAAAAATAGTAAATAATATAATTTTTAAATATGTGCTTTTAAATTTTAAGTTTTATTTTAATAAATTCGAAAATAATGATTGACATTTCTTAAATATTTCCTAAAATTTTAAAATTCAAAACCCTTTTTAAAAATATCCAACTAAACGAATGTCGAATTTTTACATTTACAATTTTTACGCCTATTTTACACTTGAACTACAGTGGGTCACGGCCAAAATGATACAAGCAATTTTTATGTTTTCTTTAAAGTAAATATCCAAAAAACAATAATAACTGTCTACTTTTAATTTACATTTTTTATAAGCTTCAGTATTAATTGTTAATTTCATAAAACAAAATAAACAAAAAATTTCAATTTATAACAAGAAAAATAACAAAACCCAAATTTTCACGTAAAAACATGTCACAGCTAAAATGATGCACTCTCTTTGTTTTGAAAATAGCAGTACTTTTCCTACACAAAACAAAATTTTCAATGAAAACAATTTTGAGTATCAGTTTTAAGCAACCTTTTGTGCGATTATAGTCAGTATTGTGCGTCAATATAGGCAAATAAGTGAAATTTTGTAAAAATTGAAAAAAATGGGTCGCCTCACAAGTATTGAAATGCGTGAATTAGTTATTAAACACTTTAAATATGACAAAACTCACAAAAGTATTGCAGAAATGGTGAAAACAAGTTCTCTATCATATTATCGAACGCTTCATTTATCAACACCGTTTTGAAAATAAGCCTAGAAAAGCATACAATAAAATATTTTCCGGAAAAGATTGTCGATGGATTGTCCGAAAAATGAAAGAAAACTGCAATTTTTGGCTGAAAATATTAACTTAAAAAATGTCATCCAGAAACAATACGCAGAATATTAAGAGAACCAAATTTTCATGGTAGAACAATGCGAAAAAAGCCATATATCAGTGAAGTTAATCTTAAGGCTAGAATTAAATTAGCCCAAGAGCATAAAAGCAAAGATGAAACATTCTGGAACACGGTTTTATTGCTGATGAAAGCAAATTTAACCTTTTTGGATCAAATGGAAGAAACTACGTATGGAGAAAGAGTAATACGGAGCTAGCAGCTAAAAATTTTCGAAGCACTGTTAAACACATATTATGTCATATTATGTTACGAGCTTATATAGCATCTTCCGGAGTTGGAAATTTAGAGTTTATCGAAGGTAATTTGAACAAAAATATATATTTAGACATACTAAAAAGAAATATGGAGGAAAGTGCTGAAAAGTAAAATATTAAAGATCATTTTCGGTTCTACCAGGACAATGATCCGAAACACAAATCTCGAATTGCTCAAAGTTGGCTCATTTGGAATACTCCTCATGTCATGAAAATGCTTTCCCAATCACCAGACATCAATGTTATTGAAATCTTATGGTCTAAACTTGAAAGCGAAATCAGAAAATATGAGTTTAATAATGTAGCGGGCATAAAAAAGGCATTGTTAGAAGAGTGGAGTAAAATAACTTTAGAGTACACGAAAAAACTCGTAGATTCGATGCCAAAAAGACTCAAAGCGGTTCTAAAACAAAATGGCTATTCTACCAAATATTAATAAATTAATTATATAATGTGATAATATTAGTTACAAACATGTGAATTAATTTTTTAAAGAATTTTTAAAACTGCATCATTTTAGCTGTGAAACACAGCTATTTTGTCATAAATTGAAATTTTATATTTGTTTTGTTTTATGAAATTAACAATTAATACTAAAGCTTATAATAAATGTAAGTTATAATTGTTTTTTGGATATTTACTTTAAAAAAAAATAAAAATGGCTTGGATCATTTTGGCTGTGAGCCACTGTATGTTTTTTTTTTACTGAAAACATAGGTATTCATTTTATACTAGCTGACCTGTGACTGGGATCACATGATCACTTACGCACCCAAACTAAATATTAAAATCTCAAAACCGAAAAGCACACAATTGCTGAGGCAAACTTTAATCTAAATATTTCATAAGAAATGTACAAAAGGATAATAAAATAGTAGTAGAAGGTAGATAATAGTAAAATATATTACAATTTACATGCACAGAATCTCTTCAAAAAATACATTATTTGTTGTGATGCGCCCATCCCGATCAGCTTATTGATTGCTTGTCTGAACGATAAACACCTTGAGACCATCAAATGAGCTTCATCGTGAAAAGGCCACATACATCTGATCATGCGTAAATACGGGGGCCGGCAAGTACACTCCTACCTTCTTCAAGCTTTAACCCTGACTCTTGTTGATGGTTATGGCGAACGCGAGCTGAACCGGAAATTGAAGACGAGACATTTTAAATGAGAAGATGCCTTCCGAGGGTGAGAGCTTAATGCGAGGGATGAGATTGCGCTCGCCTTTTCAGAAGCCAGTCAGCACCTCACATTCCAAAATGTAGCGGTTTATTTTTGCGACGCACATGCGTGTTTCATTGATTCGACCCTTGCTAGTGTTTAGATTCCTCATCAATTGAACGATCGCGTTTACCTTTAGCGAAATGGCATGGCGCGACAATCCGGACCCTTCAATCTTGTTGAAAAACTCGACGGGTAGGCGGAGTTCCTCATGCATGTCTTCACTCTCAAGTTTATCAGCACTATGTTTGACTTCTTGTTCGTCGGGCAGGAGGTCAAGCACCTGCTGATTGGTTAGCGCGCAATCAACATTCTTGTGTGCTAGGATGGTGCGCTCCTCGTTAGTTCCCTCGGCTGGTGTTGTGTTGATGTCACCATGCACGAAATCATTCACAGTTTGAGGAAGTCTGCCGGAAGTGTGATCGAGTCGGTTCGAGCATTGCCGTTTCCAACAGAAAGCAAATATTGCGCAAACTCGTCGTCACCTTCATCGACGCGCATCTTCTTGGTGAGTGTAAACTTATTTACCAATTTCAAAGCGGGTTCAACTTGATGGTCGATTCGAAAGTTCGTGCGCGTCCCCCCTTCAGGTAGTCACCACACATGAGGATGATTTTCCCAGCTAATAGAACACCCACTGCCCGTCTATGATTGTGAGCTCTGCTCCTGACACGATTAACTTTGAATTTAAATCGCGCGTCAACCATTAAGCAACTTTGAAATTGATTCGCGCGCCGACAGTTTTGCTACTTCGAATCTAAATCGCGTACCAACTGTTTTAAAACTTTGAATTTGAATCGCGCGCCACTAATTTGAACAAAAATATTTGTTTTTTGGTCGTCCCATAAAATTCTCAAATATTGCATGATTTCACGCGCATAAAAACTTGAACATTTTCTGAAACCACCTGAGGTACCCGTTTCGGGTACTTTCCGGTGGAATTTTTCTGATTTTTCTAGCCCACGCACAGCGCAATATTTATGTCGACCTACTCTGAAAAAATCTAACGGATCGGATCATGTTTAGGGGTCATTTTAGGGTTGAGTATGATAAAATTATTAAGAATATTAATATAATAGATAGATAGAAGCTGACCTTCGACTGAATAATCAGTCACGTGAATACATTTTATTGAGTTTTTCGTTAAGAAATAATTAAGAAGATTTTTTAAGATGTAAATTTGATGCACTTTTATCAAAAATAAAGTAAATTCATATACGCGGTTAATTTTTAAATATTAAATAGATATAGAGTGTCATGACAAAATTGTATTTTTTACACTCACAACTATTAACACCAAAATGTATGTAAAATCATTTTATGTTCTCTGTTTTGCTTAATTGAGATTCAATTACAAATTTTCTACTCATTTTATCATCACAGTGTGTCATCACAAAAACATCGGAAGTTTTAATAAATTTTGTCATTGTCACGGTTCAATATAAACATATTTTGTCATGGCATTCTGGCGTCGTGACAAAATTTTGCTGAAAACACCTGAGGTACCCGTTTCAGGTACTTCCCGGTGGAATGTATCCGATTTTTCTAGCAAAGGCACACCGCTATATTTATGTCGACCTACCCTGAAAAATTTAAACGGATCGGATCATGTTTACGAGTCATTTTAGGGTTGAGTTTGAAAAAATTAAGCGTATTAATATAATAAGAAGATAGATAGATAGGTAGCTGTAGAGTAAAATTGGAAAACATTAATTTTTGTTTTTGTTTCTCAAATAAAATTTGCCGAGTTTCTAGAAAAGGTTTTAAAAAGCTTACTTTAAAAACTTTTAATTAAACTTTTTTTTTTAAACTTTTTATTATTTATAGACAGTAAGGAAACATATCATGAATAACTTACAAACAATTTAGCTAACGGGTTAGGTTGCACAATTACTTACATTAAAGATTATAAAGGTCGATCCTATTTTCTTCTTTAAATTATTTTCGGATCTAGAAATCTAAACTTTAATTTATCATGCAAAATGTTTTTGAATATAGTTTTCAAGTTTATACCAAAACTTACATTAATATTACATGTAAATTGCATGCCAACACAACAATTTGCACGTTACACGAAAACATATTGAAGAAAACGCAACGCAGCTAAATCAAATTAATTTATTTTCGATAATATCTTCTAGGAATAAAGATCAAAAATCACGCCTCCACCCCCGCCTTACCACAAATTCGAAATGCTTTTTCGTATATTTTAATATCAATATATATTGAAATCGAGTTGTTAAAACAATCAGAGAATATACAGCTCGAAATATTATTACCTTTTTCCGTACCAAGTAATGAGATCTAAATGAAATTTGCCATTCTCATAAAATTTTGTAATCCACAGGTACTCTCCACCACCCGAAATTTAAAATTGGTTTTCACTTAAAATTTTAAATTGCACTATCTTGGAACAAAAGGCTGTTTACATTCCTAGAGGTGGTAGATCGGATAATACTGACCTAAGGCATTTCGTCACATTAGTATTTAGTGAATTTTCGCAAAGTTTGGAAATAATCGTTGATTTCTATTTTGGAGACCACCGCTTACCAATCATTAATAGCACTAAACCTGTTTATAAAGTATGCACAATCGTGTAAAACTGCTCTTTACGAACTTCTTACAAAGACTAAGAAGACATAATAAGTTACAAATGTTATCATTGACCAAACCATTTTTACATGCATTGGATGTATGCTCTACTCCTAGTTATTGATGAATTATTAATTAAACTTCGACAATCTAGCTTCATTGCTCAGAGCTATACTAACGACTTAGTGAGCTATACTGACTGCGGTTAACTATCTAATAGCCTGTACAGACTGAAGATTATTCAAACTGGTTTAGCAAAATTAAAACAAGTATTCTATGAAAAAACTAAAACTTGCTATTAGATTTTTTATTTTTCCGTAGTATGTCGAACTGAATTGAACTTTATTTCTTAGAGTACTTGACCGAATTTTGCTAAACCAAATTGACTAATCCTCAGTCTGTACAGGCAACATAATAGCTGTGTTCCAATGGAAACAATTTGCTACTCACAAGTACTTGTGAGTAGATAACCAAAGGAACGGGCAAAATTATGACAGCAACATATTTTGTTGTACAAAATCAAATTTGTTTGAATATTTTCAGAAAATTTGGTAATACATAATGTCAAAAATTGGACATACCATGAAGGCAAAGCCTTAATCTGTGCGTACACTGGCTGGAAAGAGGAGTATTGAGGTTCTAATAGTGAAAATGTAAATAAAATTAATTTATATATATTTATTATAAAAATCCACCGCTTTAATAGTCGAATCATTCCATCAGTTTAATAATTTTAAATATATATATTAGGATATTTATAATTGGATCAATTTAATAATTATAATTAGTACCTAATTGTAATTTTACAAATTTTATTGCAATTTGATAAGTAATTTTCCACAAAAATCTCTTATTGTCAATCAATCGAATATAAACAAACAAAAAATTGTAATAAATCTGACATTTCAACATAATCAAACCATCACGAAGCCATCTGTTAGATTTTTTGAAACTAATATACCTACCGTCAAATTTATGCGTAACTACTTTCAACATCTACACCATCATTTGAGCATGGGTAGCTGCGAGTAGTTACAAGTACTTGTGAGTAGTTTGCTTTCTCCATTGGAACACAGCTAATGCAACACGAACTATAAGTTGAAAAAATGTGGTGTCTTGTGAAACGTTTGTACGTCAATCCATCTAAAATTAGCTTTTACTATAGTCGATGTAACATGGGTGAACTTCTCTTGGAGAAGGTTGGTGGTATTATTATAGAAAGTAAACTGTTCTGGGAATTTCCATTTCATTCTAAGAGTAAAAGCTGTATCCAAATTTTGGAAGTGAAGGGCATTTGAGAAATCCTGGGATTTGACTCGGAAAAAGTTGATTTTTAACTACAAATCGTTGGTTTTAATATTTATTTATTTATTTATTTAGCATTAAGGATAAAGCATAACTTTTCTATCCATACAAAAATGTATACAAAAAGTAATCTAAAACATAAATTAAAATGTATTCTTAACAATATTAAACAACAACTTTTTAAATTTACTAAAAGGCTTCACACGTCTAATCTCAATCGGCACCTCATTCCAAATTGTGAAGGAGGTAAACAGAGGCGATTTGTTGTAGATGTTTGATCGGTTAACAGGCAGCATTATTTTACCATTTCGATTAGATCCAAATTTTATTTTCTCATATAAATATGAAGGATCACGATTATTAATGACGTTATAGGTATAAAAGTAATAACGCTCTAAAGTAAAAGAATTGAATCATAGTGCAACCAAAAATTCTTTAAACTTAGCTGATATGTGATCAAATTTTCTCAGCCCATTAACATATCTAACGACATTATTCAAAGTAACTTGCAGCAAGGTACTTGAGGTAGAATCACATCTTAAAATAAGAAATTCGCAATATAGTACGTGGGTATTAATGATCTAACCAACAAAATTCGAACATTTTTAGGGCAGATATTTTTATGAAGCTTCAGACCATACAAAGTAGAATTGATCTTACCACAAACATTAACAACTTGAGAATCCCAGGAGAACCTGTCATAATTCCCAAACTATTAACATGATTCGCAAAATTAATCTTCAAACCATCAATAAAGATATCGGGTATCACTCGGAAACTTCTTTTAGAAATTGGTTGTGTTTTAGCGATGTTCAGTGAAATTCCATTAGACTTGGACCAAGCCAGTACATTAGATATATCCAGATTAATAGTGTTAAACGTTTCCAGTATATTTGCACTAGTACCACCAAGATAAATTTCACAATCATCAGCATACATGTAATATTTGCAGTATTTTATTGCTTGTGGTAAGTCATTAATAAAAAGGGAAAACAGGGTAATTACTATAGCTGAATATAAACAACGAACAAAAAACGTCGACGATCGATTTCCATAGTAGGCCCCCAGAGTTGGCCCAAGTAAAGTACCTTGAAATACACCTACAGGTATACGCTCAGGAACTGATTCTTTTCCATTTACAATGACTTTTTGATATCCGTCTGTTAAGTAACAAAACATGGTTCAAAAAGTCAAATGCTTTGGAGTAATCCAACAGTATTAGAACGACAAATGTGTTTTTTCAATCAAGATGACAAGCCAGATCGTCTACAACATGAAGCAGGGTAGTCGTTGTACTGTGGTTATTACGGAATCCGGATTGAAATTTATTTAGATAATTACCATTAGCAAATGCTGGTTGATTTAATCACGAAGAATGATCTCGAATACTTTAGATAAGATGGAAACTAAACTAAGCGGTTTAAGATTATCCAAGGAATCGATACCCTTCTTTTTTACAATCGGAATCACAGTGTTCATTTTCCAGATTTCAGGAAATGCAGGTCGCATAATACAACTGTTAATCAGGAATTTAAAAGGTGATAAAATGTATGGTAACATATTCTTCAGAAATTTTAAGTTTATTTTGTCATGACCGGGTGAATTTGATTTAATAAGATACACGGCTTTGGAAACATCTAATTCACTTACGCTGCAGAAGGAGAGAGTATCCGTGACTATGCGCTCCATCCCCTGCAATGGAATAACTACCGATGAATGGGGTTACTTAGCAAAAATATGTGTTGATAATTGAAGGGTCTAAGTCAGTAGAAACACCAGACCTGCTAGTCCCCAATCCAATATGGTGGAAATTGCTCCAGATTCGTTTCATGGTTAATTTACTGTTTCCAAAAAAATATTTTTGTTTGGACATCTTAATCAAGCTAGTTACCCTATTGCGTTCTTTCCGATATAATTCTAAGTTCCTCATATTGCCTGTTCTTTTGCAGTTTGCATACGCATGATCCCTCGCATACTTTTAGCAATATTGCAATTAAACCATGGGGCAGCCGATTGGCAATTGACTATTTTTTGAGTTGGTAAACAATTGTTATGAATATAATAAAGACAGTTATAAAATGATTTGAGGAGAAGATTGACATTATCAGACGCATGTAAAAAGTTCAAGTTAATGCTACAAAAGTAATTCACTATCTTTTCCGAATCTAATTGACTGTAGTCATGGATAAGCTTGTAGTCCAGTTTAACACGCTTTGATCGGACTTTATAAGAAATGATCAGAAAATCATGGTCAAAGATATCAGGCAAAGTGTGTTGACTAGACCCCATTACTCCAAAGTAATCTGCTTCTGGCACAATGTATTGATCGAGCCATGTATGGTTATGAGTAGGTAAGAACGGGACTGATACCAAATGGTTGGCTTTTAAAAAATTATGAAATTTATGGGACTTATCAAGCATATTACAAGTTGAAATGATTATAATTTAAAATATGCGAGGATAAGAATTCCTGGAGTTGATGGGTTATAGCAAGCTAGAATCAGTACAGTCATAGATGATAATATCATTTCAGCCATCAAAACTTCAGTTTTACCATAAATGGATGCATGAATAGCCTTAAGTTTAAAACATTTTTTATAGTAAATGCACACACCTCCACCCTTTTTATGTGTTCTGTCAAATCTCAAGATGTCGTACCCATTCAGCGAGACAGATTCGCTATTAATCTTATTTATAAGCCATGTCTGCAGGACACAAAACACGTCGAGATCTTTGGAATCGATAAAAATTCTCAGTTTATCGATATGGCAAAATAGACTACGGGCATAAATAAATCCAAAATTAACACTTCTGTTATCCCGATTCACAATCGCAACATTCTTATTTGATAAACATACCTCCAATGTGTCCAGATTGTAAATAGAATTGGTTAAAGACCTAAACTAAAATACAAAAAAATATTAGAAAGCAAGGTATACAAATTATAAAATTTACAATTTAATACAAAACTGATATTACAAAGGCTGGAAGTGGAGAATGAATGATTGTCGCTGTATAGTTCACTGTAATGGCAATATTTGTGCAGCTGTTGATCTTCTCGGCAAAAAGAAAAATTACAGTACGAGTCTATTATCTCTAGATAAGGTTGTCGATCCCCATTTATGGTAGGGAAATTTCTCTGCCGTTTTTTGAACCTCCGCTGCGGAGGTTCAAAAAACGGCAGAGAAAGAAGACTTGCGCTTGCAAGAAAACTTGCGCTGCGAAACTCTTTTCTAGAGTAAGCTTAAACGAAACAAATGTGAGATTAGTTTTATCCCGGCCCTTAGGGAGCAGTAGATGACAATCAACCAATCCCAGATTTTCCAGATTGGATTTTAAATAATCAACTAATGCAGCCTCCTTTGTGTGTGGATTCAGCCTGCTCACATATAAGATATCGTTATCTGGAACTTCAACGGATTGTAATCAACTAGACGCGGCACCAATTCCAAATCATCTGGTGTAGCATTAATATGGTCGGATTGGTTATGCTGTAAGTTGGATGAGGTGTTGGCAGGAATCTGCAATTGTAGCGACTGCGCTGACAATCGCTGCGCGTCAATTGATGCTTTCATAAAATCATTCATCACAGTGAATGATTCAAACATTTTAACCATATCGCATGTCAACTCATCAAGCTTTTGTATTACAGCAAATATGGTAATTTCACTACACGATGCACTGAACCAACGCAGTTGCTTTGATTTCATTAACTGGTTGCGTACGTAGTAGTATTTATCCCGGCACATTTAAGGTGAAAAATTTATTAATATCAATTGACATAATATATACGTTCGTTTTTTAACCACAGCCTACTAAACAACGAAAGCGTTTAACGCTTCCGTTCTTTGGTAACCTGTGGTTAAAAAGGTGCTGCTTCGTGCAAAGTCGTCGACTCTGATGCTTGCATTGCATTACATTTTGTATCTCCTCCGCTGCAGCAGGTTTGATCTAGGTACAGCTTGCCCCACTGCCTTTTATCTGAAGTGAATTGGTGCGTAGAACCCACTTGGATAAATTGAGCAGCATGTTCACTAGAAATCGATATGTTTAATGACATGATCTCAATAAATCATTTTCAGTGGATTATGCATCGCGAGACTCATGGATGTCTCTAGTCTCAATAACTCGGTGTCCGAGATGCTAATTTGATTCTTTTAATGATCTACGATCATATGACAGTCTAGGGTCAAACTGCATGATGTTTCAAGCTGAACTGACAGCCCTAACCATTTGTGCGATTGAAGCTTCTAAACTCGCTGTGTCAGGCACAAATATTATTCTGTAGGATGGCTATACTCAAATGGTTACGGAATCCTACGACCATTCCAAAAGTGGCTAAGAACTGTTATAGTCTTGTCAGTCCCAATAGGGTTAAGGTCAAGTGGGTGCCGGCTCATAGTGTTATGCTAATTCTGGAATTCATTGGGCCCGAACTGTAAGCACCTTTGACATTTAAAAATGGTAAGAACTACGTCCACTACAAAACTAAGCGCAATTCGTTTTCTCCATCCACTTTTCGATAGGTGGCTGTCATAAAGAGGGCAATGATGCCCAATTCATGGGCAATTCATATTGTGTTCAATTGTTCAGCTTTCGAGATAGCTCGGTCCTGATTTCTTAACTATAGGTTTATGAATGTAGGTCAATTGACTTTCCTACTCTACCACTTCTGGTGGATCGATATCAGTCAAAAATTACTGGGATCTCGGAATCCTTCTACAGCCCGCAGAGAGTTTTTGCGGAATAGAAAAAATATGAAATATTTCTAAAAACAAAAAAAAATAGCATTTTGTTGGTCAAATAAAGGCTGCTGCACGACTGTGAAATTTTACCATTACCCATTTTTGATTTAAATAATTTATATTTATTTAACTATATCGATTTCGAGGTGTATGATAATTTCCCCAGGCAAAATTAAGCAATGCAAAATTAGGTTTCTCAAACCCACTTTCAAAAAATTATGTTAAGCTTAAACCAGAGACGTAAATAAATCGCATTATGCGCTAAATACAAGAAAAGTCGAAATTGCTAAGTGTTTAACAATAGTGGATAATATAATTCGCTAACTTAATTAGTGTTTACTTCTTATAAATACTGATGATTAGATCAAACAAACCTGGTAATTTCACCTTGGTTTAGAACGATTATCTGGGTACCATCAAACAGAATAAATATTTTAGTAGTATCTTGGTTGTGACCATTTCACATTAAATAAAATTTAAATATTTCTAAAAATTGCAAGATAATTATTGGTCATGAGTTGTGCTTACACAATTTAATTTTACATTTTATTTGTAAAATTTATTTATATTTCCCTTTCCATTCAAAATATGGTTACATAGTATAAAATTCTAAAGCTTCTTAGGCTCACTTTGAGCTTCTATTTAAGTTGCAATTACTTGTTTTTTTTCTCTATTGTTTTTAAAAGTGTAGGACTGTAGTAAGAGATGTAATTTTTATGCTGTTACATAGCTTTTCGATCCGTTTGAACCACAACCTCCACGTGTTGTAATGGTCGAATCAACGTATTTTCTTTTACAATTTATTCATATTATAATGTAAGTTCAAAAATATTAAGTTCTCTAAATTATAGGTAGGTGCCGCAATAAATCAAATACTGCCAAAATTAATTCCATATTCATGACACATGTTTCGTTTAAGTTTGAAGGCGAATTTCATATCCACCTTACAAATAATTTATACGAACTAAATACAAAAAACCTATTTTACTTAAACAAGAGCAGAACACTATAATCAATATATAAATAAAATCCCCCTGGCATTATCATCCTTACAACATCATATTCGGACGAAACAATGCCAGAACATCGAAAGAGAGACTCAATAACACATTTTTAATGTATTATTTATTAAATTTTCTTGTCATTATATTTAAGTTGATTTATTTCAGGGTAACATACACTAACTATACATGTACGTAGCATTCAATAACAGTATATTTATTTATAATACACATAATTTCTTAGAGCACTATTATTCAGGTTAAAATACTACAACAACAAAACCAACAACCCGACAAAAGATGCTGCACCATACATATTACATGTAGGTACATACGTCCGATATGAAATGGTCAGAAGAACTCTCTAAACAGAAATGATTTAATTCTATTTACAATTCAATTGAATTTTTGTGTTGTTGTGTTTATCGGAAAATAAAATATAGTTATCCCTTGTTAATTCAATTTTGCTGTTGTTGTGCTGGAAAATTTATTGGATTTTCTTATTTATTTGTTGCCTCTGTTTATAAATTGTATAATACAGATGAATAGGATACATTTTTTTTAGATTAGGCTAGAGGGTATAATATACGCTATCGTAAAGTTATGGGACTTAAAAAAAATTGATGAACATTTTTTGTATAATCTTAAGATTTATTTTCGCTAAGGTATCAAAGTACGAGTTTGTGCTTCATAATTTTCATGGTTAAATTTATATTTAATCAGTTGGATTAAATGATGTGAATACGCAGAAAATAAATAACGTCAAAAAATATTATTTGCACAGGACAAATCCTGCAGCATCCCTTTTATTTTAATAATTTTTTTTAGGTCGCATCTAATTTCATCATATGTATATAAAACTTCTATATTACATACTAATTTAATTTATTTATTAGTTGGTATATAGAGAATTATTTGCATTTCTTTCATAACCATAAAAAAATATTATGTTTTTAATGGTCAAATATATTATCCGCACTAAAATTACCCTCCGGAAGAACAAAAATCAGTACCGTAAATACGTTCAACCGTACCTAGTTAAAGGGTTACGATTTTTGGTTGCTCATTTCATGTATATTATAAAAATGACATAAATTATTAAATATTTCTAGATAATTAAATGAAATAAATATTTATTTAATTTGATCAAAGTAAGAATTTAACCAACGGCATATAATGTCCATCATCCGTTTTACAATTTAGGCAATTTATTTGAGTGAAGCAGTATATGAATATGATATTTACACTGTACATTAAAATATATTTAAAAACTGAACTCCATTTTATGATAAAATATAATTAGATTATTGCAGCAATCAAATTGTTGGAACACGTTTTATGGATGTGTCAAAAATGTTGATTAAACATACACAGTCAGGAGTCCGCATCACAGGATTAATCAAAACTATAATTAGATATACTCGCAACTCTGATTTCTTGGATGATCAATTACCATAGCAAAAGGTTTAAAACTTAGTGGAAACACCTATATATTTCGTCTGTGCTGTCAAAAATCAAGGGATCACAAAATGAATAATTATTTATACGAACGACTGTACTTTGAAATTTATCAGTCCATGCGAACTAAGTTTTTAAAAGTAATACCCAAACAAAACAGTTACACACCATAATAGGCCTAACATAGACTGTTTAAAGCCTTTAGGGGTATATCCTCTATCCAGTCGCAAATTTATTATTTGCGATCAGAAATATGGTTACCAGATTTATTTTGCCATGTGAAGTCTCACTTCTTTTTTAAATTTTTTTTTTGCGACTGTTAAGTAGAAATACATAAAAATACTGCGACCTCGGAAAATGCGTAGTACTCTTTTCGTACATTTCTACTCTACAATCGCAAAACAAATTAAAATTTAAAAAAAATGTGTCAATTGGCATGGCAAATTAAATCTAGTAACCATATTTCGAAACGCAGTTAAATAATTTGTGACCGGATAGAGGATATACCCCTTAATCGATTAAGGAAAAGTATGATCGCCTAATGCATTTGAGCACTGAATTTCCTTATTGTTCCCTCGTCCCTTAGAGAACTTCGGGGGTAGCCGAGTAATCCGATTCGAATCTCAAAAAAATTGCGAAAGTTTAATCCGTTTCGAAAATTGTCTGGTACCACGTAAGACTTGCGGATCACATTTTAATATTGCCAAAAGCGAGACGCCATTTTTAAATTATATTGAGGAGTACAAATAAATTTTGACGTTTTTTTATAGCTTCGTTAGCTATGTTTTTTACCCATCTTTCAGGCAGCATACTGATTACGCGTCGAAAAAATTCCTCGTGTTTGGAGGTGCTGCAAGGCCAGCCCATGTGTCATCGACCGGAACAAGTGTTATTCGAAAGGAGCAATGTCCGGTGAACACGACCAGTGGGGTATGATCTCCTATTGAAGCGCTTCCAAAGTTTCCTTGACGACTCTTGCAGCATGTGGCGTTGTTTCCGAGCTTTGTTATGCTGGAAAATCACTTTGTCATGTCTTTTATGGCATATTGTGGGTGTTTGAGCTTCAATATTGGCTTAATTGCATCAATTGTTGTTGATAACGTTCTCAAGTGATGATTTCGTTAAGATAGAGCAGCTCATTGTAGATCCCACCAGATACACAACATTAGCTTCTTGTCATTAATATCCGATTTGGCGGTTAAAGTTGATGCAATTAGTGGATCCAATTTTCGTCCTCTGTCACGATTCGATGCAACTTTAAAAATGGCTTCTCGCTTTTGATTGTTCATAACTCATAAATATAATTTATTGTAAAGTTCGATAGATGGTGATGATCGTTTAGTTGATATTTTGGTTGTGGTTTCTTTTCGTATTACCAACAAACAAAAAGAAAAACAAATTTGTTTTCGGCTTTGAATTTAAACACCAATTTTAATCAGTCATTGGAATTTTGGTACGTGAAGCGGACACGAAAGAATTACCAATTATACGTTATGTGGTAACTGATTGTATGGTAGATTATTTTGTGTACTTTATATTGTGCACTTCCACCTTATAACCTCATAAAAAGAAAAACAATTTGTGTGATTTGGATTGTCGCGGAAAGGAATTGTTCCGCGACAAAAATTTTTTTTTTTGTTTGTCGGTACCAGAGATTCGATTGTTGAATCAGGGAAATTAAAAGCCAATTCCGTGAGATATCGTGCAGGTCAAGATCACGGTCAAAGACGCGTCGCAAATTGGCGCAATTTGCAAAATATAAACCGAGAAGGCCGCATAAACCGCTAATTGTGTCAAGACCCATAAGAAAAAAAAAAAAAACACAATAAAAGCCAACACTAAAGGAAAGGTCACGACTAACGTAACGAGTTGATGGTCATCACCATGCATCGCATGTTACCAAAAAAAACCAGCTAAGTGTCCGTTAATGAACTGGATAAAATCCATGTTCATTAATTAGTTTATTTCTATTTATAATATTTATTTACAATTTATATTGAAACTGTTTATTATATTTATATATTGAAACTATCTATGATATTTATTTGTACTCCTCAATATAATTTAAAAATGGCGTCTCGCTTTTGGCAATATTAAAATGTGATCCGCAAGTCTTACGTGGTACCAGACAATTTTCGAAACGGATTAAACTTTCGCAATTTTTTTGAGATTCGAATCGGATTACTCGGCTACCCCCGAAGTTCTCTAAGGGACGAGGGAACAATAAGGAAATTCAGTGCTCAAATGCATTAGGCGATCATACTTTTCCTTAATCGATTAAGGGGTATATCCTCTATCCGGTCACAAATTATTTAACTGCGTTTCGAAATATGGTTACTAGATTTAATTTGCCATGCCAATTGACACATTTTTTTAAATTTTAATTTATTTTGCGATTGTAGAGTAGAAATGTACGAAAAGAGTACTACGCATTTTCCGAGGTCGCAGTATTTTTATGTATTTCTACTTAACAGTCGCAAAAAAAATTTAAAAAAGAAGTGAGACTTCACATGGCAAAATAAATCTAGTAACCATATTTCGAACTTGTTTTGGTGGTAGAGCATACATTTCTTCTTGAACATGATCAGCACTTAGCTAGTATCTATATTAATAGAAGGAGGAGTAGTAATTTCTTCAATTTCACAACAAACTTTTTAGTATTTTCCGCTCTTGTTATGGTTCTCATTAATATCAATCACCTTTTCTTCCAAAATGGTAAAAACAATTTGGGGCAGTTTACCACACCCAGTTCCACCAATATTTTGTTTCTCTTTTTGCAATTTGTGTGCATTTTAAACTCTGGCCACGCCTACAATACACAATTTTGTAACCTAATGTTGGAAATTTCTTATAAACTAATATTTTTTACGTTTTTCCATCCAACAATATCCTTCCTTAACAGGTGATCCTTCTGCATTTAATATAACAATTCTTTTTCCTATAAATGATTTATTTTTTGGCGTGCTGCAGAACTTTTTAAATATTTTTGGGACATACTTACATTTTTCCGATATTAAAATTGTAATTCTGTTACTGTAACTCCTATCCGTTAACAAAATGGTTGTCGATGTCATTCCCTAATTTTCTATGAAAGTTTGATTAATATTCGCATAAGACGGTACCTCCAACACAAGCATAGAGTTACCAGCAATAAACCCGAAACCTGCTACACGATGTTGGTCATTGAGTCACCTAACTAAAACCACCTAGTGCTAATAATGTACGACTTCGGGTTTTTGCTACGAATTTTGATCTTCTAGATGTACTGATGTCAATTTTACTCAAATTTGGATGTCCATTATCGGCCATCCCCACAGATTGTAATTAATATCTAACTAGTAAATGATGTTGGTATTTAAGTCACCTAACAAAATTCATCTAGTGCTAATAAAACACGACTTCGGGTTTATTGCTACGGATTTTGATCTTCTATAGTTGTTCAGATGTCATTATAACTCAAATTTGGTTGGTCATGATCGTGTAACATTCAGGTAATGTTCCAGGAGGGCCAGATGATTGAATTTTCCGGTTGTTATGGTATAATACATTTTGTTAGTGCGTGGTTAAAGAAAAAATTTAAAGCCCATAACAGATTGATTGTTCATAACTCATAAATATAATTTATTGTAAAGTTCGATAGATGGTGATGATCGTTTAGTTGATATTTTGGTTGTGGTTTCTTTTCGTATTACCAACAAACAAAAAGAAAAACAAATTTGTTTTCGGCTTTGAATTTAAACACCAATTTTAATCAGTCATTGGAATTTTGGTACGTGAAGCGGACACGAAAGAATTACCAATTATACGTTATGTGGTAACTGATTGTATGGTAGATTATTTTGTGTACTTTATATTGTGCACTTCCACCTTATAACCTCATAAAAAGAAAAACAATTTGTGTGATTTGGATTGTCGCGGAAAGGAATTGTTCCGCGACAAAATTTTTTTTTGTTTGTCGGTACCAGAGATTCGATTGTTGAATCAGGGAAATTAAAAGCCAATTCCGTGAGATATCGTGCAGGTCAAGATCACGGTCAAAGACGCGTCGCAAATTGGCGCAATTTGCAAAATATAAACCGAGAAGGCCGCATAAACCGCTAATTGTGTCAAGACCCATAAGAAAAAAAAAAAAACACAATAAAAGCCAACACTAAAGAAAAGGTCACGACTAACGTAACGAGTTGATGGTCATCACCATGCATCGCATGTTACCAAAAAAAACCAGCTAAGTGTCCGTTAATGAACTGGATAAAATCCATGTTCATTAATTAGTTTATTTCTATTTATAATATTTATTTACAATTTATATTGAAACTGTTTATTATATTTATATATTGAAACTATCTATGATATTTATTTACAAATTTATATATATATATATATATATATATATATATATATATATATATATATATATATATATATATATATATATATATATATATATATATATATATATATATACCGGGTGTTTCTTTTAAACTGAGACGATCAAATATCTCGAAAAATAGCCACTCTACGGAAAAAATGTCCATAATCAAAATTTAATCATACCGCGGGAGAAATACATTAGTGCAAAAAAATAGTCCCCCAACCCCCCGCTTTGTAGGTGGGGTGGGGGTAACTTTTAAACTAAGATAGGAAGCCATATTTTTTATTGCAGATACGGATTCTACGACTAAAAGTACGTATGATTTTAATGAAATATTTTGTTCGGTTCATGATAGATGGCGTTGTAATCGACGAAATTCAATTTTTTCAATTTCTTCTTCTTCGAACACACGCATTCGATTCTGCAATACGTTTGAAATAAAAAACATCACGTTTTCATTGGAAATACTCGAAATTCGTCATCAAAACAATTTATTCAGTTTTTTAAATCACATTTAACGTTTGTGTTATTTCTTATCTTCATGTTTTTCGTAATTGCAAAATAAACGATAAAATACTTTAGAATGGAGAGTTTAACTGTGCCAGAGAAAATTGAAATGGTTCTGGTTTATGGAGAAGCTGGCAGAAATCTTGAAAATGCTGTTGCTATTTACGCTCAACGTTTTCCGGATAGCTTTCGTTCACGTGCTTGATTTGGCCGTACTATCAAACAATTTATTACTGATGGAAATGTTCAACCGAAAAAGAGGACCCGTAGAGCAACAGTCACTATAGAAAATAATGAAATTGCTGCGTTGGCAGCAGTGGCTCATAATCCTCATGTTAGTACACGAGAAATAGTTCGCGATTCCGGACTCACCAGTGTTTGGAGAATTTTAAAACGGCACAAGTATCATCCATATCATGTGTCTTTACACCAAGATCTTCATGGCGCTGATTTCCAAAATCGGGTAACTTTTTGTCAATGGGCACGTGAACAAATACAACAAAACCCCAATTTTTTTCGTTGTGTAATGTTCTCTGACGAATCGTCTTTTACAAACCATGGAACGGTTAATCGACACAACATGCATTATTGGAGTGTTACAAATCCGCACTGGCTTCGTCAAGTTGAACATCAGCGTCCTTGGACTGTCAACGTGTGGTGTGGAATAATTGGCAACAAACTCATAGGCCCCCACATTATTGAAGGCAACTTGAATGGTCAAATGTACCGAAACTTTTTGGAAAATGAACTGCCAATATTACTTGAGAATTTGAGCTTAGAAGTGAGACGGAACATGTGGTTTCAACCTGATGGTTGTCCTGCACACTATTCGGTGGTGGCACGTGAAACACTTGATCGTGATTTCAATGGTCGCTGGATCGGTAGACCTGCTCCGATAAATTGGCCCGCCAGATCACCAGATCTTACTTCGCCAGGTTTCTTTTTGTGGGGCTATCTCAAAGACAAAGTTTACAAACAAGAACCAACAACACGCGAGAATATGATTGAGCGAATCAGAAATGCGTGTGCTGAAATTCAACCAAACACACTTCTCAGTTGTGTACAATCATTTGAAATGCGTATTAATAAGTGCATTGAAGTCGCAGGCCATCATTTTGAACACTTATGTTAAGCTAAAATTATTTTATTTACCTGCCGTTAACATTAATAAATTGTTTTGATGATGAATTTCGAGTATTTCCAATGAAAACGTGATGTTTTTTATTTCAAACGTATTGCAGAATCGAATGCGTGTGTTCTAAGAAGAAGAAATTGAAAAAATTGAATTTCGTCGATTACAACGCCATCTATCATGAACCGAACAAAATATTTCATTCAACCATACGTACTTTTAGTCGTATAATCTGTATCTGCAATAAAGAATATGGCTTCCTATCTTACTTTAAAAGTTACCCCCGCCCCACCTACAAAGCGGGGGTTGGGGGACTATTTTTTTGCACTAATGTATTTCCCCCGCGGTATGATTAAATTTTGATTATGGACATTTTTTCCGTAGAGTGGCTATTTTTCGAGATATTTGATCGTCTCAGTTTAAAAGAAACACCCGGTATATATATATACATATATATATATACATATATATATATATATATATATATATATATATATATATATATATATATATATATATATATATATATATTATATATATATATATATATATATATATAATATATATATATATATATATATATATATATATATATATATATATATATATATATATATATATATATATATATATGTATATAAATATATATCGTTCATTAAGGACCAATACCTCCAATCATCCAAAATTAGAATTTTACAGGAGGCACTAAAAACTTAACCTTTGTGTCAACACGAGTATTTTTCTCCTTCCGTCAAGCCGAGTGTGTTCGTTTTGATTATAATATGTAACTGGCTAAATGGAATTCTAAAAGTTCCAATATTTCTAATTTTATATTGCATATGCTTTACTATGATTTCCCGTTTCTGGAGAACTACTTAAAATTATTTATATTAGGACTTTTCTATCAGATCAATTTTCACGTTTGAAAATGGAAATGCACACCCGGGTGTGTCGTGTTGACATAAAGGTATCTTTTGAAATATTTCGTTTAATGATAAAAGTTTTTCTACGAAGTTTTAGATTTTATTTGATTTGCTTAACTGAAAAAGAAAATCTTGAAAATTTGTGATTATTGTGGAAATCTAGCTGATAGGAGGTAGTTATCAGGCGAAATATGGGGATGATAGGATTTTTTTGCCATATTTGTTTATAATAAAATGCGAATTTATAAGTAATTGTTAAGTAATTTATTCTATTTATCAATTAAATAATAGTTTATTTAAAAATATTTAATTAAAAATAATATATTTTAAAATTCAATAACAATGGGCGCATTCAGGTCCGCCAACTGTTGGCATCATGATTAGTGAAATCATTGCTCATAAAATTCAAAATATTCATACCGTTGGCGATGATTTTACTCAACATGTTGTCAACTGTTGGTTGGCCCGAAGGCGCCCAATAAGTCTTGTATAGTCGCATCACAAATAGATTCAATGTTTTATAGCATCACACCGACCTTAGGACAAAACTCTATTGCACTTATAGCAGTTATATTGTAAGTTATTGTTCTAAGATCATAATATCTTATTAACTAGTTAATTATAATATTTAAATTATGCATGAACTATGTTGCCATAAAAAGAATGGCACTCTTTTGGAATCACAGCTTTCAGTTCCTGTAAATGTCTCCACTTTGCAAGTGATAGTGGAATTGGCTTATTATTTAGTGGTTGTGGTTCAATGTATGTTATGGTTCTCGGACGTGCTGGAAGCATTTTCCAGGCTTCGTCATAATCTAATTTGTACTTTATAATACCATTCTCACAGTGCAAACAACGAATATCAGTTACAACATGATCTCCTGCTTTCCGACCTGGTCGTATAGATTGGTATACTATATTTCTAGTAAAATCTTTAAAAAATGTATAATCGAGGGTAATAACCTCGTATGGCTCTGGCAATCTCGTGCTTTTTAGAGAAATGAAGTAAAGCGTTTGATAAAATGGCGTTTCGATTTTGATATGTGCAGCCATCTGAATATATAATTATAGGTAAACTTTTTCCTAGACAATGTCTTTCCAAATAATCAATTACACAAGAAACAAATGTTGATGCATCTAGTGGGGGATCAATTTCCGTAAACCAATAACACGTAGCTTGCAATGATTGTAAATTATACATAGTAAAATTGTGATTAGTTAATTTCGTTTTATAAAAAACGGCGCTGACTTGTAATGCGGGACATACTTTTACAGACTGTAAGTCCATCGTGAGCACTATGGACGAGTCTTATTTTGCGAATTCTTTATCCTCAGACTTTTGTTCCTGAGCCCTGTTCTTTTTTCAAAGATGGTCCTAATAATTTTCCAATGGAATTTGTTTTATTTGAAATTACCAGCAGATGTCACATCGATCTTTTCTCAAAGTGAACAGAGCTGATACAGATAACTTGTTTTGAGCTCGGCATTCCTGAATATAACAATTGTATACATCTTGCATTGAGTCGAAACTATGCTCAAGAAATATTTTTGACGAGTTCTGCCGACTGTAGTGCTATGGGAGTTTTGGAAGTTGTTCTAAAAAACTGTGGAAATACGATTTTTTGTGACGTATTTCGTCTAAATGACGTGGCAGCTTTTTTGCTTGCGTTGGCTACTAAAGTAGAGGTTGACAAATTATGTTTTGGTTTGCCTGATTTGGCATAACTCTGGACTGTGTAAGAACCTAGCGACAACGTACTAAGAACATGTTCTTGCAGACGGAATTCCTGCCTCCATTAATTGGTAAAAAATAAAATATCGAATTTTTTCTGCGTGAATCACCTTCAGTCTGTATTTTCTTTGCCGTTTTAAGTTCTGTGTGGCTACTTACAAATATCCTATGTTGAGTGAAATCAGTGATAGACCAGAAGGTATCAAATATAGATTTTCTTGCGATTTCATCAAACAATCCACACTGTCTCTCTTTCGAAATGACACATTTGGCTGAACTGCATGTGGGTCCTAGTTTTCGTTGGTTTCTCGGGGTGTCTTGTTTGATCTTCCCATCTTTTCTAGAGTAGCCCAAGTAAGCTTTTCCCTCTAATCGTACCAGTTTATTTTTGTTCTTTTTCCATCTGGAATCAACAATACGACGCCTCTTTCTTCCCTCATCCATGTTTCCATAAATTGGAACATCAGCAGATTCTATATCAATTTCATCCAAACACAATAGTGGATCAATTTGCTGTGAATAATCTATATATCATTGTCCATGAAAGTAAGTCCATCGGAATCATCATTGCAAGGATCCTTTAATTCTGTTGGTGGTGGTAAACACATACTATTGGCTGATTCGATCTCCAACTCACGAATAATTGAGAATTCGTCAACTGCAGGTAAACTAGTATCTGCCCCGACAGACTTTGTTTCCATGAATAAATTGATTTCAATGGGAGCACCATTTTCGTTTCCTTGAGCAATGATAACCGGTTCATTCGAATATCCTTCGTGATCCTTTGAGATTTGTTCTATATCATAGCATTTAATAGGTTCGAATCCATTCGCACACATTGAATATTATTTGGAACCACTTCTATATTAGTTTTTGCTTTGGCTTAGGCCATATCTACCATAATTTGTCCTCTGCTTTTCATTTTAATTAATGTGTAAAATACTTCGTATCAGAGAAACAAAATCGAACAATAACGCCTACCAGAAAAAGTAAATTTAAATCGACATTTCAATGATAAAAACTCAATAAAACTTAATTTAAGTTGTTAATAAATACAATTAAAAATAAGTTAAACTATATTTTTAAAATTATTTTAGAAATCAATTAATTAAATAAAATTAATAAAACTAACAAACGTACCAGAACAATTATTGCCTGTCACTTTTGTTGCGGGAAATGGATGATAGAAGTTGTTGCGCATGTCAATATGTTACGAGGTTTTAGAATTAAATAAAAAGACGTACTAGAATATTTTCAAGACATTTTTCGTTCAGTGCATTCGATTTGTCGTAAAAAAATGGACGTAATAGATATCTCAACTCATTTTTGACAAAAATGGATGATAGGAGATATTGGTCCTTAATGAACGATATATATATATATATATATATATATATATATATATATATATATATATATATATATATATATATATATATATATATATATATATATATATATATTTACTTATATATTTAAGTCAATTATACAACTTAGTATATATATATATTGCCAGTATTCATATCGGTGGTATATGTACCAAGAAAACCATTTTTAAATTTCCTCTATACGGAATAAACATTATTTAAGTTTTTTTTTGTTTAGAAATGTTGTTATTATATAGGGCCGCGGATCCGGAATAATTTTGAGTGCATATGTATATTTCCTTAAATATAAAATAAACTGTTCATTCACTTATGTAGATCGTAAAACCGTTATTATTAATAATTAATATCAACAACCCATCAGTCCCAAAGCCTATCTTTTTCTTTTGTTGTTGTAGTGTGACGTACTAGGTTCGCTTCGGGCTTGCGAGATTTTGACCAATCTAACCTTCGCCTTAATTATCTGGTTTCATGGAATTTTATCTTCAAGAGAAATTTTCGGTAATGTAAACTAATGAGTGTATAGTGTTCGTGATTATGTAGTGCGGGCTAACTCAGTGTGATATACAGGGGCATATCGATATTATTGCGCATGATATTGCCATCGGGGAGGGAGGCGCGCACTGGTGGTAATAAATCTCAACCACTCTAAAATGGCTGTGACAAGTAAAATGAATTAGAATATATTTTTTTTTCTCCGGTGAGAAATACCGTTTCAATACTTCGTTCCATACTTTGCCCTTCAATACGGTCAATTTGGGGTTACCTTATTATTAATTTTTATGTTTTGCAGCATCTCAAGCTCCCTATGTTCAGCGACAAGAGCCTGACCCACCGCCGAAACCTAGCCGGCATAAATGCTGCAGTCGCTGTTATAAAGGCATATAGGGGGATTCTGTTTACAGGATGAAAATTCAACACTTCTGTTAATCGGAGTTCCGTTACAATCGGTCAATACCAGAGATCATGATGTTGATCATTGATGAGTCACCTAAATAAACCATTTATTGCTTACAATGCTTGACTTTGGGTTTTTTGATACAAAGTTTTATTCTCTAGGTATTCTTCTGTTTAAATTTTAACCTATTCTTGTTTTATTAAATATTTATAGAAATCGTGTAAAAATTCCAATCTGTTTAAATAAAAATTTTGTAAATTTCGAATTATACATAATACGTAAAACTTCTACAAACGACCACCTCTAAGAAAAGACCCCTTCCTGTACGATACCTTTGATCACCAAACCGTTTTTATTTAAAGTAAAACCTTCTCTCTAAAAAAACCACCTCCCAAACCTAACCGCGACCATGATTTAATCGAGAACACTCTATACGAAACAACCACTCTTCAATATTTATTTATTTTTTCTAATTAAAATACAAAATCAATTTCTGTCGACAATGTTGACCAATTATTTAAATAAATTACTTTGGCTGATGTTGTTGAATATGTAAAGGAAGCGTGGAATAATATCTCCCAGATAACCAATGAAAAGTGTTTTTCGAAATGTGGATTGATACTGCCAAGTTCTCATACTGCCATATACACATTTCTCAAAATGTGGGATGGATATTCAAAGTGATAAAATATATAATCTTTAGCAAACTTTGTCAATTTAGAACTCGACTTTGATGCCAATATTGACTTGGTTGATGTATCCTTGAGGATGGGAAATCGAGTTGTTGAATTCAAACGTGACCAATTTTAATAAAGACGTAGAAAACGAGAAATCCAATGATGAGGAGCTTCAGTCAATGTTACTAAAAGCTTGGAAGCAGTAGCTGGTTTAAAACGATTGTCGTTGAATGTAGGACATAGTGAGTTAATGACTCAATTTTATGAATGCGAGCGAATACTGGGAAACGAAATCATTTAGCAGAAGGCCAGATCATCGAAGCAAATAACGTTAATTGATAATTTCACGTCAAAATAATACAAAAATATATTAATCATTTTTTAATTTAATTAAATTTTTTAAGTATGAATTGAAATTTGTTTCAAATTCGTTTATCAAGAGTTTTTTTCCGAAAAAACTCTTGATAAACGTACAAGTGATTTAGTGAGAGAGTGAAGCCAATTTCGTTATCCTAAACTCACTAATCTCTCAATTTTGTAGAAATTTAAGTGTTTTTTTTTTGTTTTATCTGGCCTAGAACATCCTTAACATGTAAGTCGTTTTGGTGTTGGGTTCATAGGATTTTTCAATAAAGCTTGAGAAACCGTACAAGTGATTTATATAGAGTCTCCGAGGCCAATTTCGCCTTTCCTGAACACCCTAATTCCGTAATTTTTAAAATTAGGGTGGTTCTCGGTTTGATGTGGCCTAGTAGAACCTTAACGTGTAAGTCGATTTGGTATTGGATTCTTAGGGTATTTCGAGAAAACTTAGAAAAACCTTAGCCGTTTAATCCCCACATTATGTAAGGAAAGGTCATGTTCCAACAATTTCGACACTTTTCATTAGCCTATAATATTATATGGGTGTGGTAACAGTTTTACGCTTTCTTTCATAATTTTTTAATGTTTTAACACAAATCTTTGCCATTTCGATAGTCTAAGACACCTCTTTAATCATTTATAAAACTACAAAATACGCCAGATGGTTAAGTTTGACCTAATTTGATCTTTAACCAATACTTATCACCCGAAAAAATTTCTATTTCTGGTTTACGCATATACACCATTAATTTTGTTACACATAAAATTGATATCCATAAATTATTATTTAACAATTCCCACTTAATCATATTTCTATTAAAAATCACATTAAAAATCCACTTCATTGAATATCAAAACACCTGCTATCATAATAAAAAATTGACCAGATATTTACGATTTTCACCACAATAGACGAGGACAACGGAAAAAGCATACATTTTCACCATCATAATCATCCCTTATACATAAATATTTGATTTACTCGTAAACACATAATACTCAACATTTACATAAACAATCGTCTATCTACATATTTACCATAAATACAGTTTGTGGTTCGCTTTGTTGTATTTTGGCAGTTTCAGTGCACATTTTATAAAACGAACCGCACATATAAACTAATTATTTGATTTCGATTTAATCATAATTTGTAAAAATATTATTTTTATTTCGATCTTCCCGTCCTCCCTCCGTATATACGCATAAATATCGGAAAATGGAATATTTTCACCATAAATATGTACTTTGGTTTGTGCATAATGATGATGACACCAAATAAAAATTTATATTGCATTAACATAATCTGATTTTAATAAAATAATCAAAAAAAAAGTATCTAGTAATAATATTAACTAAATGGATTTATGTTATTTTAATAAATTGATTTTAACATTTAAAAAATAATAATTATAATTAAATTAAATTTTATTCAATATTTTTTATGATTATTTCGAGTTTTTGTTTATATCTCGTCTCGCATATACTGGAATATGTTGAATAATCTGTCGTGTCAATAAAATATAGTTTATTGACAGTTTGTGTCTAAATCATAAAAGTCTAGTTTTAAATATTTCGAAAAGAATAAAATGGTTTTCATTTAAGTTTCTTTCAAGAAATAAAAGTCCCCCAAATAATTTTTAGAATTTTTCTTGGAATTAATTCAGTCTTTCTCTTACGTGGCAACGATGTTAGTGTTACAGAAAAGAGAAAATTTATCTAAGAGGTACCTACAACCAAATACCAAACCAAATGGAGTCAATCATGTAAAGGCCGATGGAGATGGATTGATGATATGGGTAAACCGACAACCACGTTTCTTAATTTTTAATAGCGCGTGACTGCTTCCGAGAGTATTTGTTTAAGTACAAACACAACAATAGTCATTATTGTCCAGCAGTGAAGTAATAGAGAGTGTAGAGCATATATTTTTCGAATGTCCATGGTTTGCTGGAGCAAAATAATAAAATGATAAAAAGAAGTAACATGCTCTCTGTTACTCCTGAAAATATATTGCAGAATATGTTGAATTGTGTGGAGACATGGAACGCTGTGAAGGGAAGCATCTGCGATGAGATGAAACAACTTAGGAGGCTCGAAAGGGAAAGGTTCGGTAATCCATTTGTGCTTTAACCGTCGAGGGGTAGAAGTACAGCTTTTGATATTAATGTTGCAGCAATAGTTCAGCAGAGCTGTATTGTACTGGATATTGGAAGGAGGTTTTAATTTGTAAAAATCCAGAAGCGTTACATGTCAGTGTTTATGATTTACATGTAAAATCAGAAAAAAAAAATACACACAATTCACCCGCAGGGCCGCTTTTCTCCCAGTTAAGGATCTAGGAGCGTCTGTCCTATACTGAACGACTCTTAGAACCAAGAAGATGCATTCCTGGTCAATATGTGTTCTCCAGGATGAGCCACTGAACGACCTTGCAGTATGTATAAAATGTTAGGGTACGTATACACTAGAAAATTGTACTCAATGGTAGAAGATAATAATATAATTTGTGTTTTGCAACCTCGGTACCGGGTGCTTTGGGGTGCTGCAGCCAAGGCAAGCAGGCTCTTCTTCAAAAATACTTAAAAATAAAATATTTTACCACAAAATAACAAGGGATGATGATATTGCCCTTTCAAACGATGCATAAATAACGCTGAGGAGCTGGTATTTTAGGTCATATTAGCAAGGTATCTATCCTTTATCCTTTATGTTTACAACCAGACTACCCGCGGGTATGTCCATAATTCCATACATTTAGTATTGAATGATAATTTGTAATTTCATTTTAAATTGATAAATACATTTTGGCAAAATGTAATCTAAAACAAATAATTGTTATTAACAAATAATAATTACTAAAGATTTCAAGCTGATAAGTCACCTAAATCCATAAAATTTTGGGTAATAAAACACGAAAACATACCCGGGTAAGCGGTTGTAAACATAAGGGTTATACCGCGAATGTATTCATATATCTAGAACACACCACACTTGATTTCTAAAGCGAAAAATTAAACTTAATGGACTTTCACTAAAATTGTCTTGTCTATTAAAAAATCATTATTCCTGCTTAAATCCAGAAAACCAAGAAGGTCAATCCTTGTTGCAAATGTAATCTTTAAAATTATTTATGAATTTGTAGTTCTAAGGAAGCTGTCCCTTCTCGGGTGAACCGATTTCGACCAAAATTCATAGGAATCTCCAAATTTGTGGAAACAGTATAAGGTTTCATCCTGATCAACCAATGTGTTTGTGCAGCCCTACAATTCAGCACTGTATTTATGTTAAGTTAAGATTTTTGTCAATAAACGTCATTTCCGCTGTTGACCGATTTCGGATCTGCCATTTTCTGAGAAAGATTAAGTTTGACGTTTCACCCCGATTAGTCAATTCATCTGGACTGTAGGTCCATAACAGACATTTAGCCTGCACGCGTAGGTGCACACATATAGCGAATGGTAATCGCAACACATATAGCGAATGGCTATATTTTCATATTTTCATATTTTCATATTTTCATATATTCCTATTTTCCAATTTTCCATTTACCTGTTTTCCAATTTTCTAATTTTCCAATTTTAAAATTTTCCAATTTTCCAATTTACAAATTTTCAAAATTTCCAATTTTGCAAATTTCGAAATTTCCAATTTTCAAATTTTTCCAATTTTCCAATTACCAATTTTCCAATTTTCCTATTTTCTTATTATCCCATTTTTTTAACCAATGATTAAAATAAAATGGTATCAACTAATGTTCCACCTAGGGATTTATGAATTGTCATGGCACATCCTGATACTAAAGGAAAATGATTTCGTTTTGCGTCTATTGTTTCATTCGCCTCGTTCGATTACACTTTTCGTAACGCATTTGCCAGCTTAGTCCCCAAGTCAAGCGTGCCTAAAGAAGTTTTACTTCAAAAATATACATTTCAAATATTTACAAAAAATGAAAAAGCTCATATGAAATCTGTTACTTTTGATGGACAGATTTACTTAATAAACACATTTTTATTAATCACTTGTTTTTTGTTTCGCAGAATATTTTGAATACTTTTCAAAAAGTTTAAAAAATTACTCGATCGATTTCGACTTGTTAGGTCATCATCAGGAGTATCTACTGATTTGTATTAGTAAAAATTTTGTTATATAGTAGAAAAAAGCAAAATATAAATAAAAGAAGGAGGGACAAAAAATAAGCAATAAAAATTAATCTACGGATCGCACAGGTAGGCGATGAGTCATAGGTTAGGTATATTATTGCGTACGTGAGAATAGAAAAGGGCGGGGTCTGTAATTGGTGAGAACCGGATTTCTCTCTGTTCGTTAAGGATATTTTGGTTAGGAAATATTGATTTTCTAATTTCGTAAGATTCTAAGGTATCTAAACGTCTGCCTTTGGGTTGTAAATATGAACTCACTTGAACGTTGATGATTACGCATTGAGCAAAACAACAATTGATTCCACTTCAAAAAAATTAAACATTCTGCAATACAATGTACGCGGTATGAATAATATGAATACGTTTGATGATGTTATTTTATTTAGTGAAAATCTGAATGAAAACATTGATATCTTGGTACTTGGTGAAACTTGGGTTCATAGTCACAACGCCATTTCATTCCAACTAAACAATTTTCGGAGTGTTTTCTCTTGTCGGGATGATCGCATAGGTGGTGGTTTAGCTATATTTGTTAAAAATAATCTGAATTTTAATATTGTTATGTGCGATGATAATCAGTTTCCCTTTCATTTTATATGTATTGAGCTTACTGATTACACATCGACCAAATTATTAGCTGTTTATAGACCACCAAATTCAGATGTAAACTTATTTTTAGAATTTTTGGATGGCTTTAATGTGGGCAAAACTGATACTATTATTATTGGAGACATAAATATACCTGTAAATAAAAAATCGAATTTAGTTTATGACTATAAAAATATTCTGATGAGCTCAGGAATGATTGTTACTAACACGTTTGCTACAAGATCAATTAGTAACAATATTCTTGATCATGTTGTATCTAGTTTTGTTAATATTGGCACAGTTCAAAATTCCACCATTTTCTCTAATATTAGTGATCATAATTTTGTCTTTACGTCGGTTAACTTCAAAGGGAAATTCTTCCGACGAAAACTGCAAAAAAGAGTTATTACCTTTGATAAAGTTGACTCATGTTTTGTTGATTTTCTCGAAAGCACGCATTTTGATACTAATGATCCTGATACAACTTTTAAACTGATTATTGAGAAATATAATCAGTTAGTTGAAAAATTTACAGTAATTAAAAGTGTTGTTGCTAAATTGAAGAGCAACTCTTGTCCCTGGATGACTTACAATTTGTGGAAACTCATTGGGAAACGCAATAGATTATTAAAGAAACACAAATTAGACTCCAATAACATGGTAATTCATGAACAATTGTGTAATTTAAATAAAAAGATATCATCGGAGAAATATTATGAGAAGAAACAGTTTTATGAAATTATGTTTAGTAATGTGAACCAAACACACTTATGGAAACATATCAACCAGTTTTTAAATAGAAATAATTATAACTCCGATATTCAAACTATTGTCGTTAATGATGATAAATATAGTAATATATCTGATATAGCTGATATATTTAACGATTACTTTGTACGTATAGGTAATTCGCTGGGAGAAGCAATTGGAAGTGATAGAGATATTAATAAATTTAGTACATTGCGTTCGAATCCTGACTCTATATTTCTATCGCCCACTACTCCTGCGGAGATTTGTAATATTATTTGTTCTCTGGATAATGGTAAAGGTAGTGGACCAGATAATATTCGTAATCAGGTTCTGAAGCGTAATGTAGCCTTCTTCACTGAAATTATTGCGAAGTTAATAAATACAATTTTTCAAACCGGTGAATATCCTAATCAATTAAAAATTGCCAAAGTTGTCCCAGTTTTCAAAACTGGTGAGAAAAATCTAATTTCTAACTATAGACCTACTATTTGTACTCTATCTGTATTTGATAAAATTATTGAAAAAGTTATAAATTCGCGATTCAGGAGTTTCTTAAATGAATCGAACTTTTTCTACGCATATCAGTATGGGTTTAGAGAAGGTGCGGGCACTGATGTGGCTCTTGTTGAAATGACTAACATGATTTACAATGCTTTGGATCGAAAGGAGTATGTTGCAGCCCTCTTTCTAGATCTAAAAAAAGCTTTTGATACTATTGATCACAAGCTGCTTCTCGATAAACTATATGGTTATGGATTTCGTGGTGTAGCCTATAAATTGATTAATAGTTACTTAACTAATCGCCAGCAATATGTTATGATTAATGGAATTAGCAGTAATATTTTAACTGTTAAATGTGGGGTTCCTCAAGGCAGTGTGTTGGGACCATTACTGTTCCTGATATTTATCAATGACATCTCGAATTTGCCCTTGATTGGCAAAATTCAAATTTTTGCAGACGATACTGCAATATTTTATGAAACTAAAGTCCCTTCTACAATACAGAATAGCATGGAGCATGGTATGATCATCTTACTGGAATACTTCAAATCAAATGTAATCTTATTGAATTTAAATAAAACAAAATTTATGATCTTTCATTCACCACAAAAAACTCCAATTGATTTGCCATATCTTAATATAAATAACGTTGTAGTTGATAGAGTTGAATATTTCAAGTACTTAGGAGTGACTTTTGATACGCACATGTCTTGGGGTGAACACATTAAATCCGTTTGTACTAAAATGGCTCCTTTAGTAGGATTGGTAAGGAAACTCTCGTATTTTGTGCCTAGTTATGTATTGAGACTGATGTACTTTGCATTTATTCATCCCAGAATTCTTTATGGAATTGTTGTTTACGGAGCAACGGCAAGTCGGAGCAGGCTAAAACCTCTTCAAATCATGCAAAACAAAAGTGTGAAAGCTTTCTTGAAGCTCCCTTTTCGAGTATCATCATTGTATTTATATGAAATTGAATCCAAAGGAATTTTGCCGTTGGGTGCGCTGTATGATTATCAAGTTTCATTGTATATGTACAGGACATTAAATGTCTCTTCTACCTTATCTAATTTAGAATTTAGTAATAGTAATCATAAATATGGAACCAGATTTGCTAATACCATATCATGCGGATCTATTACAAACGAATTTGGACGCAGATCAATCTGATTTTCCGGTCCCCAAATTTACAACAGATTGCCTGAGTCATTGAAAACCGTAATGAATATTCATCAATTCAAGAAACAATTAAAGATCTATTATAGAGAATTGGTAAATAATTACATTTTGTAAATTGTATAACTTGGAAATGCATATATGTATCTGACACATGTATGAGAAATATGTTTATTATAATGTTAATTTCCCTTTAAAGGACAGTAAATCCATTGGGGAATTGACATTATAATTTTATTGTAATATTATTTTATTGTAAATAAAGTTAATTAAATCCAAAAAAAAAAAAAAAAAAAAAAATATGTAATATGTAATATGTCTAAATTGTTCTGTATTTGTAACGCACACACTGATTTTATTTGGGTTATCTTGGGCACACAATCAGTGTGTGCGTTACAAATAAAGAAAGGTATTGATAACTCTTTTTCTCCGATAAACTCTTCTTCTTCTGCTGCTTTTAATACTAACCTCAAAGTGATTGGTGCGATAAAGAAAAAACTACCTAACCATGACCTTATAGCGTGTAAAGCGGATAAAGGCAATACAATTACCATGCTCACAAAAGTCGATTACTGCAATAAAATTTCTGATTTTATTACAGAAAGCAAAGCAATAGAGCTTGGCAGAGATCCAACTAAGTATTTTAAGACTTCGGTTAGTAAGTGTATCAACCAATGCCAGAAGTTATTTGATGGAACTGGTTGAAAGTACTCTGTCATGAATCCATCTGCCCCGATCCTTTATGGATTACCAAAAATCCATAAGGAAGGCATTCCGGTTAGACCAATAGTAGCGTATTGCAATGCTCTTGCCTACAAGCTATGTAAGGGTTTCATAAATTTTTTCAATTGTCATACTAATTTCTTTTCGGCTTACTCGGTTAAGAACTCGGTAGAATTGATTAACAAAACTCAAGACGTCGACATTCCGTTACATTCAAAACTAGTTTCATTTGACGTTGCCAGTCTTTTCACTTCTATTCCAATTAATACTTTGTCCCAAATAGTTTGTAATTACTTAGATAGGGATGTTGTAGATGAGAGCTTACGTCGTGAACTGAAGTTAGTTTTTGAGACTTATATTAAACAAAATTATTTCTGTTTTGATAATACATATTTCAAATTCGCTGATGGTCTACCCATGGGCTCTCCTCTTTCACCTTTGTTGGCTGAAATTTTCATGAATTTCTTCGAACAAATGATCATATCAAACAACAATCCTTATTTTCGTCATATAATCTTTTGGTATAGATATGTTGATGACATATTATGTCTATGGAATGGAACTGATAGACTGTTAGACTCTTTCCTTACTTGGTTAAATTCTCAATATCCCACCATTGATTTTACGTTAGAAAAAGAAGAAAATAAATGTATTAATTTTCTAGATATAACAATAACCAGGATTAATTCTACTTTAGACTTCAAAATTTATCGGAAACCCACGTATACAGACGCTGTTATTCCTAGTTCTTCAAACCATGCCCATAATATTAAAATGTCAGCTTTCCACTCACTCATAGACAGACTAATAAACATCCGTTTGACAAATTCAAATTACAACACTGAGCTTAACATAATTCTTCAAATAGCAACGAATAACGGATATGCAACTAGGACTATATTAAAGTTATTAAATAAAAAGCTAAAGCGTAAAACTCTAACGGGTATTTATCCACCGGATAGTCCAACGCGGGAAAATTGGCGTCGCTTAGAGTATATAGGAAAAACGAGCCAACGGATTAGCAACATCGTGTCCAATTATACCAATATTAGTTTTGCTTTTTATAATAATAACACAATAAAGAAAATGATTTTTAACAATAAACCTAGAGTTGATCGCCTTTCCAAATCTGGTGTCTATAGGATCAATTGCAATGATTGTAGTTTCTGATTTATTGGTCAGACTGGGCGCAATTTTGGAGTTAGAGCTAAGGAACATTTATCTGGTTGCAAGCAATCAACTTTCCATAACCATTTAACTTCAGAAAATCACACAGCTAGCTTGAACAATTTAGACATATTACATATACAACCCAAAGGAAGACGTTTAGATACCTTAAGCCTCAACCAGTCAGGAATAAGAAAATAAAAAGTACGAATTTTAACGAATTTTAACCAATTGTTTTTCTTTTTTTTGACATTCGAACCAGTGAAAAATAATAATTTTAAGTTACAGCTGTTCGTTTACAAACAGCTGTTTTTTATTGTGAAATGTCTTTTAGAGAAATTTCATATTTGTTCATGTTGTTACATATTTTTATATATTAATTTCGTATTTGAAAATGAACACATACACGAGATGCTTTTACATCACAATGAAAAAAGGAAATAAACTAAACAAAATTAAAATATTATAGTAGTAATATAGCGTTTACACTACGAAGTACGACTATAATATCATACCATTAACAAATTAATTTTTAACAAAATTCACTAAAACACCATTTTTACTTTATCACACATTATTAAAATTAATCACAAAACATGAAAAAATATTAAAACAATTTTACTTAATAAATAAAATAGAACACAAAAAAATGTACACAAAATAAATATGGATTCCACTCCCCGCATCACAAATTTATCTTCTTTTGCTGTGTATAAAACACAACAACAAATCGTATTTTTAAGTATTTCTTATTTTCGAGCGAGAAATAGCGCGCACTATTATTTTAATAAGTGACAGCTAAAATTTTACGAAGGGGAAATTCGGCTTCTTACATGAACATTAAGTTTGACTGGGTAATAACATTGAAATGCCATTTATCGCATTGTTATTCTATTATTTTTTTATTTTCTTATTCCTGACTGGTTCCGCTTTTAGAATCTTACGAAATTAGAATATCAATATTTCTTAACCAAAATATCCTTAACGAACAGAGAGAAATCCGATTCTCACCAATTACAGACCCCGCCCTTTTCTATTCTCACGTACGCAATAATATACCTTGAATTTTGTTACTCAACCTATGACTCATCGCCTACCTGCGCTAAAAAATTAATGTTTATTGCTTAATTTTTGTCCCTCCTTCTTTTATTTGTATTTTGCTTTTTTCTACTATATAACAAAATTTGTACTAATACAAATCAGTAGATACTCCTGATGATGACCTAACAAGTCGAAATCGATCGAGTGATTTTTTAAACTTTTTGAAAAATATTCAAAATATTCTGCGAAACAAAAAACAAGTGATTAATAAAAATGTGTTTATTAAGTATAAGTGTGTTTCGTCAAGTGCCTACGGCAAATAGCGTAAAAAGTATAAACAGATTTCGGCCAAAATTCACTTGGATCTCCCAATTTGTAGAACCAGTGCAGTTTCATCCGAATCAATCAGTCTATCCTGGCCGTGCAGACAATAAATTTTTCCGAAAACAATTTTTTTTTTCAAAACCCATGACTGCCGCTTAAATTTTGGAAAAATTATCTGGACCTATGGTATTATTGCGTTTTAGCCAAAAATTATTGGAATCTCCCAATTTATGAAAAAAGCTTAAAAATATGAAGTTTTATTATGATCAGTCTATCCGTTTGGCGGTTTGGCCTGAATAGAATCAAGAGAAATTAAGAGGGTATGATAACACACATACGCACACCGAGATATATTCAAAACTACTTTTTTAGACTTCTGCGAAAAAACGAATAGTAAATCTGTAAAAAATCTCGAGATTAACATTTTTATGATTATCTACTATACTTTATTTTACTACGTAAAAAAAGTAAAAAGTATGCTGTTGAAATTTGATAAACCATAATAATTTATTGCAGGACCGGCTTAACTGGAACATCAAAAATTCAAATGCCATATTGCAAATGTAAAATAAAATATTGTTTTATTTAAATACATATTACTTTTGCGTTCTAATTACAAAATTTATAATTTCATTTAAATTCCAAAAATTAATTAATATTTAATAATTTATGTACTAGAGCAATGGATTTACTTTTAGTTTTATGATAACGTTTATCGCGTTTCACAATTTAATTTCACATTGCTTTATGAAATTTTTAATTATATTACGTGTCTCCTTCAAATGTGAGGGAACAATTTGTACGGACGAACAGTATAAATAACTCATTTTGACTAAACTTTTAATTGAAAAATTCAAGTGTCCACATAAATAGGAGTACCATCAAAATGGAAAAAATACATTTTAAGAACTCTACCACGAGTTATTTTTTTTTAGAATTCGAAATCCAATTTCAATTTTACGTTTAATTTTGTATGAACCTGTACTACTATATGTAACTACGAGTATGTATAACAACATAGGTATAGGATTACTGTATATCAACATCCTAATTTACTATAAATAAATATTTATAAATATTCCTCCTAACTAAACGGTAAATAAACTTTTTTCCTAATAAATAACATCCAAATCCTAGTAATATATCAATTGAAATGGACATATAATGATTAAATATAGATAAAAAATTATTTAAATTGACCATATAAGTTGTGAAACAAGATATTATGAATGCGTATATGAAGGATCAATTTATTCGAAAAATATTTAGAATTTATCTCATGGGAATATGGTCTGTGGTATGATAAAAATATTTAGTTATGGCTGTTTTGGATATTATTTTAGGTGAATAATGCACTATCTAGTAACGATATATTAGAAGCAATTAAAGGATTCAAGACATTTACATAATACTGTTTGGGTACCTGGACCTACTAGAAATATACTGCATATAACATAAGTTGCTTTACATAAGGGCCAACCATAAAAAAATTAGAAAATTAAAAAAAATTCAAATTTTGACGACGTAACGAGTATGCCGTAAATATTGTTGAATATTGAATGACAGCTATTTGTTATAGTGATCGCTATTTATTGTTTGTTGTTTTTTTTAGGTAGCACGATACAAATTGTTTTTTTTTAAGTTTGAACGCAAAATTTCGCTCCAATAATTTTTATTAAGTGGCAATTCATATTTAACGAAGCTTCGTTAAACTTTTTAATTTAAATTAATTTTCCCATGGGCAGAAAGCATAGAAACGACATTTATCGCAAACGTAATTTTTTTAAAGTTACGTTTATAATTTTTTTAAATTTTTTAATGGTTGACATATTATTTGTAGTTAAATAATAGTTTCATAATTATTACATTAATTTGTAGACATTGGTAACAAGTTGAAACATAGTTTTAATAAATGTTCTCTTTGTTTTTTCCAATTTGGAAGAATCCAATAAATTTTTTTGATTTTTTTTAAATGACCAACATGGAGAATTAAAACAAAATAAAGAAAACTGCGTCACTCCACATAAAAAACTTTAATTTAATTAATTAATATTAATTTTTTGTTGGCCGTCGAGCTTAAAAGTTGTCCATGCACAACATCCATATGTATTCAAACTCCTGCACTTATTTTATATGAGGAGAGGAGTGGACCTTAACAGACCTAATAAGATTAATTGCGCATTATAATATTAGAGGCAATGATCAATTTTTATTTGAGGTTCCTAAGTTTCGCAATGAACATTTTGGAAAAAACTTGTTGGTAAGCGGCCATGCGTTTTTTAACCAACTTCCACCAACATTCTTCGTAAACAAATCGATTCAAAAAGATTTTTAAATTCCGTTAAAATTTGGATTTTTCGATTTTTGTGTACGTTTTTTTTTTGTTTTGGGTATATCAATTCATTTGTCTTCTAGCGTTACTTTGGTTTTATTTTTATATTGGTTTGAAAATAAATTAAAAGCCATAATGCTTACAAAAATAAAAAACATATCAAATTGCTTTCGTTAACTTCCGGTCGATATGGATATTCAGCCACTTTTGTTCCAAAACGGCCGCTACCTCTTGTGTTATCGTCTGCAACAACACATTGGCCTGCACAAGCAAGTGGTCTAGTTCGAGCTATTTTTCCGATGTAAAAGAAATCTGTGATTAAGTGAAAAAGTTTGATGATGATTTTACGGGAGCAATTTTCTTTGCTGAAGTCGGATCTAAAGGCGGATTCAGTGTTGTGTTCGTTCGTTCCTTCCTCTCTTCTAAAAATTTTTTTTAAATCAATCAAAGTTGCCGAAAAAAATTCATACGAAAAAAAAACCTCATTTTTAACCAATGAAATTGGTTTAAAAACATTTCAGGACGAAAGAAGGAACGAAAGAATGCAACACTGAATTCGCCTTAAGTTTCCTACTCCGGCGACGAAAATTTTCCCGCCACAAAGTCTCTTATTTGATCTGTAGATTTATTATGCCGTTATTTTGTAGAATGATCTGATCATTTTTTGTCGTACTTGCCATCTTTTGTTATATCGGTGATTTCATTATCTTTTAAGACCTTTCTTATTACAAATCGGTTTTTAATTTTTTTTATTGCTGACATGGACTGTTTAGTTCATTCCAAGGTTGGGAGGTTTAACTCAATCAAAGCTGAATGCGTATTGGTCAATTTAGCTTTGTATAACCCGAAATAGCAAGCGAATTAATAGATATTCCCGCGCATTTGAAATTGCACGGTAGCTCGCTCTAGATTGGTATAATGAAATGTTAAAAGCTGAAAACATTTGAATTTTGTTGTCTTATGTATACATATACCCTATATAGGGTGTTGTCATAAGAGACAATTCAATTGCGCATTGAATACATCGTTCTACAGCATGAATACAATCGTTCTAGAGTGGAAAAAAATCAAACTGATGGCGTGGCGTATTCATATTTTCTTCATTATCTGATCTGATATTATTTTTCAAGGTTTACCACGGATACTAAAGACTTGAATAAGTCTCCTGTGAACTTGTTCGCTAGTTATGCAAGATTTTCATTGGCTTTTTTAAAAACTTCATAATCAGTCTTCAGCGGGAGCCTATATTATTTTGTTTGTAAACATTGTAATATAAATATAATGTTGTTATGACATTTTTCATATTTAGGGCATAATGAGTTTCTTTAATAAACTCATGGTTCCTTACTATTCATCAATGATGATTTTCCTCTTGCCTTCTCTTAATCATTGCAAGCACAGCATATCCAAATAATTTTTTAATGTGGTTTCAAATTTTTCTTGATAATGTTCTTTAACTATTTCTAAGACTATAGACTCATAACACATAATACCTATATCCAGGTATTTTGTTAGAAGTGTTCTGATGTCAGAGGCCTGATGGTAGGTGAGTGTTGGTTAGGCATAATTATTACTCTGTGTTTGCAAAATGGGTGTTTTTTTCCTAGTTTTATTTCTATAACAAATAAATAATTTATAAAGTAATTACATAAAATGTAAAGTAAAAAATCGTAAAAAAAACTAGTTTAGTAGTCCTCTCATTAAAGATAATGTTTCGGAGCTACGATTCAATTATAAAAAAATATTGAAAGAATAAATTAATTACACTATTACAAATTTAAAATATTAATTATAAATATTACTATTACTATTCGGGTACTGAAATTTTTTATTTTTATTATTTTTTTTTTTTTTAAATACAAGAGAAGAAAATTATTAAGATGAAAAAATATTATTGTAATTTGTTGATAATCGTTCATAACAAAAAAATTGACAAACAAAATGGTAAAATGTTCATTACAAATATCCATGTTATTAATAGTAAATAGCCAATCCTTTAATAATTTGCAAAAATCATTGATATTATTTGTTAAAAAAAATTTGACGGTAATTGACTGTATAGTTTAGGAGCGGTATAGTCGAAAATTTTTTTAAAATGTTCCTTATTAGGACGAGGAATATTTATTCTATTAATGTTGCGCAAATTATATGAAACGCTATTCAAATTACTAACTGTACGATTACCGCTAATTAAATAAAAAGCTTTTAATACTTTAAATACATATAGATATCGAAGCGGCAAAATTTTGAATTTCACAAATAACGGGAAGGATGGAGTCAATCTTGGTTTAAAGTTAATTATTCTCAACACTGCTTTCTGAACGGATATCAACGGTCTAATATTGGATAGGTAAATTCCACCCCAACAAGTAACTCCATATCTCAAATGTAAGTCAACTAGTGCATAATATATGCATTTTAGGAATTCCGGACTACAAATATTCCGAAGATAGTAAAAAGTTCTGAGTGTCATCCGTAATTTGCTTTTTAAATTGTACACATGCCCCTTGAAATTTAGTTGAGAGTCCAAATGCAAACCGAGATATTTAAAAGAGTATACGGTTTCAATTGGAATGCAAAGGGGGCCACAATGAGTATGATTGCCAGATAACGAATGATAAATTAAACATGAATTTAATATAGACGTTGTGCTACCTATGGAAAAATTCATAAGTTTAGACTTGCAACTCAGTATCATATTATGCACAAAGAACCACTTTTTCAACAAGACGACGTCTTGCTTAATATCACGTTCTAGGGAATCTATATTAAAACCAGAGTAAAGTAATTCCATATCATCTGCGAATGCGACGATATTGCCACGTAAATCCAGGCTGAAAATTGAATTACAATAGATTAGAAAAAGCAATGGCCCCAGAACTGATCATTGTGGAACTCCAACATTAACTAGTTTCTCATCACTAAATTTCCCATTAACACAAACAGTTTGCTTACGATTGGCAATATTCGATTTAAACAAATTCAAAGCGACACCTCGTATACCAATATTGTATAGCTTCGATAATAAAACACTATGATTAACAGTGTCGAAAGCTTTAGAAATATCAAGGAATAAAGCTGAGAATTTTAAATTATCATTCAAATTACGGTGCAGCGGCGACAAGAATGCTATTAAGGCTTTTTCCGTTGAAGAATTCCTAATAAAACCATACTGTCGTACGTCAAGAAAATTAATTTTATCAAGGTAATCTAACAATCTATGTTTAATTATTTTTGAAAGATTTTAGAAAAAGTGCTCAAAAGAGTAATAGGGTGATAGTTATTCTTATCCAACTGAGAACCTTTTTTGAAAAGCGTTTTTACAACACCAACTTTAAGTAGTTCCGGAAAAACCCCTTCTGACAAACAAGAACTAAAAATAAAAGTCAAAACATGAACCAGACTACTAATTATATTTTTGATTATTTTATGTGAAACTTCGTCAAAGCCGTATGAAGTACTATTTTTTAAATCACGAACGATCGCAAAAATTTCCTCTTCACAAACTGGGAAAAAGAAGAAATTTTGATAATTGCAGTTCGAGAGAATTAAGTTATCTCTAACAGACTCCTCTATATAAACCGTTTCATGATTAGCATTCAAAATTTCAGTAGGTACATTGATGAAATATTCATTAAAAATATTGGCTATTTTGGATGGATCTTTTTCAATTTTATCATCTCCATCCGCAATTGAAATAATTTTATTAGTGCTCAGTGTGTTGTTCAGAATACCATTAACTACGTTCCATTTCGATTTTAAATCGTCAGCAGCAGAAAACTGAACCTTAAAATACCTTTCCTTTGCTTGAGGAATTATACGTTTTAGTTTAGCATTAATCTTTTTAAGTTTATTACTCAACATCGCATTAGTCTGGTTCTTTGCTAGTTTTTTAACTAAATGGTTTTTATAATTAATTAAACTTAGTAGCGATGCGGTTATCCAGGGTTTTATTTTGAAGTCCGACCTTCTTATTTTAGTTATCGATTTGTTCTTATTTATCTCCCCAGTCAGTTTTTTAATAAAAATGGAATAAGATAAATTTGGATCATTAGTAGAGACCACTGAGGTCCAATCATAAGAATTTAAAGTATTCAATAAATCGCGATAACTAATTTTTGTTGGCAATCGATGATGACAGCGCGAAAACTTTTTTTGGATTAAAAATATTTAATGCTAACATAATAGTATTATGATCCGTCACTTGGAGATTTACACTATTGACCTCAAGAGAATATCTTGAAATATTTGATTCAGAAAATACATGATCAATACACGTATTTGAGCATGGCCTCGTAACGCTATTCATAAGAGAATTAAAACCAAACGAAGAGCACAACAACAAAAAATCATCTTTCACAAGTGATTCTTTCAATAAATCAATATTTAAATCCCCCAGTAAGATTCTGTGCTTAGAAAATCATTTAATTCATTTAAAAAAATATCTGAAGAAATAAAATGCAATCTATAGACTAGAATAAAACAGAAATCGATATTGTCAATGCGAACTGTTAGCTTGATAACATCAGCTGATGAGAAGTTCAATGAAGTAAAATGAAAATCAAAAGTAGATCTAATAAAGACCCCAACTCCACCAGATGTATACGAATCATTACAATTAGCGATAAACGTAAAATCAGATAAATTAAAATTGTTAATTTCATTGGTTGAAATCCACGTCTCGGTTAGAAAGATTATATCCAGATCTTTAATTAACGAATTAATATTTGCCAAAAAAATGTCGAAATTTTTACGGAGGCTCCTGATGTTTTGTAACATGAAATTATATTGTATTTAACAACATCTACACTATTCATTGAAGAAAAAGGAAAAAAAATATAAAACAAACTTTTTCAAAAAAAATTTTTGGTAGATAACATAGAACTGATGTGAAACAAAATATCAACAAAACCACAATTTTCATTGAAAATAAAATTGCAAAACAATATTTCAAATACGCACGAAACACCCTACTTAACAAATTAATTTTATAAAAATGTAATAGATTAGTACTTAAATAATAGTCCAATAATATAAAAATATAAGATTGTAATAGATTAGTACTTATATAATAACAAAGGAAAACTTTAGTACTCGAAAGTACGTTGGATAGTATAGAATTAGTTGCTGGTAAAAAGTCTTTGGAGTCACTTTCAATTTCTGTATCCGTAAAGAGGGTAGACATATCAGAAGTGTTAATATTATTAATGCGGTAAAAGTTTCAAATTGTATTCGTAATAATTCATCTGCACTCCTAGTTTTTACACCATTCTGTGTGTAATATACCTCGCCCATCCCAGGTGTTAAAGCATAAATCATGTTAAGCTCTTACTACGCCGGCGTTGCTTTCAATGAGTTTAATGTGGTTTATGATGCTGACTGCCAATTATCCGAGCGAAATCCTTTTCAACCGTTTCATTTTTTTGGAACGTGCTAGTGAAGTCCTCCACAAAGTTTGATTCATTATGCCTATCAGCGTAATATATAATTTAAATTATCTTATGGTTTCCCACTCTAACGGTCTGCTTTACATTTCTAGCACTTCGTTGGCCTCGCCGACAATTTTAATTCGTATTGCTCTAGGGCATATTTTAGAGCCCGAATCCGCTCGAAACGCGATATTTCAAAACGCGATATTTCGAAATGAGATATGACAAAACGGGATATGGTACAAAACGCAATATTTCAAAATGCGATATTTCAAAATGCCATGTGGTACAAAACGCGATATGGTACAAAACGCGATGTTTCAAAACGCGATATGGTACAAAAAGCGATATGGTACAAAACGAGATATTTTAAAACGTGATATTTCAAAACGCGTTATGGTATAGAATGTTCATTGCGAAGCGGCGGGAGTGCAGCGACCCAATTGAGACCGATCCTTTATACTAAACGCTCCTATCGATTTTTAAATTCCTACAAACTGAAATTAAATTTCCCTTTCACCCGCCTGATATAACCCGATCCAGTTTTGTACCATATCGCGTTTTGTACCATATCGTGTTTTGAAATATCACGGTTTGAAATATCGCGTTTTGTACCATATCGCGATTTGTACTCTATCGAGTTTTGAAATATCGCATTTTAAAATATCGCGTTTTGAATTATCCCGTTTTTTAATATCGCGTTTTGACAATTCGCGTTTTAAAATATCGCGCTTCAAATGAGACCCTTTAGACCTACATGGTGGTTATCTATTGCATTACATAATGTTAGAACTAATAATGTTAGGACTACTTCCTTCTTAACGCCGTAGATCTTTAATTTAGTCAGCAATTCTTATACTTTTGAACAAATCATTTACGCGATTAACATTTTTGTGGTCTTCATCATTAGTGACTGATATTTTTGAATTTACGGTTTTAATTAACACTTTCAGCTAAAAAATAAATTATTTGTTAAACATTCTATGTTTTCTAATAAAATTTGAGCGTTGAAAGGGGTTTGAATACATGCATTTAAATTTCAAAGTCATTCTTACCATGAGACTGTGGCCTAAGAACAGAGTCGAGATTTCTGGCCAAAAGTTTTGAGTTCTAATGTTGATTATACTCCTATTTACTTTATACTAATAATCCGTAGGAGGCAATTTCATTTGCGTGGTTTTTTGTTTTTATTTTGAACTCGCGTAAACTTTTAGGAATTTCTATTTTAACACGGGTAAGTTGCTAGTTAATAAAAAATATCGGCTTCCAACTGGGCCACTTATATTTTCAATTATAACTGTATTATAAAAAAACAAAACAATTTTCTTTTGTTTAATTTATTTCTTTTCTTTATTTTCATTATTTATTTTAATGTTTAAAAATTTATTTTAGATCTTAATCTTAGACGCTGAACTTGGCAACTAGACAACTAATTAAAAAAGGTATAACGTTGACTTACGATATCAAAATACATATTATGCATAAGGCCATTAATCTATATTTTAAATTTTTCAGATAGGTTCCACGTTGTTTGATAATGTCGTTCTATCTCTTGTAGAGCAGTTATAACTCAACAAAAATCAGTTTATTTCATGCTAACTATTATTCACCTCTCAGACTACCGAAATGGTTAGTTTAGGTTGGTATGTGATACCAAGGTGCAGCACGTCTGCTATTCTAAAAGTTGTTCAAATATATGATAAATTGGCTGATTACTTATAATGGAAGTGTCCTATATAATGTCCGCATTAACGTTAACAATTTTCATTCTTCTGCCACAACATACAACACGGCCAATCGTAATTTACATATTCACATTGTAGGGGGTGACTTCAGGCGAAATTGAACATATTTCTCCAAGCTTGTATAAAATACATCTTTTAATTATCAAAAAATAAAATTTCAATTAATAATTTCTTAATTTCCAACCACATAAGAAACACATTAGCATAAATTGAAAACATATAACATAATCTGTTATACAGCAATTTTAAGAAACCGAATTGTAGATCAAAAGAAGTAATTTACTTAAAAGTCATTCTCTTAAATTAAAAACCATGTTTAATATTACAGGCGAAAACTAAGTTGTTTTAGTTTTTGATAAAAATTTTACCACAAAAATTAAATTATCATAAATATGTTGTATGTGTGTATGTAATTTTAATTATAGATGATGATGAGGATATGTAAATTTTTGTAACCCTATTGCTAAAAATAAAAATTTAAGCTTTTCAATTTTCTTTCAAGAAAACTACTAAAATCCTTAAAATAATATAGTTTGTGGTTCACATACTACATAATGACAGCATGGAAACAAAAAAAAATTAATTTACTTTTTGGTCACACAAAGAAACACTTCTTGGTTCTACAAATAACAAAAACAAACACCTAAAAGTTTTAAAATTATTTGTTACTTTTAACCCTTCTCATAATTAAAGATGGTATTTCTTTCTTTGTATAAATGAACATCTTAGCTTTATAAATTTAATTTTCTTCTGTTCAGTCACCCGTTAAATTTAATAATAAAGTAATGGAAAACCATAAAAACCAAAAAAAAAAAAATAAATTCAATAATCTACCTTTTTTGTTACTTGAATATTTTGTTTGTGTGTATAGTAATCCTTCTGGAGTAAAATCTCCCTAATTTTCAATTTTCTGCCAAAAAATACGAAATGCAAAGTGGGAACATAAAAGTCGACTCGAGAAAGGATTTTTTTTCGATCGTCACCCTTTTTACAGCACTAGTGTTTATGCAGAATGCAAGTAGTTGCTGTATGAAAGAAAATTCTCGCTTATTTATTTTACTTCCAGGATATTAAACGAAAGGATAATAAAATATTGAATTTTTCCACACATGTGATCATGACACGATTTAGCTAATTTGACCGCCAATTTTATTTATATTTCTTTGGTTTTGTAATATTATCGATAAAATTGTTATCCTTTCGGTTTTCGTTTGTGATAAGGGGTGAAATTTATTTCGGTACCCTGATTATGATATCTCATTATAAACAAAAAAAAATATTTCTGTTTTATATACTTTCCTTTGAGTATCCTTGGCATTGCTCACCACACTAAATTCGTCTAAAATAACAATACGTGATTTGACAATTTATATGCCAAAAAAAAAAATCAAATAAATTGACAGGTTTGTTAAAAAATTTTATTATCCTTTTGTGATTTAATTTTTTTTTTTCTAACATCCTTAAAAATATAAAACGTAAGTTTAGAGATAAAAAGGAGGCAAACGCAAAAAGAAAATATTGCATGGTTATGATATCAATTTCGATAAAAAAAAATCCCAAACAAATAATACCAAAACGGAAAAGGATAATAAGGGGACTGAGAGGGATGTTTGGTCAAAAATATATAAATTTCTGTTTGATCATTTTGGATTTTAAATTGAAAATAAAAAATCCAAGTAGTAATATTAATAATAAGGAAAATTGATGTATTGTTTATTTAAGGATACGTCTATATTTTTACAAAAAGGATTTTTTTCGAATATTGGTGGATGGAGATTATACAGATATATTTTTTAAGTAAATGTAATTTTATTACGTTTGATTTTATTCTTTTTGGTTAAATTTTTTTTATTTATTTTGTGAAAGTTATTTGCCTAGTTAAGTTAAAATACGATTCAAAGGATTTTGGCTTTTAGGAAGTTTTTGTTTATTTTACATTTATTTTTTAACTGGTTCAATTTGATATAAGTAAATGATTTGATTTACGTAGGCAGTTAAGCCAAATTATGATACCATGTTTTTCATAATCAATGACTTTTGCATTGTTTAATTTTAGTGAATTTAAATTAGTGAATCATCCTCTTACGGCTAGGACATCATTTGATACGTTCTATGTGAACATGAATATACATATTAGTTTCAATCGAAAAGTTTATGATTACATCAAAATTCAGTTTTATCAACACATTGGGAATTATTCTCAGTAAAAAATACAATATAAGTTAACAGAAATATCAACAATTGCCACCAGTATCACGTGCAAGTAACATATCTGCTAGAATATGAAACTTGTTTTTATGTAATTTCCTAAATAGCTTAATTAAGAACTATTAATATTGTAACGTGTAATGAGAAAATATTTGAATTAGTCATTTTTCAAATTATTACTAGGAAGATCATGTTAATATCTTCAAAAGGAAATATTTGAATCTGACACCTGGCAAGTAGTGTGTCTATTTCCATACTGGTAAAATAAAACCACCAAAACATATGTTTTAGTTTCTAGGGAAATACTAGAGAAATTATTTCATTATACCTGTAACAATAATTTAAATCTTGGCGATATTTTGACGTTTAATTGTATTATATTTTTAATGGGTCTTTGTTAAATTTAAACACGAAGCATCATGAAAGATGTATTGGAATCTAGATTCAGATGTCTATTAATTAGACTAGATTCAGATGTCTATAAGCAGATCAAATAGTGAAAGTATGCGTAATGCTACATAATATATGTCTTCACTTTAGGTGCCATTCGACAGGCAAGAAATAATCAACGAGGAAGAAAATTATATTACATAAATAAAACTAAATTCCATTACATAAATAAAAAATTATGATTATTTTTATAAAAATATATTTTTATTTAATTCATTTCGGTAACTAATTCAATATTTTAAATATAGTATAAATATATAAAATCAACGTCCTTACATTTTAAAATGTTGCTCTTTGTTTTAGCCTTCGTGAACAAAACTAACTACGAATAAAAATCCGTTGATGATCGTAGAATTATTGTTCGTAATCGAATTGCTAGATAAGAGAAATTTTCGATCGTTTCTTGTTATACGTTTTCGTTTAAATAAAATTCGATTTCGAATTTCCAAATACCGATGATTCGAAAATGTCCAAATGCGATTTCCCAAATAGGGGCCCAGTTCCCGCAGATTATGGAAGCTGACATTTAATTAGGAGTACACATTCGCCAACAGTGGCGTGAGATTAAAATTCGTGGAAATTACAAATTTTAGGAAAAGGGCGGTCATATAGGATATATTTTCATAATCTTGATGATTCTGATGAATGACAGAAAAATGTGCACGACACTCAGAGAATATCTCGTAGTATTGGTGGTAGATCGTTGTTGAGTTGAGAAACGCCATTTAATATTATGGGAAAATATATGCATTAACTCAACGAAAAAATAAAAATAAATGCTATGTTGAATTGTTATACGATTTACTAATAACCTATGGAAACAAAATTGGTGGAACAAATTATATTTCCTAACAAGATAACGCCGATAAGTATCTGGGTGGCGCCTGTAGTTCAGATTTAAACTCGATCGAGAACCACTGGGCAATACTATGGAACAAGTTTTCAGAAATCAGAATTTCAGAATAGTCAGTTGGACAACTAAAAGGACCTGTCAAGACCGAATGGGCTAAGATTGATCAGGACACGATTCAACAACTGATAAATTATATGCCACACCATTAATAAGAACTCATTATCAGCCAAGGTCCAAACACAAACTATTCAATTAGCAATTCGTATTGCAAAAAATATTTTATTGATTGATTGATTGATTGATTCTGAATGTACGACCAAGTTCTTACACAGGAGCTCCCGGGTGACGCCGGGCCCACCGTACACTCTTTTTTACATATAACAAAACCGAAGGATTGGATAGGTTAGTTAAGTGGGACAGAATCGGCCCGGTTACAGACACCTAGGTATAGCCGATAGTTAGTAACACAAAGACAACACAATACTAATCTACTAGAGGAAGGATATATGCTTAATAGGTTTATTGGATAACGATGTTATTGGTCTTAAACAATTGCTTCTCTAAATCAGCAACCTGAGGAAAAATTTGTATTATTTCACGTACATCTGGAAATTTCCTGAAATGTAATTACAAATTAATGCAAAATTTAATTGATTAAATCAGCCCAGTTGCAGACCCCTAAGTAAAGTCGATAGTTATTAATGCAATGACAACACCATTCTAATCTACACAATCAACAATTAATATTCCAAAGAAATATTTTTCACGTCAACCTGTAGATTTCCTGAAATTTAATTCTAAATTAATATTTTCCGGCTTCTTAAATAATATAAACATTTATTAATTCAATCCTCCTGCAATTCCACAGCCTGCAATAGAACCTCCTGAAACCTCAATTATTTAAATTATATTAAAATTACTCTAAAAACCATTAGTATTTAACCCTTGAATCGGGCAACCACAAGATAGCAAAAAAAAAAAAAAAAAAAAAAATCATATGTACGGCATCTCAAAGGCAATGGTTCCCGGAAAAATATCAATGTTATTCAATGCCAGATTAACTAGATATTCCAAATAAATTTAATTCGCAAAAATTTCAAATATTTTATTAAATTTGTTAACCAAAGAAAAGAATATTCGATTAATTACCAAGTATAATTATAGTACACAGGATATTTATATCATGCTCAATGGAACTTTACCATTCCTCAACCAATAACTGTTAAATATGGTACGCAGAATTGGATTCGCACTCTAGCATGTTCAATGGAACTAAGCCAACTCTAAACAAATGATGATCAAATTCGGGGTGCAAAGCCGAATTTGACGAAATTTTTAGATTCAGCTATAATGAATGAACCAGGCCGTTTTCAACCGAAATTTTCCAACAGTTTAGCTTGTAGAGCTCGGCTAGGATTCTAATAAACTAGGATCAACTTGTATTGGGATTTTAACGTGTCTTTTTGATAAAGTTCTAAAATTCGATCATTCTGAATGGAACTTGGCCATATCCAGACCAATTATTTTCAAATTAGGTAAGCAGAATTACATGTGAATTTAAAAATGGATTTTAGAGAAGTTCTGGAGTATGGCCGTGCTAAGCAATTTCTTAACTAATCATGTTCGGATCTGGTATGTTGAGCTGAACCGGAATTCCAACATAAATCCCAGATGAAGTACTGGGTTTTTCAACAAAAATAAATCCGAAAATAATCGGGCAAGGAATTTTTTTTATTCCTCCACTTACTCGTCAAGACAACCCGTTGAGAGATGACACAGCCGACCTAAGCCTCTCCAAAATTAATGCTAATTGCTAGAATTGCGATTTGCTAGAATTCCAATTCAGCCAAAAAATGATTTTATGCATCTTCCGCAGTATACTGTCTCAATCAAACAAAAACGATCATAATTTACATGAGGTGATGACACGAACGGAAGATAGAACCACGCGGAATGTCATTCCCATGGAAAGACGAACCTGTTTCGAGAAATATTATTGAGCCATAAATTCTTTTGGATAAAATAGTGCCAACAGTAAGCAATTAAACAAAAAAAAAAAAATTAAAAAAAATAAAAGTCAACATTAAAAGGCCGAAGGATATCACATCAAAGATTTAATTGTCATTACAAATGGAAATAACAAATTAAAAACCATTTCCCTTTGCCATGCCGTAACACATATGAGGTCTCATCCCTTTAAATTAATCTACAAAAAAGTCATGAATATTTACTTATATATATTTATTACAAATTAAAAGAATTAATCTGAAACATTTATACATTAAAAAAATATTAATATAATAATATTTCAAATTAATTTTTAAAACATTATAATGATTATAAAAGGTAAAAACAATCAATCATATATAAATATACACATGCGTATATATAACTAAACATATACATATGTATAAATACATATGAACCTACACACACACACACACACACGCATAAACATATATACATGCACATGCACACATATCCACACATACGCATATATCAGGGTTTAAAAAAGTCGCTCGTCAAAATGTATTATTCACTCTACGCCGATCGAACAGTGTCATGTCCCCATTCCATGGGAAAAATCTGCTGTCAGTAACAAATAAAAGCGAGAAAAAATATAGATTTTACTGGTTATGTACGAAACAAAACATGTTGTCAGTAAAATTTTACTGAGAAAATAGTTGTGATGGTGGTAGTTTACTGCCATAATACTGCCATTAAAAATGTAAATTGGAGTATTTTTTATGGTAGTATTTTTCACACATGTACAAAAAATGTATGAGAAGATAAGAAATTTTTCTCACACTCATACAAAATAAGTCATCCGCCATTTTTATACTCAAATGTCGATTTGATTTTTTTTTTTTGTTGAAATTTGTTAACGGTAGAGGTTTTTTGTGGTATTAAAATTAAAATATATAAAAAAAATCGAATTGTACGAAAATGTACAAATTAAAAATTTTATGAAATTGGTAGGTTATGCGAAAATGTAAAACCATAAAATTTTACTATAAAATGAAATAAAAAATATTTCTATTCTTTGTCACTCTTATGAAATTTTAAAGTTTTTGTTTTTTGCGTATTATCAGTAAAAAAATTGCTGTCAGCAAATCTTTCCATGGAATTAAAGCACTATTTGTAATACTGATCAACAAGAATAATGTAAAGAAATAAAAAATATTTTGTTTTACTATTCACTTATCAAGAATAATGCAGAAAGAAATGATATGTATTCTCTATTCATTTTATCCAATCAGTACTACAATGAATTTTCGCTTTCTTATTAGAATAGCAAAGTAAAACCAAAAGAGCAGTACTCGTAGATCCCGTTCGCTAACACAAAAAATAAGATCAACTTCTTTAGTTTCTCATTATTCGCTCACTAGACACTATTCGTTTTTTACTACATAACATTTCTGAAAATTCATTTTACTATTCAAGAGCGAAGAGAAATGAACATAAAAAAATTCATATAAACATGAACGGAAAATGAATGATAAGCAACTGAAGAGTATTTATATTTTTATATTTATCCTTTTTGTCTTATTTGGCTTTAAACACTAGACTGCGTGAATGTTTACATATATCCGTTTTCTACCGAAAAAAAAAAAAAAAAACTTTTGGCTCAATTTAAGTCCAAACCACATAAATGTGTGACTAAAAAACCATAGAATGTAATGGCGTTTTGATAAAAATCAATCCCGCTTGAGTTGAAGTACAACCAACACAATTGTGTGTTTAGTTATAGTGTTTTTTTCGGACGAAAATAAGTTTAAAAGTAATGCACAAATGTGTAGGTTGAAACCACATACACAATAAATTTATGACATGATTTTTCTTTTTGCCTTACCCACACAGCTGTGTGGGAATGCAGGAAAATGGATATAAAACATAATGTTGTTGAACACATTTTTCTCTTCTAAATGTAACGCAATACATATAGCTCCGCTTCCACACACATACACATACACACGTAAACCATACCACAACACTACTACGACACATATTAAAAAAGCGTAAATTAAGACATATTTATATTAATAAAATTAAAATTTATATGGATTTGTCTAAAAAAATATAAATTCAACAAAATATAAATAAAAAATATGAAGCACAAAAAACACTTAGCTTGTGATGCGTTCACCATTGCTGCGTCACACAAATTATTTTATTTATATTTACACATTTTCACGTTAATTTTAATTTTAATTCACAATATTTATTTATTAACACTTTATATTATATATTTAATTTAATTTAATTAATAACTTTTATATATAACGTATTATTTATTTATTTAAATCACAAAAATGTTAAGTTTTAATTTTTCTATACAGAGAAAGACAAAAACGCGTCTTTCTTGTACGACGATCGATCGCCGACCCGTATTGCAAAAAATATTTTATTGTAATAAAAATATTTGTGGTATTATTAATATTTCGTAAGCGTGACCAATTATTTATTTAAAATATTATTTTTTTATTTGGTCCTATCATTATTTCGTATAGTGTAATTCTCAAACTATACTTTATAAAAAATGCACTCAGAGGTATAGGTTCTAATATAAAAACAACTGACTTTCGTTAAAATCTAGAAAACTAATGAGTTTCAAGGTCAACAAGATAACTACTAAATGTCCTCTTCAATATTGATTAATTTTCATTTTAGGTAATTTTCTTCTATCCTGCAGTATTTCCGAAATAAAAGATTGGCACTTATTAAAAAACTCACCCTCTATTACATTTCCTTCACCAAAAGAGTTAATTGTTTTCTTGAAATCAAAAATCGTTTAAAAAAACCCACAAAATTTTGATTGAATTATAGAAAGTAATAAAAATTTTATTATTTCAAATTACTGTTTGTTCTCATTTTCCAAGCAATATGCGTTTACATGGTAATTTTTGATTTTACACAACCATAACAATAGAAACACACAAGTTAAAAGCAAATGGGTGAAAATATCAATTGAAAGGAGGTTTGAAACAACAGTTACACAAAAAGCATGTTCCACATGATTATGATGGTGATTTGATTAAAATTTTCATCTAATCGATCAAAGACGCCAAACAATGTGATATTGTAGAATTGACATTAAGTGTATTATGAACTTTTTGTGAAAAAGGGTTTACATCTTATATTACAAGGGATGATTTTTTTATTTTCCCATAGAATTTTAATGAGACATATATACCGTAACACTACATTTGACGGTATTGAACACATCAAAATTTTGCGCCATGATTAAATCTTCTGGTAAGAATTTGTTCGATCGATCATTGTCCATTACGATTTAAACGAACCTGAAACAAAATCTCTCCGATAATTAACGTTTTAACCAAAATTACGCTTACATAACTGTAGGGTTCACTTATCAGTCGTTTACTATCACTAAATGAAACTAATTAAAAATGTATGTAACCTTAAAAGAATTTTACAACGTATTTACACACATTTCATTTCTGTTTGATTAAAATTATTTCCCTGCATCACTAGTTTATATTTTGCATCCCCATTTTTCTTCAAAAAAGATCAAAATCACTTCTTGTCATAAAACTGAGGAAAGGAAAGTACGAATCATAATTTTACTTAGATTGTTGGTAGCATGTGAAAAGAACGAACAAAAAAAATTGTGACAGATATTACAATATACGACCAATTCAAATTCTTCCGCATCAATACGAGACGAAGAAAATTCGGTATAGTATATTTTGAATATTATTCCCGCAAAGAAATTATGTTTTCCCGTTTCCTGGTGCCATGGCGTAAGTACCAACAAAGATTTAACACAATTTTTGTTTTTGTTGGGTGGCAATGGAAAAATATTATAAGAAAAATGATTAAATAAATAAATTTATTTTTATTGTTATTGTTATTACAATTTCGATTAAAATATGTATATTTCGGTATACACCGAGTATTACGCAAAATTAGACCTGGACGGAGGAGGGCAAATGATATATGTACGAGTGTATGTACAGCGGAAACGAGTAATCAGATTTTTGTTCTTTTGTTGTTTTGAACACTTTTGTAGGGTGACAAAACCTCATGAAAATATTTGGTACAATTTAGTTCCATTTTTATGTATTTAAACTATTAAAACCGGGGACCGTTGTGAAGTGTTCACACATTTACATTTTGTTATTTTACCTGCAAATTTGCGAAAAAATGTGGTTTTCGTTGTGAAACACAATATTCCTTGAAAATTGTGCTTGAATTTTATTCTGTTCAACGACATAATCTGTCTAAATTATTGAAATCCTCCAAAAACTAATTTGAAACAGAAATAAGTTGCTCCAGTCATCTGTCGGGATGTACAGTAACTTAATAATGAATTTGATTATAGGCATACGCATTTGTGTAGTGAGAGTATGTACTGCTTCGGCAGTAGCGGGGTACTATCTATGAAGGGACCAAACGCCAGTGGTACAACTTGGCAAACACAAGCAAAGAGTACAACAAATGTCATAAATGGAATGCTCATAAAACTAGACTCTTGGAATGCTCATAAAACTAGACTCTTCGGAGGCTTGCATCGTTTTTGTGGTGAGTGAACCATTGCTTGACCTATTTGGACTAAATGAGGAATTTACAGCTATGCTGTAAGAAGAATTTAGAATTTTAAAGAAAGCAAATGCAGAATTCAAAAAATAGTTAAAATAAGTGGCACTTGGGGCGACATCCATTAATCCATTTCATACGCATGAGGATGAATACAAATTAGAAAGAGGAACAAGTTGGCTTATAAAGAAACACACACGAAAATGGAACCTATTATATTCCATAATTTGCAGAAACTTTATCATAAATTTCAAGAGATTTCTAGGAGACTTCTAGTTATTTTTTGATGATTAACTATCAAAAAATAACTAGTTCCAGTACAACAACCAGCTAAACCAAAAACAAAAACACCTCCACCAATTAATGTCGTTGGAACAATTTATTTCACTTTACACTCAAATATGAAGATGGTTACGGTTTAGCCGAGTATAAACACGTATCTATAAATAAAGCCTAAATCCTAGGTGCAACAATGGTTAGCATATACAATGACATAAATGATTGTCAAATCAAACTTTTGGCTAGAGACCTTCACCCAACCTGAGCAAAATTATTAAGGATCTGTGCGAATTTTTTTTAAGGATTTCAAGCAGTGCTGTAAAACGTTATTGTAACGTAACGCAAAACCGGAATTTAATTTTCATCTCATAACGAAAAACCGAAACTTAGAATTCACTTCAACCTTAACGAAAAACTCAACACAAACCAAATTATTTTTCCATCTCTTTCTTTCCTAAACGGTTGAAAAAAAAATTATTCAAATACAGACTTAAAAAGTATATTTAATATTTGTTAGTATACATCGAACAACCGGACAAGAGGTGCGTGCAGTGGTTAAGCTTCGGCACTTGGACCGGGAGGTACTGGGTTCGAATTACATCAGAGGCTATATACAAATCAAATTTTTGCCGTAAAAATTAATAAGGGATTTCTTCGTAAATAAATTAATAATCTATATATAAAACAAACTCGGGTTAGTTACACCATTTATAACTCAAGAACGGCTGGACCGATTTTTATGATCTTTGTTTTGTTGGATTTGTCTTCGCTCCGAATAGCATAATAACTATTAAAACATTGGAAAAATTAACCAAAAAAAAATTTATCAAGAAAATTCATTTTCTCATACATTTAGTACACTTTGTTTTTTTTATTTTGTTCGTCTCAATACAGTGGTGGTTTAGGAAAAAAGAAAAGTCGGAAAAACTCAAAAGGGAAGCCCCAAAAATTTAATAAAAAAACCTTTTTTTATATGAATTTTGTAGGTGTAGTTTGCATGTGACGAGTGGTGCAGTGGTTAAAGCTTCGGCGCTTGTACCGCAAGGTACTGGATACGAATCCGACTAGAGGCTGCATGCACATTTCTATTTTATTTTTTATCCAATTTTTTTTATTTTATCTACTTGGCTATATAATTCATGATGGAAATGGTGGATTATTTTTCTTCGATGCGCCCGGTGGAACTGGGAAGGCATTCCTCATATCATTGATTTCGGCCACTGTTCGTGCGAGATCCAATATTGCTGTAGCAGTTGCTCAGCGTTGAAATTGTCGTTAGACCTTCAATCGGCTGAAAACCCGACTTGCAACATTGCGAAACATTCAGCAATAGCGAAAGTTTTGGTAGCAAGTAAAATCATCATCGATTATGAATGTACAATGGCAAAAATGCGCATTTGAAGCATTCAATCGAACTATGAAAGATCTACGCAATGACTCAAGATATTTTGGAGGCGCAATGATTCAACTGTCCGGCGATTTCCGCCAAAAAATACCAGTGATTCCAAGATTGACCGCTGTCGATGAAATAAACGCTTGCCTCAAATCATCGACTCTGCGTGGCGCTATGTGATGAAACTTCAGCTGACGACAAACATGCGAGTTGCATTGTTAAACCAGAGACAACCTAACAGAGATATTTCATTCTATGTAAAGGTAAAGATTTAAACTGCGAGTTCATTTTCTGTAAATAGCCGCAAACAACCAAAAATATTTTGTTTTTTTGCTTAAACGTATACGCAGTTTAATGAAAAATGACAGATACAACGATGACATTGGAATTGTCAGAAATATATTTTGCTTTCATTTTTTAGCTCGAACGAAAAATTTAATTTGATTGTCTGTGGTTAAACGATCCATCTGCCGAAGATTTCTCCAAGCAATTGCTGACTATCGGTAATGGCCGTGTTCCGGTCGACGAATCGAACAGATTGATTTGGTTTCCTCAGAACTTTTGCAATTTTGTCTCAACGAAGGACGAGCTCATCAACAAAGTGCTCCCGAACAATATTACTAACCACAAAAATCACAATTGGGTGAGTGAACGAGTAATTCTTGCGGCAAAGAACAAAAATGGGGATCACTTAAATTTCACAATTCAAAATCTAATCGTCGGTCCACTTCATTCCTTCAAATCTATCGACTGTGTGACAAATAAAGACGAATCAACCAACTGTTTAACTGAATTTTTAAACTCATTGCATCTGGCTGGCTTGCCCCCGCACAATTTACAACTGAAAGTTGGTGTGTTGCCGGTAATCATCATGCTACGAAACCTGAATCAACCATTTTTAGAAATCTCAAGGAAAGTTCAAAGGTGAGGAAATTCTCATTCCGAGAATTCTGATCATCCCAACCGATATGCCATTCGAGTTTAAACGACTTCAATTTCCGATTCGTTTTGCATGCGCCATGACGATCAACAAATCACAAGGCCCATCCTTGAGTGTTTGTGGCCTGAATCTAGAAAATGAATGTATCTCTCACGGAAAACTGTACATATAGCATGTTCATGTGTCGGCGGCAAACCATCCGTTTAATTCATTCTCGCACCTGACAATAAAACAAAAAATGTCGTATATCACAAGATGTTTTACTGAAGGTAATCGACCCTATTGCAACCTACTCAGGAAATAGTTTAAAAGAAAGTAGTGCAATAATGCTACGCGAATCATTTCGAATCAATTCAATAAAAATTCAATAAATCCTTGTTGCCACGTGAATTACATTCATTTCAATTTAATTAAAATATATTTCATTTTGATTGGATTTAATTAATTTGGAGTATTCGTTTTATCCGCCCCGCAGGTCTCAGGTTCAATTCCCGGTAGTGACAAGGAAAAAATTAGGATCAATGAATTAATCACTCATTAGTCATTATCCGAAATGAAAATATGATTATTAAACCTCATTTAAGACGGCCAAATCTCTTGATGGAATATAGTGCCAGAGAGAGAGAGAGAGAGAGAGAGAGAGAGAAATTCATTTTATCTTAATAAAAAACTCAATTTAAATAAGCTATAATAACTTTAAACAACATTTATTGATTTTGAGGCGGTACGAAGTTCGCCGGGTCAGCTAATATTAAATAAATTATAATACACATTTTGGACGACACCTGCTTTTACAAATCGTGTTGGTTGTTAAGAATAGTAAAATTTTGTTTACTTTAAAAATTGAGAAAGGGCTTTGAACTTCGAGAATTCCTTTGAAGTAATTATTTCCATAAATTACAATATTATATTGTGGTACTAATGTATTTATTTTTTGTTTTTAGCTATTAAGAAATATATTGAAATGGGAAGAATTAAAAATTGCAACGTATCAGAGAAAAATTCAATATCACAGAATCTAAAAATAGCAAGTGCATATGATGTGTTGTTGTAATACCCCGGGATTCACATATAGGAAACCTCAGAATGCATTTTAAAACGAAATCAATCAGCAAAGCCAAAAAGGCATATATCGTTATGTCATAAAATAAAAACTCGTTAAAAGCAATATTGTTCTTAAAATGTCGAAAGATTATTTAATAGATGCTTGCGTTGAACTTGTAATTTTAAACGGCTATCTTTTGAAACTCATGGAGTATAGTGGTTTTAAAAAAATTATTGACCCAATCACAAATGTCAATGAACTCTTGGGAGAACTGCAATCTGAAGACGACGAACAAGAAAATCTCCATGATGTGGACGCAGGCATACATTTTGATGAAGAGTTTGTTGCAGCAAGTATGGTGAGCCCATCTAAAAGAATTTTGAGTATCGTAAGATATTGGGCTCATACATTTCAATTTACTGTGACAGATGTTTTAAATAAAATTGAACTATATTCAAGTTTAATAGAAAAGGTATTGCCTATAATTCTAAAACTTAAGAACTCTGTCATTTATTTATGTATAGAAGGAGTTCAACTTTTTTGATGATTAACAGATTATTAGAGAATAAACCTTTTTGCAACGAAGTTGAAACAGAGATACCGCAACTTTATTTAGCGAATGCTGATTGGAAGTTATTGGAGGAAATGCAACAATCATTAAAATATATTTATCAGGCTACACTTCCCTTACAAAGTGAACAATTAACTATTTATAATGCTTTTGGGACTTGGTGTCGTTGCAAATTACAAATAGGAAATTATATTAGCATATTTGCTCCTCAGAAACTCTTAAGTTCTAGTCACAAAATATTATCAAAAACAAATTTAATTTAAGGAAATATATAAGGAATTTAAATAATTTAGATACTAAAGCTAATCCAGAGTTTATTGAGGAATCAAAATTTGGTAATTCCTCATCTGACGTAGATTTATTTGAGACATTTTTAAAGAAAAAGGAGGCGACTTGTGAAACATTGCAGTCTACAACCACAGATGGTGAAACTTCATTGATGACTGATTTAGATACATTTGGAATAATGTCAAAATTATCATTTACCCAATTTTGGTCCAACAATATTGACGAAAAAAAAATTACCACTTCTGGATTTAGCTTAAATTGTAATGGCTGTACCCAGGTCTCAGTCGAAAGAACTTTCTCAATGTTAAAATGGATTGTAAGTGAAAAAAGAACTAGCACCGATAATGATTTATTAGAGTTCATTCTACTTATCATAATGAATAACAAGTTTAATTGAAAAGGAAACGAATAATTCTTCTGATAGCTTTTTATATTTGAATTTTATTATTTTTATTTTATTTGTTATTATGTACATATTGTACATACATAACAAAATATTTTTACTTTTTTATATAAAATTTTTATCTATTATATTAATACGCTTAATTTTTTCAAACTCAACGCTAAAATGACCCCTAAACATGATCCGTTCCGTTTAAATTTTTCAGGGTAGGTCGACATTAATATAGCGGTGTGCCTTTGCTAGAAAAATCGGAAAAATTCCACCGGGAAGTACCTGAAACGGGTACCTCAGGTGTTTTCAGAAAAATTTTGTCACGACGCCAGAATGCCATGACAAAATATGTTTATATTGAATCTATGATCATGCGCATTACACCGTGACAATGACAAAATTTATTAAAATTGCCGATGTTTTTGTGATGACACACTGTGATGACAAAATGAGTAGAAAATTTGTAAATGAATCTCAATTAAACAAAACAGAGAACATAAAATGATTTTACATACATTTTGGTTTTAATAGTAGTTGTGAGTGTAAAAATACAATTTTGTCATGACACTCTATCTATTTAATATTTAAAAATTAACCGTGTATATGAATTTACTTTATTTTTGATAAAAGTGCATCAAATTTACATCTTAAAAGATCTTCTAAATTATTTCTTAACCAAAAATTCAATAAAATGTATTCACGTGACTGATTATTCAGTCACAGGTCAGCTTCTATCTATCTTCTATCTATCTATTATATGAAACTCTTAATTTTTTCATATTCAACCCTTAAATGACCCCTAAATATGATCCGATCCGTTAAATTATTTCAGGGTAGGTCGACATAAATATTGCGCTGTGCGTGGGCTAGAAAAATCGGAAAAATTCCACCGGAAAGTACCCAAAATGGGTACCTCAGGTGGTTTCAGAAAATTTCCAAGTTTTTGTGCGCGTGAAATCGTTTTTGTCCGCTCACAATCATTGACGGGTAGTGGTTGTTCCATTAGCTGGGAAAATCATCCTCATGTGTGGTGACTTCCTGAAGGCGGGACGCGCGCGAACTTGCGTGAGGACGAGTTTGCGTAATATTTGCTTTCTGTTGGAAATGGCAATGCTCAAACCAACTCAATCACACTTCCGGCAGACTTCCTCAAAGTGTGATCGATTTCGTGTATGGTGACATCAACACAACACCAGTCAAGGGAACCATTGAGGAGCGCACCATCCTTGCACCCAAGAATGATGGTTGCGCGCTTATCAATCAGCAGGTGCTTGACCTTCTGCCCGACGAACAAGAAGTCAAACATAGTGCTGATAAACTTGAGAGTGACGACATGCATGAGGAACTCCGCCTACCCGTCGAGTTGCTCAACAAGATTGAAGGGTCCGGATTGCCGCGCCATGCCATCCCGCTAAAGGTAAACGCGATCGTTCGTTTGATGAGGAATCTATAAACACTAGCAAGGGTCGAATCAATGAAACACACATGCGCGTCGCAAAAATAAACCGCTAAATTCTGGAATGTGAGGTGTTGACTGGCTTCTCAAAAGGCGAGCGCGTTCTCATCCCACGCATTAAGCTCTCACCCTCGGAAGGCATCTTCTCATTTAAAATGTCTCGCCTTCAATTTCCGGTTCAGCTCGCGTTCGCCATAGCCATCAACAAGAGTCAGGGTTAAAGCTTGAAGAAGGTAGGAGTGTACTTGCCAGCCCCCGTATTTACATGGTCAGATGTATGTGGCCTTTTCACGATGCCGCTCATTTGACGTACTCAAGGTGTTTATCGTTGAGACAAGCGATCAATCAGCTGATCGGGATGGGCGCATCACAACAAAGAATGTATTTTTTGAAGAGATTCTGTACATGTAAGTTGTAATGTATTTTACTATTTTATTATCCTTTTGTACATTTTTTTATTAAATATATTTAGATTAAAGTTTGCCTCAGCAATTTTGTGCTTTTCCCTTTTGAGATTTTAATATTCAATTTGGGTGCGTAAGTGATCATGTGATCCCACACGCTTCCTGTTTGAGATATGAATATTTGACTTGACACGTAAGTCTTACTGTGTGCATTTGAGCGCATGCTTTCCGTTTAAGATTTAAAAATTAACCGCGTATATGAATTTACTTTATTTTTGATAAATGTACATCCAATTTACATCTTAAAAAATTATTTTAACATTTCTTAACCAAAAATTCAACAAAATGTATTCACGTGACTGATTATTCAGTCACAGGTCAGCTAGTTTATTATTTATTTTATAAACCAAAAGAAATGTACAATACGGAATTTATTTTGAATAAATTTGTTCAATAACATTAATATTGATTATTATTTATAATGTACTAGCTGAGCTCGGTCCGCCTTAATGGCCACCTTTTCTTTTGTATTGTCTCTCGATTTAAATAGATGTCAAAGCATTTAGTTATTGAAAATTCATTTTTCGTATATCTGTATAATAAGTACATTGTATTAGAATGTAAACATTATAACGGGAAATTGATTTGGCAATATTGTTAATGATATATTGGGATGCAAACTGCTGTAAAATGATGACAATGGAAAGATAAATGTATAGATGATTCGTATTATATGCCGCACAGTGATACCTGATGGAAGAATATTATTAAAAAATGTAATAAATATTTTATGTGAAATTGAAAATTTGTTTGGGTTAAAATTTGGTAATTAAATTAGTAAAATGTTAATTGATAAAAATTATATTATATAGCGAACCCCGATGCATTTCGTTTTAACCAACCAAAAAAAGAAATGAAATATTCTATATTTTTTTATGAAATAAATGCATTGTATTTCAAAATTATTAATGTCAATCCAAAACATTTGGATACACAATATTTTTCGTTTGCCCATTTGAAGCCAGCACAAACAAACAATTTGGAGTTCCAACTCTTGAGCAGGCCACGTATAGTTGTCCATGTGAAAATAACGGCTCCTACAAATTTAATCCGCATTTTTGAAGCGTTTTTGCTTGCGCCTTCTTGATGGACATGGCAAATGATAGACGCACTGGGAATTGCAAACGCTAAAATTCAAATGGCATGTCTGTTGGAATCAGTGGAATACGTGGTATGAGCACAATTTCACCTTTCACTCTTCCGGTCAATATTGTGGTTTCAATTAAATTCGGCATCAATTTTTTTAATGCCAATCTTGTGCCATTGCACAGTTTTGGTGCATTTAAATTCCACAGTAAAATAATTGATGAGCCAACCTTTAAATTCTAACAATGCGGTGGCATACCAGGTGGTTCCAATGAATTCAAAAATTCAATTGGATAATTCACTGCATCATCTGCATTCATTGCGGTATCAACAGATTTATATGATGTCACAGCACCTGGTAATTTATCTTGAATCTGATAATTGATTGCATTGACGTGTACATTTTTTGGTGCCAGTATTGCGCGTTCTCTCAAGCAATTATGATTCCTCTAATTTTGAACAATATTTGGGAACACACTTTCAATCAAGTCTTCTGTTGATTGGAGAATGGTACAAAAATAGTTCGGCAATGTAATCAATCCATTTGTATTATCGACTCGAACTTTGCCATTTCCAATATCTAACAATTGTTTCGAGACCCGATCTGCAGATTGGTCGTTGTGCAATTGAACGCGCATATTTATGTTCAATGTCAATTTTTGCTCATGTCGCCATAGAAAAGAAGACTTTAATTATGCATTGATCTCATCCGCCGGTGTTGATCGTGGAACCACAGGCAATGTTTGACGAAAATCGCCTGTCAATAATATCAACGCACCACCAAAAATTTCTTGATTCTGACGTAGATCTTGCATTGTACAGTGTAGTGCTTCCAGCGAGTTTTTATGCGTCATGGTACATTCATCCAAAAGAATAATTGCTACTTGTTGCATAACTTTTGCCATCGCAGAATTTCTTGAAATATTGCACGTGGGATGTTCAATCACCAGTGAATTTGAGAATAATTATATTTTACAATAATATCGATTAAATTTTAAAGTGATCAATGAATAAATATAAGCTTACCTGCACATTCAACAGCAATTTTAATGTAGAGTGAGCTGTTCGTCCACCATCCAATAGAGTAGCAGCGATTCCCGACGAAGCAAGTGCCAATGCAATTTTTCGTTGCGATCGTCAGTGATATCACAAATGTTTTTCCCGTACCACCAGGCGCATCCAAAAATATAATCCACCGACTTCATTTTATACAGCTTGTATTGATGGTATCATAGACATGTTTTTGATGGTCATTTAATTTGGGAACATTTAAATTCACAAATGTTTGCAAATCATTGGGATCATTCTGTTGTTCACGTTGCAATTCTTAATCAAATAAATCATGCATTGGACGACTGGGTGGTGACAAACCTAATTGCCTAAATGCTTTATTTGCAATTGTTAGGCACATATATTCAATCGCTATCAATGCCTCATTATACATTTCCAATGAAATCAGCAAATCAGCGTTTCTTGTGTGATGACGCATTCCAATCAGATAGTCTTCTGCCATAAAATCTTTGTATTTATTCCACAATTCAAGTGGATTTGATGGAAAACATGTTGATATGATGATGGCATATAACATACGTATTTGATGTGGAGAAGAAGCAATCGATGCATCATGAAGCGTTAAATTCCAATGCGCATCATTTTCAAGTAAAATTAATTGCTGACATGCTTCACGATACGTCACACATAAATAACCATTTACTCTTCGCAAATGTTGAAATGAACGTGGTCCAACAATATTTACTAACAACAACGGCAAATAATAACATTCTGCATTGTTTGGATGAACTGTGTATACTCTTCCCATGGTATCTGCAAAAAAACACCCGCATGGCCATCAACAGGTGTTCTTTGTTTACCTCGTTGCCATTTCTTTGCAGTCCAAGTGAAATAATGCGTTACATCTGAATACAGCAACGTTCTGGCAAATTCATCGCTTTCACACAATTGAAAGAATGCAGTTAATGTTGTTGCTGGTGGCTGTGCTGCTCTCTGCTATACATTTGCATCGGTAAAATACACACGCTGGCCATTTTCAAGATGAACAGCCAAATGAACAACAGCAGGATATCGCTCATGAATTGGAAATGAATAAATTCTCTAAAGAGCTTCTCACTAATTGAGCAATTAGTGCTAATGTAGCGCCCCATTTGATATTGGGCGAATTCATCATTGCTATTGTCACCAGCTACTCCAAAAACAGCCATATCACTGCTTTTATTCAAATATTTACAAATGTATTTAATCGACTTCACAGAATTACAGTACTCAACATTTATGTGAGCCTGAAATACTTTTGACAATAGTAGAGAATAAGGCCCAATCCAATGATTATCAACTTCAATGTCTTGATTGCGTATTTTAATTCATCTTAAAAATGAAATCAACAAAAAAAAACTTTTCAAAAATTTTTCCCCATAGCATTTGTATGGAATTTTTTTTCGTGTTTACCTTTTCTGGGACTGCATACATATACACTCAAAACTTTGTTAGACGACCGTATACATATACGGCACTGATTTGTGTATTAGTTTGGATCGATTTTTTTTCATTAGGTTGACCAAAATTTAAACTTTTTTTTTTTTTTCAAATGTTAAATTAAAATTTTTTCAAAAGGGGGGGAGGGAGGCTGGGACCATACCCAAGCAATCACAGTGCATGAGGTTTGTATTTGTTGTAATTTTACAAAGAGCGAGTTCATTTCAGGAAGAAAATCATAACTCGAGAATGGCTGGACCGATTTTGGATTTCAAAATCAACTAACCATCATCACTCCTCCCTGTACCTTCCCTAAACATGTTATGGCAATCGGTTGAGCCGTTCTTGAGTTATGGAGTGACAATCAAAATGTACACTTCTTTTTATATATATATAGATTTCCCAGTAATGTGTTATGTGAGAGATAACCAATTTGTAATTGTATCCGAAATGTAACAGTAACGTAACGGAAAACGTAACCAAAACAAATCGGTGGGATAATAACTGAGACCAAAACTATTATTTTAAGTTATGAAATAACTGAAACTGCAACGAAATTAAATTTGATTCGTTTCACAGCACTGATTTCGAGTTTGAAATAGAAATTGCTGTAAACATCATTAAGGAAGAAAAATAGAAACAGAACAAAGATTTCAAAACAACAAAAGAAAGTTTCCACTAATATCGCGTTTTGAAATATCGCATTTTGAAATATCGCGTTTTGTACCATATCGCGTTTTGTACCGTTTCGTGTTTTGAAATATCGCGTTTTGATAATTCGCGTTTTAAAATATTTTAAAATATCGAGTTGCAAATGGGACCCAAATATTTTTTGCTGTGTTGTAGGCAGATTGGATTGGTTCATAAGGCAGACGAAAAGCGCGTCTTGGTGCAATTTGTCATTAATTCGGCAAATTAAGCATGATTTCTTCTGCGTTGATATTCCGCTAGTATACTTGGCTGTGTTCCTCTGTTGGATAGGTACAACCGAAAAAAGATTCGATTCCATTTTTGATGGAAAACTTCCCAATCACCCTCGGGTTATTCATTCTTTACTCTATTTGAAGGGTGACCAACTGCTTCACTAGAAAAATGTAGGAACTGTTGACATGCTTCAGTATTTTTGGTTCTAGTTTTGTCATTTAACGGTAACGACCAGTTAAGCAATTCTATTATTAAGAAAATTAGCTGTTATATTTGCGATACACTAACACATATCTTTAATCTAAGCTTCTCCAATGGCGTTTTTCCAGTTAAATTGAAATCTGCAGTTGTTCATAATACCTCTTCATAAAAAAGGTTCTCCGACAAATCCAAATAATTACTGCCCGATATCGTATTAAAAATTATATCAAAAATTTTTGAGAACTTAGTAAAAAATCGATTAACGTATTATTTAATTAAAATCAAATTTTTAAACTCTCTCTCTCTCGCGGCGTTGTTTGTCGATATCACCAAGGCATTTGACACTGTGAATCATGATATTTTGCTACGTAAACTGGAATATATTGGCTTTCATGGAATAGCACTTCAGTGGTTTAAAAGTTACTTAAGTAACAGATCACAAAAAATTCGCCCCAATTTGTCGTACAGTTCTCTTGGCACTGTTAATATTGCAGTTCCCCAGGGATCAGTGCTGGGACCTATTTTATTTCTTATTTATATATAAACTCTGTATTTGACATTGAATTATCAGGTGATTGGATTGCTTTTGCTGATGATACTTATATGTATTAGCATTAACATAGAATCAATGATTGAACGTGATTTGACAGTTTTACGTAGGTGGTTTGATAGCCATTATAAGATTCTAAGCTCAAAACTGAATTAATTTGACCGGACAAGTGGTGCAGTGGTTAAAGCTTCGGCACTTGGACCGGGAGGTACTGGGTTCGAATCCCATCAGAGGCTGGATGCAAAGCGAATTTTCGTCATCGATTACGATCGGTAATGTTAATAAACACAACTAAGACCCTCTGTTGGAGTGCAGAATTCAGCGCCGACCCACCGTCCATGTCAGTTTACAGGTTGACATGGAGCTTGCCATGTGCAGGTGGTATACTGTATTTGTGTGAATGGGTGGTCTGTGCGTGAATGCAAGGGGGTATTAATTGACCTTCAAAGGACATTAAATCCACTGGACAATTAATATTTCCTTTAAAAAAAAAATAAAATAAAAAAAAAACTGTTTTTAGCCGTAATCAAGACATCCCTGTTAATAATATTATATATCATGAACAATATTGCAACCTTTGCTCATAATTTCATCTTTAATAATTCAGGTTGCATACAAATTGATACTGTAAAAGATTTTAAGTATCTGGGCTTAACTATCAGTAACAATTTTTTATGGAATGCTCATATTCGAAGCGGGGATCGCAGTCTATTGAAAAATAACACTTATAATCTAAGAGACACCATAAAGTTTGCGTTACGCCAAAAATTAAGTCTGAAGCTATGCGTTGAAGTTTAATATACATGGCTCCATATCTAGACAAAAAAAAACATTAAGTGTGCTTTAGACCACACTACTGAAGTAAAACTTCTAATATATATTTAATATTTATAATATAATATAGAAAAATTATAATATTGGAAAAAAAATTGGTCACCCTTTGCGTTCTCGAGTGTCACCTAGCCGTTTATGTCTGATGCCACAAGAGGTAACCTTGTAACTTGGTAACTTTTTCAAGGCCAACTAGTCGTAATAGACAATGTTTATGTATGTGTCACAAAATGGACAAAAAAACCATTTTTGAAATCTCTTCGCATAGTAAAAATGGCCTTGAAATATTTTTTATTTCATTTATGTATAACCACAGTACATCAAGTGGTTTCATCGAAAATATGTTTAAGTCGCATTAAAACCTGTATCATAGGCAATCGGGGAAAGAAACGAAGAAAGAATCGGTTTCTGCGATACCTCGTGTGAAATGGAGCTATAATATAGAAAAAATACATATATAAAATATATCACACGGACGAATTTTTTTTGGTCACCCTGTGCGTTCTGGAGTGAGTAAGTTAGTGAGTGACATAGATGTTATAATATAGAAAAAAAAAAATTTTGGACACCCTGTGCGTTCTCGAGTGAGTCAGTCAGTGACATAGAAGTCTATATTATGACTTTCCAATTTTCCTGTTTTTCAATTTTCCAATTTACAAATTTTCCAATTTTCCAATTTACCAACTTTCAAAATTTCCTATTTTCATATTTTTTATTTTCCTATTTTGCAATTTAGCAATTTTTCAATTTTTCAATTTTCCAATTTTCCAATTTTCCAATTGTCCAATTTTCGAATTTTCGAATTTTCGAATTTTTCAATTTTCCAATTTTCCAATTTACCAGTTTTCCAATTTACCAATTTTCATATTTTCATATCATCATATTTTCATATTTTCATATTTTCATATTTTCATATTTTCATATTTTCATATTTTCATATTTTTATATTTTCATATTTTCATATTTTCATATTTTCATATTTCCATATTTTCATATTTTCATATTTTCATATTTTCATATTTTCATATTTTCATATTTTCATATTTTCATATTTTCATATTTTCATATTTTCATATTTTCATATATTCCTATTTTCCAATTTTCCATTTACCTGTTTTCCAATTTTCTAATTTTCCAATTTTAAAATTTTCCAATTTTCCAATTTACAAATTTTCAAATTTTCCAATTTTGCAAATTTCGAAATTTCCAATTTTGCCAATTTTCCATTTACCAATTTTCCAATTTTCTTATTATCCCATTTTTTTAACCAATGATTAAAATAAAATGGTATCAACTAATGTTCCACCTAGGGATTTATGAATTGTCATGGCACATCCTGATACTAAAGGAAAATGATTTCGTGTTGCGTCTATTGTTTCGTTCGCCTCGTTCGATTACACTTTTCGTAACGCATTTGCCAGCTTAGTCCCCAAGTCAAGCGTGCCTAAAGAAGTTTTACTTCAAAAACCCCTGCAAGTTTAAGACAACAACGTAATACCATAAAGCAAAATATATATAAGAGGAACCATGTAGAGATTCCGAGGTTAATCTATTTTAGTTTTGGTAATCTGTATAGGCCTAAAAAGAACAATAAACTATAAAATAACTATGCCGATATGTTTATAAGATACGTATATATGGATTAAATATAGAAAAAGATTAAATTTGTGTATATAAATATATTAAAACTATAAAATAAGATTAATGAAAAACCTGCCCATAAAATTTGCACTACTTGATTTCTCTTATATATTTATTGCTCGATGGTAATACTAACGTTAAACTGAAAGCAATAAAATTATGGCTTCTTAATTTAAAAAATGTTGAATTTCTAATAAAGGGTATCCATCATGTTTGCAGTTAAGGTACATTCGTTTGTAAGCGACGCCATCTGGCATTTTGCAATATGTACGTGTTTTATATTTTAAATTTTTTTAATCCTAGACTGATTTCTAAATTAATTTTTGTTTGTTCACTTTGTTTTTAATTTTTAATTGATATTATGCTTTAATGTACAACTTAAAAAAAAATAAAAACTGTAATTCTTTTTTTGCACGCAGCAAGTTCAAATTTAATTTTATAATTTTTATTTTTATTGAAAGTTAATCTGACACTTTTTAATCTGACAAAATTTTCATTCAGGATTGACTTATAATTTTTATTTGTAAATATATTGTTTTTCTTTAAATTACTGTATGTTATGTTTTTACAAAAAAAAAATAAAATAAAATGTGCATTTTTGTAGATATTATAGAATAGAGCTCATTTTTAGTTATGCCAACGACTTCATTATCGTATTGAACCGATGAAAATAAAAGAACGGCATTGTTTTCGGTAAACTCGAAAACTGTTGAATGTACTGGATGGCTGCGGTTTATTAGCATCTCTTTTAGAATGTAGTTTTTATTCTTGCGTAGAGTTCTAACAAAAGCCAATCCTGTCGATCGAAGTTTTTCAACGCCATCTAATGTTGTAAAAAACTTGTCAGCAACAATCGTCCGGTCACTGGAATTATATTTTTTGGTAAAATCGAGGAGCACTCTTTCTCGTTGGTTGCTTTCTCTGTTGTCCTGATTTTTTTCCTGTGTATAAAATGCCTTTGGAAGGATAAAATCGGCACATGACTCAGAGATCCACCATATTTGCATCCTATACCTTGGACGGAATGCATTCCTTCAGTATGTAAAGAGCTGCTTGGCAACTTATTTATTCCGCCGGTTTGTATGCAGCTTCTTGATTGTTGTTTAACATTACCCAGATGTCATCTATGGCTGCTGCTTTATCTATTTGTTGCCGCTCAAATCGAGTTCTTTGATAGCCAAATCTAATGTGACGACTTATAGCGTACAGTTGGTTGATTGACATCGTTGCTCTAAACGCGGAATCATTGTTCGTTTTCCATAACTCTCTTGTATGTTGCATGTTAGCATGATCCGCATCAGCTAATATTTCTTGGTCAGTAACAGGAACCCGTTTGGCTACTATTGTGGGTGCTTTTCAGTATTGTATGTTATTGTGTCAGTTACAGCTTTTCTATTGGCTTACCTTTTTATGATGTCCATCATTTGTTCCGTCATTATTGACTTGAAAATGTCAATTCGATTTTGACTAATTTGCTCCAGCATATCCACCGGCTTCTCGAGAAATATTGTGTGCTCTGATATGCTGCGGTCGTGGAGGATCTTTTTTCCATTTTATTCCATCACAGGCAATCAAATATTTATGAGAGAGTGGCCTTTATTGTTGTTGCATGATTGCACTTTCTGCTTGCAATGCTTCTCAAATCTCATCATCGTCACTGGCTTCAATATCGCTCAAACGTCCTATTGTGAATTCCGTTTCCGCATCAGTAACATTTCCTTCTGAGACAATGTCTTCTAGTTTTAGTTCATCATTACTAAAATGACATCGGTCACTTTCATTTTCATCATATTCTTGAGCTGTCCTAATTAATTCTTACTCTCGATGTGCTTCTGACATACTATGAAACATTGGTTAGTAAAAACACAGAGTATACATATACAGAAGCGACATAACTCCATTTTTATATGAATTTCTTTAGACTCGAATATTTGATTTTTTTAATCAAACTAGTAGTGGTAAAATTGTTTAAATGGTAGATAATAGATAGCGCTAGAAGTTTAAAAAAAAATTAGAATCGATTATAAAATCTTCGCAGTGTACAACTAAAATTTCCTCTCAATGGGCTCTCTCAATAACAAATGTCACTTTGATTTTGGCTATATCAACAACAATACGTGTTAATTGGTAAAATTAAAACATTGCTTTTTATTTAAATCTGATGAGACTGAGTGATACGCAATCAATAATTAATAACAATACAACACAAGAATCAACATTCAGTGCTAAAATTAAATTATATACTGAATAATATCGTCGAATGGATTATAGTAAGTGGTGATACATTTCAATCACTTCTATTCAACCTGTATACTTTATTTTTAAAATATATATATTATTATGAAGGGAAATTACAACATATGATGATGTTCCAGCACAGAAGTGAGTTTTAATAACTTATTACAAATAAAATAAGTATTCTAATATTATGTCCCGTTTGGACGGAACTAGGCGGCAAATCGGCAATTCATGTGAAATTGTGAATCAGCCAGCCGAAGTATTTTTAATTTCTGGCGATAAACTGTGAAATGTCATGTAATAGTGGCCACGATTTATCTAAAATACTCGCTTTGTATTGATATCTTCTTGGACGTATACTATAATTTTATTCACTATTTAGAAATGGGCTAGTTTATTTGTCCCATTTAATAGATAGTCTCCTAAAATCTAATGATACATTGTGTCAAATACTAGAAACAACACCAGACAATCCAAAATCATTATAAATTTATGAACCGAACATTGCAATGTTGAGTCGTATTGCAAGTTCATATATTGGAGCTGAATTATTAGCTGAACAGAAAATCCATGTTTATGATTTACATCCTGATTTTCAACTGAACAAAGGTAAGTCGAATTTCTTTGTATTTGTAGCGCCAGATGATGTTCGCTATCGATAAATACTGTTACCCGCTTTAAATATTTCTGATGTTATAAATGAACCCTGGGTTCAGAGAATTTCCGGCTATAAATCAAATTTTTTATTTTATTTTGTCGCATGGGAAATGATAGAAATTATACTAAAACCTGGAACACCATTCATAAATTTGGGATTACTAACGCTGTTAATCTGTGACCGCAATTTTTGTTATCCGAGAGAACTCTGAATCAAATGTTTGCCCGATAAAATATGACGTAAGTCCTGATTTTATATATAGTATGTACTAACAAATGTGTTATAGAATGAATGTTACAGAATATAAAAATTTCTAGTTACGAGTTTAATAAGGCCAAGCCGTAAATTGGCTTATTGATGTGAATAAGGCCAAGTCACATAATATATAGCCAAGAATACTAAACTTGTTTTCCAAATACCCTTCAATTTAACACCACACACGAAATTATATTACAAATAGTACGGCCGATCATCGTATTATTGGCATTACCAAAAGTATGTTGGATGATGTAGGAAGCTGAGCGCTGAAAATTGACTGAAATTGGGACATGTTACAATGGGAACGCAACCTTTGTCACCATATCAACATCTATTTGCAATAAGTAATTGATTCGCTCTCGGTTGGATCGGAAGCTCTCACTGGTACTGTAGAAAGAAACCGAAGCTAAAGCACAAGAAAGTGGTGAAAATATTTGAAAAGTACTACTAAACAATTTGTGGAACCTATAAACATTTTTCTTTTTATAACCCGATAAAATTGGGAATCCAGAATAATCAGAATTTATGAAATTTTTTTTAATAAAAAGCCGGAAATTTCCATTAATCAACTGTTGTTTTATTTTTAAAAATTTCAGGTAAACTACATCCGGCATAAGTGTTTTTCTGAACACAACAACTACCGCCAATTTTGGTCGATGCACAATAAGTAGGAATTATCAAAGCTCGAGTACGTGAAATCGCTACATTGATTCGCTTTACATCATCCTCAAATCCAATAGCGTTTTGCCAGTATTTAATCGCCACTGTTTCGTTAAGCGTACGGTTGAAATGAGTATAATGTGTCTTGTCCCTGGAATTCTTCGAGTCGCAACTTTTGAGGCTCTCATGCCAGGCTCCTCGAACGCGACCCTGTTGACTGCAAGATGCAATTATGCCGATGTCGATTGAATTAGATTCATTCTGATATAGCTTGATGACGAATTCAAATAATTGGTGTGCCTCGACTTAATTGAACCACGATGGGCTGTCGGCGTTGTAGATTCTGATCACGTAATCCGTGGAGACAATATTTTTTTATTTAATCTGGGCATATTCGATCAACAATATTTGATACCCGTGCCAAAGAATATAGTATATTCTGTGCCCGTGCTCAATTTTGAGTCTCAACCGAATCATTTTCATTAATAATAATGCTCATTGTTTGGCAAATGATCGCGAACAATTGGACAGAAGTCGAAGAGAGAGAATTTATTTTTACACTACTAAAAACTGTTAATGTTTACAAAATGATTTTTTTAAAATTTAGAGTCATCTATTGGCAAACGTGCGAACTATTTTAGGAGTATTGTCAAAAAAAAGGTTACTAACTGTCGTTTCTGATATATTCTGTGGTAAAAAGCTATGAAACAAAAAATATTGTTACGGCCTCCAAGCATTTATTTCATCATTCATTCCTAAATATATTAATAATTCATCAAAAATAACAATTCATAAAATTGTTTTTTAATACTCAGAACACCAAACACAAGCCTTTCATACATCTACAAAAAAATACTGAAATTCTGTAGAATACGAAAAAACGGGAGCGATACGAAATCTCGCATTATAAAATCTCGCATTTGAAAAATTAAAAATCTCGCATTACAAAATCTCGCATTTCTAAAATCTTGCATTACGTCTTTTTTTTTTAATCTGTTTTGTGGCCGAAGCACTCCCTGCTCTTTCGCGGTTTGTATTCCGCCTTACTTTACCAATCATCTGCCAAATCGAAGACGTACGGCTGTAGGGCCGATTTAATTTACTTTCTGCACATTGCGAGCTCCATGCCAGCCTATGCCGACATGGAAGATTGGTCTTGTTAATGTTTTTAAAAATAACCTATTTAAGTTTTTCATGCAATAATTTAATTCAAAAAATTTATTTAAAATACAATTTATTAATAAAACTATCCCAATAAAATATTATGCACAATACGCTGCAAAAAATCTGCTTTTTTGTTTTCTGCTATATTTTCACCACATTGCGCTCCTCTCTCGACCTGCGACCTTGTTAAAATCCTTTCCTTTCCCAAATCTTCCAATATTTTGTATATACCGGCGTCTCGTTTTCCGACAATTACCTTGAGATGGCGGTGCCAAGCTTCTATCTTATTTTGTGTTCGCGGGAAGATCTCCGATCCATTATCGTTGTCACCGATAGCCCAAAATTCAGGTTTATATCTGGGCCGTTGAAAGCCTTCTCCAATATAATTTTTTTTAAATCAAACTCCCATGTTACATCCTCGTCATTAAATTTCCTAGACAAGCTCTGGTAATTATTATCGACTTCGTTTGGTGGAACAAAGGCTACACTTTTAATCATCCTGATTTGGTTTGACAAATTTTTATCATTTCCGTATTTTGCCAATAGTCTTTCTTTTTGGATTTTGTGCCATATTATTTGGCCAAAGTGAGTGTAAGAGGCATCCTTTAAACCGACGATAGAATTGCCTTTTCAAAATCGCATATAATTCGTTCGGGATTGATTGGCGGCAATTGTTCATACGTTTAATCTCGCGTAACAATTTCCCGTACATTTATGTAATCGCGCGCGCGATTACATAAATGTACGGGAAATTGTTATGCGAGATTTTGTAATGCGAGATTTTATAATGCGTAATTTTGTAATGCGAGATTTTGTAATGCGAGATTTTGTAATGCGAGATTTTGTAATGCGAGATTTTGAATACGGGATTTTGTAATGCGAGATTACACACCCAACCCCGAAAAAACTCATATGTTTTTTTCGAAAAACAAAAAGTTCGTTTACGGGAAGTGTTAAGAAGGTCTAAGCAGACCTAATCGTGTAAATACAAGGCGTATATAAATAGTTTTTTGTATTTTCTACATACATTAAAAAACTTTTTTTTTATTTTTAACCAAATCTCAGGAGAAATTTTGATTGAGGAACAGTTTAACATTTTGTATGTGATATATAGTATACCTCGGACGATACGGATGATACGCAGTCGCTGAGAGTATTGCAGAATAACAAGCAAATTGCAAAGAGCCACTAATATTGGCAATACCTAGAATTAATGAAACAAAATCACTTCATGTTAACTTCGCCAGCAAACAGGCCAACTAGATACTAGTAAAACTGTACTCTCAGTAAATTCATACACTGCGAAATATTTAGGCATGACCCTGAAAATTTCTAATTAATCTATTTCATTGGTCAACCGTCAGGCGAACAATTTTTCTTTCAGTCATTTTTAATTACTAAAGTGTTAATTATAACCAAAACAAACAAATTGTTTTGACAAATATGAACAAATTAATGTCAAATGACACCGATATTTATGTTTGATTTTTTTGAGTTCTGGGTTTAGATCTCAATCTCACCAACTTCAAGTTTTTGTAATTGTAACGCAAATTTTGATATGTAGGTATAATTTTCTAGCCTAAATTCTATCTACTAATAAAAGTTTAAATTTTGTTTCCTTTATTCGTTTCCTTTGTAGCAAACTACAAGTTGAACATAAAATAAAATGTATTACCAATGAAAGATCTATGCATTTCAATGTGCCTATAGAGAAAGAAAATAATATTCGATAAAATTTGAAATTCTGAAGTTGCAGATATTTCGAAATTTTTGTTTTTCTTGTGATGTTTATTTTGGAACAACTCTCACTCTCTCTAGCTTTCACATCCAATAAAGGATTTTTCCGCCTATACTATGGTCCTCCATCCATCTCGATCCATCGCTCCCGACATCCTAAAAAAGCTCGTCTTTCTAAAATTTATGTAACTTCCAATAGACTTCTGAATAGTTCATAATTTAAACCTTGTGAAATGTTTAAAAGAAAAACAAAGCAGCCGTTAAGTTTTCAGTGATAGTAGTAAATGTAATATATGTATGCATAACTATGAACTCATAATTTGTTGAATATAAATATAACCCTTTTCTTATATTTAAAACATATTTTATAACAATGCACAACAGTACAAAATAAACATTACTGCTCAACTAAACAAATTAAATTTCAGTATCCTCAATTAATTTTCTTATTTATTATTTCTGGTATTGAAATTTTCATCCAAAATGTTTTTCTCTCCGATATTGTCTTGTAGTAACATAAAAAATAATTACGCTTATAAATTTACATAAATTTTGAATGCGTCTACAAAAAACTAGTCTGAAAGTATCTTATACAACAATAATTGCCTTTAATAGCTAATTTAAAACTATTTAAAATTATTGTTCTACAGTTAACCATATCGTCTTATATTCCATTATTCTTAGTGCAAAACGGACCACAAGGATATTTATGTTAATGTACGAGTATCTCGAAATAATACAAAAAACTATATAAATTTATTAAAAAATGACCCAAGGGTCATATTTATAAAAGTACTCTTATATTTTAATATACTTAATTTACTAAAACTATTATCATTATAAATTTAACCCTAATGTGTTTTATCCGTTTTTTGTACTTTCATCAACAGGTAAGGATGTGAACAGGAAGTATTTTATATACCGTGTTTTTAATCAAATTGAAATAAATAAATTCAATTTGTTTTTTTGGGTGTTTGTTCAGAATATTAATTTGAAATTTATTATCTTAAAATATGGTGAGTTTGATAAAAAAATTCTTCAGAGATGTTAAAATACCCCGAAGGGATTTCGGAACACAGAAAAAAGGATGTTGAAATTTTATTAATTTATTGTTTTTGTAATAATAGCAAAACGGACATTTTTTAGTAGTTCCGGTTGCACATTTATAAAACACGTTTTTGGACGTAATGATGTGAGAAAATTGATTTGTAAATTATTTCTGTTATACATACGGGAAAATTAACTGGTTGGGCACCCGGTTTGGTAAAGACCAATGAATAATAAATAACAAGGGAGCACAATTCTGTTGTTAAATCGAATAAAATATTAACTTGATGAAGTAAATATGATACAGATATGAATATTTATTCAGTTAAATAAATAAACGTGTTTTCTTGTTCAAATGAAATTTCTTTTCCGTGGATACTTTAAATACGATACTTACGGAATATTTTATCAAACAATTTTAAGGGACTTTTAAGATCAATCATTTATACCAAAGAGATCACTAAATTTTTATAAGATTGTAATACTCAATTCTTTTTATATTTCACACGTTTCTAATATGGTCGTTTCAAGAGTGGGTTGCAAGGAGAAATACTAAATGAAAATATCCTGTGCGAATTAAAATATTATTTTTATTTACAAGGTTAAAGTTTAACACTGTTTCATTATAATTTAATTATTGAGTATACAGATAGGTCTGAATTATTGCTGCTGGTCAGGCATAAAAGAAAGGGTTTTTTGAATCCAGCTGGCCATTCCTCAATACCATGCTTCAACGTCGACAACCAAGCCGAATATGCAAGGAAAAACCCATGCTCTGTATTAGGTGGAAACAGTGTGGTGTCGTCTGGGGCCCTCTTTCTGAACACAATTAATGAGACTGAGCAGACACGACAAAATTATCCTCCTGCATATTATAACGCTCGTTCACATGTTCCAGCGCCGATCAAAACCTACTAGGAAACTTTCAATTCGGAAGATTTACTCCACCCGCCGTATTCAACAGACATTGACCCGTCTGATTACAACTTGTTCCGATCGATGATGCATGGCCTTTCTGAGCAGCATTTCATATCATATAAAGGTACCATAAATTGGGTTAATTCATGGATAGCCTCAAAAGGCGAAGTGTTCTTCCGACGAGGTATTAGTATGCTGCCATAAAGATGGGAAAAAGTAAAATACACTCCCCGACAATGAAATACGTTCATTTTAAATTATCAGTTTATTTGATAGTGACAACAGTAAACATATTTTGACTGTATAATAACGGTACTTTAACTAAACACAATTATGTGTAGCACCGCGAATATTCGTTTAGAAAACGAAATTGGGAAGAAAACAAAAAAATAGAAATAGAAAATAGAAAACGAAAAGAGTGCGACAATAGAATACGTTCGGTAATCTTTAGCTATTTTATTTATTGAAATTTATCGTCTTATTGCAAAGTTAATTTTATTATAATTTTTGTAAGTATTTTAGATACGTTTTTTTTATCTGCATTAAATAATATTAATTCAACCTTAGGAAATGTGTCGTGGAAAAAAAAATTGAATATCACGAAGTTCAGACGGTGTTGGCTTTGCATCGAAATGGACTAAGCAATAGAAAAGTTGCATCACAAGTTAACCGTAGCTTAGATGTGATCAATAAAATTGTAAAACACCCCAACTATGGAGTAAAATCTAATTATAAAGGTCGAACATATGCATTAACTGAGCGAGAAAACGCAAAATTGTACGAATTGCTAGAAATTCCGGCAAAACGGCACGCCAGATAACAGCTTCAGCCAGTGTCACGTCATCGATACGAACAGTACAACGGTATTTAAAAAACTGCGTGCCTCAAACGAAGAAAAAGGCACCGTAAACCTTCGTTAAGTAAAGGCAACATTCAAGACAGAATGGCATTTGCTGAGAAGCACATGAGCTGGAAAAATGAATGGAACAATATTTTATTTTCTGATGAAAAACGGTTTTGTCTCGATGGCTTGGATTGTTATAACTACTATTTCCACGATATTAGAACTCCTGAATTAACACAAATCAGACGGTAACAAGGTGGGAGCGGCGTTATGGTTTGGGGTATTATTTCTTCTTTCGGGAAGTGGAAATTTGAATTTGTTGCGGGACCGCTATCTGGTGAAAGATATAAAGAATTGTTAAATAATAAGTTTTTACCATTTTATAAGCAACTATTGCGAAGAAATTTGTTTTTTTTTGCAGGATAATGCACCAACGCATAGATCCGGCATAGTACAAAAGTGGTTTGAAGCAAAAAAAAAAATGCAATGGCCAGCAAAGTCGCCGGATCTTAAATCATAGAAAATTGTTGGGCAGAACTATCGAGAATGGTATACGGTCAAGGTAGGCAATATGATTCATTAAATGACTTGCAAATAGCAATAGAAGATGCAAGCTTCCAACTTAACCCCAGTTACCTTAAAAACCTGTATAATTCTTTACCAAAGCGAATTTTTCAAACTATTGCAAATAAAGGAAAAATTACTCATTATTAAAATTAGTTTTGTTTGACATTTTCGTAAATGAACGTATTTCATTGACGCACCCCAAAAATCATGTTCTACAGTAACACGAGGTAAACAAAGAGATGGATACCAATATCCATCTAGGATCATTTAGCAATTTGAATATATAAATGACCGTTGTAGAAATTTGAACGATATTTGACTATTTTCAGTAAAACCTAAAAAACATTGGTGAACGTATTTCATTGTCGGGGAGTGTATAAGAAGTTGGCCCGAAATTTCCATCCCGAAAGGTTTTTTTTTAAGTGTGTCTTTGCAAAATGACATCAAAAAATTCCATCCATTTTATTGTTAAAATAAAGAAAAAAAAAATCAGTCCGAGAAAATTACAAAATTATACAACTATTTGTAGTAAAAATAAGCTTCACTTTATGTCCATAGCACCTTCAAATTTTCACAAAATCGAATTTTTTTTTATGATAGATTATGTTGGAATGAACGTTTAAAAACATGATTTTAATGATATAAACATGAAAATCTCAAAAAAAAATTATTTTATTTATTACGAAGCGCGCCAAAGTCGTTTTTTACGCGATTATCTCGAAATGACGAACTTTAAACGTGGTTATCTCGAAATGACGTTTTTCAAGTTTTCGTGCAAGATTGAGAAAAAACTACTTATCCAATCGTTCTAAAATTTTAACACGTTGATCTACATATATTTCTGCTCAGAATAAACAACGGAACAAATCATCGGCTTTCAAGTTTTGGAGTTACAACTAATTGGGGAGGACAAAAAAGCTGCATTTTCGAAAAAATGCCGCCATTTTTTTATTTTTCAACCAATTTTTTCCTTTTAGTTCATTCCAAGGGCGATTTAATGTTGAATAAAACCCCGCTTTTTTCAGACGTTTCTGAGAGTAGTTATGATGCACGCCGCGAATTTTCAGTGTTTTTAAAAAACCGTTGTAGCAGACGGCATTGGGGTAAAAAAATCAAAAAAAAAATTTTTTTCTATACTTTCAGTTAAATAAAATGTCAATGGAAAGTTCCATTAAAAGATATCTCTTTTTATTCCATTAAAAAAAAATCTTTGAAAAACTTTTTTTTTTAATTTTGAAGGTGCTATGTCCCCTTAATCTATTAATAAATTATATCTACATATATAAAACAACATTAAAAAAATAAAGATACTTTATTGATCATATCAACTCACAGATGACCCCTTCCCTCTGCATATGAAGTTAGGTGTGCCCAATCTGCATAGAACTTATATTCAGGCCCCGATTTTTGATAATATTGCTAATCCCGAAAATGATTTTCGTACATACTTCAGTTGTAGCTAAAGCTATAAAAAAGAAATCATTTCTAGCCATAGTCATAAATAAGAAATCATTTTTAGTGAGACGTCGCAAATTCCTTCCGCTATATTCTATGTATTCATATAGAAATCGAAATTGCATAGCGGGACATAATAATTCGCTAAGGCATTATGATTACACTTTGTATGTAAGTTCAAAGTATTTTCAATTTTTTGTACTTTGGTCACTGCAGTCTGATGCGACAAACGAATTTTTTAATTTAAAGAAATCAATGTTTCATTAGCTCGAAATTAAACTTCTTATTAACCTCACCTGAATTTCAAATTGGTATTTCTTAGTTTTATTTTAAACATGCAGTGAATTACTCAATTAGTAAGTTAGCTGTTCAATCTAAATGAAATAAATATAATTTGTCAAAATTCTGAGACGTGGGGCAGAGGGATGATGTGCGTACTTCATCCACGTCAACCAACCGTTGCTTGAGGTAGTAAAACTTGGGGAGTCACACTGCGGGTGACAGCGTGGGAACAGCATAAAAAAAGTTGTGAAATGTCACGAAACAAAGATCGTTATTTCCACTATATGCGTATTAGAATCTAATCATTTCTCCTGGACATATTTTGAGATAGAAAGAAATTGTATTTTCTAGTTAATATGAACACTAAAACACTAGAAAGTTATCTTCAGTAGATATTTTACTTCAGTCCTACATAGTTGCACAAATCTAGTCAGAGTGACGTTGTAGAGTGACGTTTATGGTTATTCTAGAAGTAAAATTAAAGGAAACAATACCATCATCCTGATTGGTATTATGGTGAGGACTATACTTGTATATACTCGTAAATAAAACAATCAAATATTTTTTTATGATTAATGACATAATATTAAGAAATGTTGAAATTTAGTGTATATCGAGAGCTTCACGAATAATACCGATATAATAGCGAAAATGTTTTTTACCAAACAAAATACAACTGGTAAGATTCCCAAGTTTCATGTTTAGTTTAAATTAAATCTTGTTATTTGATCAAGTAAGTCCATTAAAATGTATTTGATCAAAATGTATTTTAATGTTTTAGGCTGGGCAATTTGCATGCGCACGTCTATTGTTAAATGACATTTTACTGCATTAAGTGATATGGCTGGCCCAACAATATTGTTCTAAGCATAATCCTCAATATCAAACATTTTTTCTTCCAGATCAATGAAGTTGTTCCACATCACTGTATTTATAATTACATATAGTAAATTATACAACCAAATTGGCAATGTTAAGCCGAGTTCATTGTTGTATTCATTCCGTTCGTTGTGTTTTTTATAAACCAATAGGATTTGTCGCAAATGATGTTTTATTTCTTTAATATTTTTTTCATCATGTTGATCTATCTTCAACTTTTTTACCGAAGGAACATGGCAAGAAAGAGACGACATGATATATAATACTAAAAACAAATAGACACTTTTTCGATATTTTTATTTTGTAGTCAAGTACGTTGTTCATTTTGTCATTTCGGCGATAGGTGAAACAAAATTGTTCTGTAATTTTTTCATCAACAATGAACCCAAAAATAATACTGCAGAAAAAATACCGAACGAAAGGAACGGAACGAACACAACGAACTACAACAATGAATCCGCCTTCATAGTGGTAGATTATAAATTTTTTAGAGCCAACTTCCGTTTCTAAATTTTAAATAATCGTTCAGATATCGGCAAGCTTTCCTCCTAACGATTTTATGTCTATATGACATTTGTTGATTCATCCAATATAGCAAAAAAAAAAATTTATTTACAAAATTTTTTAATGAAGCTGGATATATGTATGACCCTGTTCTGGTTTTCCCTTGGAACAGCAAATTGGGTCAAATATTGTGATCAATTTTTGAAGAACTTCCTAAAACACGATTTTATTGAAACTTTGTAGAGATGTTTGTCTCCGATGACTTTTCTTTATATTAAAAATTGGAAGTGATTGATCGACAGGGTCGAGATATTGACCCCAATTATAATTGTCGTGTCGTTTTACAATCGACACGACTCGGTGTTGTCGTCTCCTTTCTCATTTGGTATTATGTAACAATAACGAAACGACATATTAGTATTACCACAGGAACCTTAAAATAAAATACGTAATTGTGTATTTATTAGCCAAAAATAACAATTGTGAATTTTATTATTGTTTAAAATAATTGTCAGTTTCATTTGTTTTGCGTTTTTTATGTTTTTTATATGTTGCAGTTGTCAGATTTATTGTGTTTCCAAATGCACGACCTGCAGCTCGATTCTGGTTATTCCTATAGGAAAAGGAATTATGAAAAATATTTTCATAGTATTTTTGTCAAAAATACCATTTTCTAGCCTACTAAGAAATCATGTTTGATCTAAAATTTTATAATTTAGGAACTATTTTTTCCGTATCGAAATTGGATAGGAAAAATATTTCCAATTTAATTTTGTTTTTGAAAAAATTTACACTAATTCTGTACCATAGTATGCCAGAAAAATAATTTTTGTGACCAAAATACTATGAAAATATTTTTCCTAATTCCTTTTCCTATAGGAATAACCAGAATCGAGCTGCTGGTGGATTAAATGCTTTATCAATCTGGAGCAAATCTATTACGGTTTCCTCCAAAGCAGTAAATGTGAAAAACTTATTAGGGCCACCTCCCGTTGCCTTTACCTCCGATTTATTATGAGCCATTTTCTTCCGAATTTTAAATTTCATGTCACTCCATACATATAACGAATAAAGATATACAATGAAATTCATCTTATTATTTAAATACAGAATTACGGTGTAACAAACTTTAATCCAGTTATTCGTGTTTCTTGTAAGAGGCCCCAAACTGTTAAGTTCTTCTGCGAACCGATCCCACAAACTACTTTGCTGTCTTAAAATCTTTTCCCGATTTAATATAGCTACGAGCAATGTCAGGGTTTTGGCTCATTAAACTGATAAACATTCAAACTGTTGTTTGTTGGTAATTTAAAAAAAAAATAAGACATATTTATATTTATTACAAATAAATACATATTTCTTTATAATAATCATAGTATAAATAAATTTTAATAAAATCAACTAATTGTTTATATCAAATTTATTTATTAACTTACATTTTACAACATAATTTTTAATAGATATGAACAACATCAGCTCTAGTCGTCAACTAAAATGTCATCGATAGAAAATGGCGATTTTACGACAAAGTGCGATTCACAATCGATACTCATAATACCAATTTTTGTCGTCGAAACGATATCGAGACGACAACGACAATTATAATTGGGGTCATTAACATATATTTTTGAAAATAAAATGTTTGTTCCGTTTATCTTTTCGATTATGAACAAGTGTTTATTTACAGGGGTTTTCTATTACGAAATTGTTTGATAGTAGTTTTTTGATAACATATAGAGCCATATGGCTATTATGAAATTTCTGTTTTTCTATAACATTGAAAATGAGATATTTTGAAATGTTTCGATAACATTTTGTTTTCGGAAAGAATACGACTGCTCTTGAAATGATGACTACTGAATTTCACCAACGTAATTCAATAGAATTAAATTACAATAAATCCGTGATAGTAATCACGTGGTATAATAACGATTTTAGAAAATGTGTGGTAAAGTGGAAATATATATGCCTAAATTTTTTTAACTCTTACAATTGTCAATTCTCTGATCTTTCTCTCAATTCTTCTTCTTTCTTTAGTTCAATCAAGCAGCCGTTTCACGGTTGTCAAATGAAATCGACTTCACGCTTCAAAATAAGTCGTAATAGATTTTTTATTGCTAATTTAAAAGCTTATTTTATAATTAAACACAAAAAATTTTGTATTGTTTTATTCTGCTTTCTCTAAAATAAAATTTAAACTAAAATCTACATCTCAAAAATGGCTTTAATTTTTTTTTGTTTCATTTCTATTTTTGTTTTGAAGTAGCTTCACGGAAACATTTTTTATTGAAAAATGAGTCGCAATTAAAATCGGTATCATAGTGAAACGGGGAAAGAAATGATAATGAAGCCGCTTCTTGACAACCTGTGTGGAATGGCTCAATGAACTGAGACCAAAACATATTTTAACGTTTGGCCATAATTTCTAGTCCCTTCTTTCTCCAATACACCTTGCTTGTGTTGAAAAACTTGCTCATCGCACCAGATAGTCTAGCGACAGCGCCAATAAAATAATAAATTTCCGTCTAGAAGTAGGCTCACAAAAGAATTCCGAAATGCTAAAATTTGTAAAAAAAACATAAACAAAAAATCAATTGAAGCTCTTAATTTTTCGAACCATGAATTAGATTAGCCATTACTTTTCAATAGACGAAAGCATATTAAAATCCCGTATAAGAAACCAGATTTGAGACGGAAAAGCAAAAACAACAACAAATTCCAACTTCAGGATAATAAAAAGTTTATTTTTGGATGAGATTTTATGATTTTTATGTATATCGTTACGTTGTTTTTATTCTACTTCTCGAATGCATGCATTTTAAGATATCCTGGAAAAATAGTTTCCTGTAATCGTAAAACGAATGAAAGTCAATAGTTTTAGATTTTACGTTTCAATGAATTTAGTTTTATTACATATATGTACTCGTATGTACCGAGTACGACTAAAAACCTTAAATTCGAATAAAAGATTTGATTTTATTATTTCGCATACTCGTATCACGTACGTGATTTTTGTATTTGCCGGTTTCTGTTTTAAATTGAATCATCTCTGGTTATGTAATCAAAATTTTATTTTACATATAACTCAGAGGTGTGTGTGCTAGATTGCGTAAACCTATCCGCATGTAACCCGGGCGTGCGATGGCAAAAAATTTAAGAAATTAGATTAAAATCATTTTCAAATCCGTAACATAACAAAACTATTATATCACCATCCCTATGAATATCGAGGAGGGTGTAAATATTATATAGGCTGAATGGGATAACATGTAATTTTATAACAATCACTTGGTCAAATTCAATTACATAACTTTCTTTTATAGACGTGTACTGCATTGTGTGATGTACATACGTTTGAAATAATAACATTTTTCGAAAATTAAATTAAAACCATCATCATCATCATCACCAATAAACCTATACGTTCATCGTCTAGACATCAACACCTTTTCACAATTACAATATTCGAAATGGGATATAGCTTGGCTATACCGAATATATGACATGTCTATCGCCCTACTCGTATGTAGACGTATTATTCCGTTACGTATTGATATACCGGTACGATGCAGTACCACTGTAATGATACAAAAGAATGTAAAATGTTTGTGAAATATGAAACAATTCGATTCGATTAAATGGTAAACAGACCAGGAAAATTATAGATTTGGTAGTGCATCATATCGAAATTGGATTATGTGTTCAATTTAATTATTGGAGATATACAAAAATACACATCTTTCTATTATACTTTCTGATAAGAATTTTGAACTGTAATTTAATTATCAGATTAAATGAATTAGGGTTTGGAGTGGTTTTATCCTGTAAATATTTTTTAGGTATCAGATTCTGCTATTACAATATATGAATGGTTGTATTAGCAAGTCAAATAATTCATAAGTTTGTTTAGTTTCCTAATTTCATGATTACAAATATTGTTGGGTATTCGATTATATCTATAGATCGTTCCCGTGAATATTCTCCCGGAGATCCTACATTGCAAGGAATTACAAATCTTTAAACCAACGTGAGTTTTTTGTGCATTTTATTACACTTTTCGTCGAGCGAATTATTTGCACACGTTATCATCAATCTTTCGAGATACACTCTATCTCTCCTTCTCTCTCCCTCTCTCTGGCACTATATCCCATCAAGGAATTTGGCCGCCTCAAATGAGGTTTCATAATCATATTAACATTTCGGATATTGAGTGATTAGTTCATTGATCTCAAACCACTCGAGAAATTGTTTCCTTGTCATCGCCAGGAATCGAAACCATAAGAATAGCATTTTAGTTGATTGATTGATTAGAATGTACGCATCCTGAAAACAATTTAATAATTAATTATGTATCCATATATAATGGCTCGTGTGGAAATTCCAAACTGCCATCGTGGCGCGTCCCCAATCTAATAAATAAAGTTTCATTATTGGGAGCAGAATATTGATTTCTTGTAAACCCACACTTGCTAATAAGTTTCAAATAAGTGCGTTATTATCATTAGTATTAAATTATCATGTGATAAGATTGTACTATTTAAATAAATAAAAAATAATAATATATAATGGTACATTTAATGCAATAAAACTTTATTATTATGAGTTGAATTGAAAATTGAATTGAACTATTTACAATTTTCCATAAACTAAATTAAACTGGTTCTAGAAAAACATATTAAGTCATGTAAAGTTAATCCAATCCAGAAATCACCTAATAGTATTGAAGAATAAAAGAGCAATCCATCTTTCCGTCTTTCTTTATTTCATTTATTTTTAAAAGTGTGTTTCAATTGGTCCAAATACCACACACAAAGTTATAAAGTTAAAAATTGAGGCGAATAAAAATGTCAAACTTTCTATCTGCTTCAAGAGCTGATAAATTTTTTATATGCGAAACATTCGGCTGACAAAAAGTAGTTGTTTTTAAATAGATGTTTGAATTTGATAAAAATCGTAATTTTTGATTATAAACTGACCGTAGTTAAAAAATATATTTTGAAATAGTATTAATTTTGGTTATTTCCTATTTTTTATCTTTTATATGTTCGTAATTACGTAGAATAGCAAACATACCCATTGTCTGTTTCAATTTTAACCAATTGAAACCGATAAAAAGATAAAAATATTGAGCACGAATAAATTTTTAACTTTCTAACCACCCACGCGGCACTCAAACCAATCGGAACAGACCCTAAGAAAATAATTTGAATAATAATGGTTTAAACTTAAATAATGTAAAAGACAAAGACACTGCCGTCCATGACATAAATAAAATATTGTTAAACAATATCCGGTTTCTAATAATGCTAAGCTAATCGATGAAGTAATACATCAATAAAGAATTGTTGACACGGTTCTAGAATCCCATTAGCGAAACGAATTAATACATAATAATTCATTCCCAACCAGAATTATATATACCATTAAGATTAACAGGAATCTGTAAGGTGAGAGAAACAATAACAAGTAACTAGTAAAACTATATAGAAAAACCAATAATCAAGACAAGCCAACCAACACCTTTACCAATTTACACTCCCGAACAACCAAGAAGAGAGCTAATTAAAGAATTGCCTTGAACCCAAAAAATACAAAAACATCAAAGAGCAATATTTGTCTAATTGATTGATTTGATTGTTTAGGTAATTTAGCGAGACTCCCGGATGACATCCATTCTCTTTTATTACAGCATTATAAATAAATTGATAGTTCATTATGTTTGCAACTTAATGGTAAATTTCCTGAAATAAAACGTCATTATTATGAGGTTCAGATTCATTATTTAGAACAGTACGATATAGTTAAATTATTCCTGAATAGACTAAATTTAATGTAATGATTATTATAAACTAAATTAATTTGGTTGTCGTAATACAAATAAAATAAAAATAAAATAAATCGAATCCAAATATTGTATTATCAAATGGCATGTTGTATCTCCTCTTCAACGGATAAACTTGCCATCCCTAATCTAATACAAATATGTTTATTTATAAAAATAGAAATGAAACAACGACAACTGGTTTCAAAAATAGCCAATCTGGAATCTATTTATAAGGTTATTTATCAAAAATGAATGTGTGACAGGTTAAGAATCCCCAGGACAGGTGACAGGTTAAGAATACCTACACAAATTAATATATTACAATTTCTTCCCAACCAGAATTAAATAAAACTATTAAGCTAATCAGGAACCTGTAAGATGACAAAATTAATAATAAGTAGCTAGTTAATAGAAAGTAATCTAACTAAAAAGTGTCATGATCCCGAAAATAGAAAAACTATCTAAGTACAGCAATATTTATCTGCATTTAAATTTTATTTTGTAGTCCCCAAGCCAAAAAAATAAGTTCACCCATATACTTGCCTTCCGCCGACACTTCAATGTTACATATAACCATAGTCGTTTAATCTATAAAAATAATGTTACTAAACCACTTGTCGTGAGTGAAATTAATTCTTAAACATACAATTAAATTAAAATAAAACAAGAAAAATTACAATTAAATTTAAATTAGAATTCAATTTAGTTAATAATGGAAATCGATTATATTCCTAGCGACGGCAATTGTCACTTCAATACAGCTCTTGAAGCAAATTAACTTCGATCTGAACCGTCAATTATATCACAAGCACGAAACATTTGGAAGCTTTTATACCCAGTCAAACCTATTGAAAGAGCTTATAAGGAAGTTAATTCTTAATTACAAAATATATAATATATTAACTCAACCGGAAATTAAAACGTGTTTTGGTTATGTGCAATCTATAAAGAAAATATAGCATTAATGTTCATTATCTCGGATGGTTCTAGCATTTTAAAAGAATTAGAAATTTCACCATTCTCCACTACGACGTCTCTAATCCGATGACCACAGTACAATAGAAAAGAAAAACGTACGAAATTACTACTCCATGCATACGATACACCGCAACCAGGCTGCACAAAACTTACACAACGATCATTAAATCACAGATACCACCACGGAAAATGGCAAACCTCTAAACGAAAACTACCATAAAAAAAACAATTCACCAAAACTAAAGCAAAATAAAATATATTTAAAAAAACTTTTAAAAAACCACGCTTATATTTAAAGACTCTAAAAAGTAGATAATAAAAGATTTTGAAAAGTAGACAGTAAAATTTTTCTTCCTTACTCTTATCAAGGTATATTATTTTATAACAAGTAGAAATTAAAAATTAATATGATTAAAAATATAAGCGTGGGGCGCTCCTTCTGAATGTATACCATACTATCTCTCAATATATAATTTTTACGTTAGTACTGAAATGCTCCAGCAAAAATCTATTCTTAGGATACATCAGAATATACTGTTCCATTAGTGTTACTAAAAGACTTTACGAAGACTTTATTTCATGTGTCTAGTAGTCTTAAATTACTAATACCGTAAATGAGCGCCCTACGCTTATAGTTTTAGTCATATTAATTTTAAATTTCTACTTGTTATAAAATAATATACCTTGATAAAAGTAAGGCAGAAAAATTTTATTGTCTACTTTTCAAAACCTTTTATTATCTACTTTTTAGAGCCTTTAAATATAAGCGTGGTTTTTTAAAAAGTTCTTTTTAGACATATTTTATACGGTAGTACTGTACCCACCCTCAATTCGAGATATGCAGAAAGTTGTTGTTAAAATACTAACAGACGTTACTCGAAAAATGGCTTGTAATTAGTTATGACCCATATAGGATGGTTTAGACAGACCCTCACAGTTTTCTCCTATACGACGTTTTCATGAAATTGTAAGTAAGCCCAATCAGATTGCTATATAGATGCTAGAACCGTGGTAAAATATCGACTTGAATAAAATGCGATGACGACCTTTAAAACCTTTGCTTCAAGTGCTATAAAGTCCCTCCACAATACAAAAGATTTCAGAAGCGCTATGTGCTTGCTGCCAAGAAATTTTAAATTTTAGTGAATGCAGTTGTCGCTTAGAAGTTATTAAAATATTAGCTTTAATTATGTGCGTGGAGTGTATTGACTTGATCACAGTCTCCTAAGCACAAGGACTAGTTTAGTTGAAGAGCATTTGCAAAAATTCTGTGGAAATTTTTTAATATGTATTGGCTTTGATTTCTACAATGAGGGCACAAAACGATGCAAAAACTAGCAAAGCTCTCTCTCTCTCTCTCGAGTAATGGCGAAAGTTAGCCGACCAAGCAAGAGCGGATCGTAAACTGTTAATTTGAGCTACTACAATTCTTTATGCTTCCCATATCTGGGCCCAAGCCACTGTAGGTGAATCCGTTTCGAAAAAATGTGAATTTCATATACCACAATTGTGTATATTAGGGCGTGCATAAGTGTTTCAAAAAGGGCTACAACCATAGCTTAAGTAACCAATATAAGAACAATTAGAAAAAAAAATTCAACCCGAACGGCAACAGCGGTAAAACGAAGGGTTAATGAACTAAGTGAATTATTCTAGAAATTCAAAACAAATAAACCGAAAGGGGAGAGATATTGACCTCTTATCTTTATCAAAAATTTTGCAGGATAAACGATTAAGCAGTTGCGACATTTAGACATTTTGTCTGAAGTAATACCTAAAATCCATTCCAGTGGGCAGGGCTGTAGAAGGTATTAATGAAGAGTCTTACACCGGCTACATTCTCCAGATCTAAGAAAGCAAAAAAAAAACACATATGCAAAAACAGACTTACTGATATCACTTTAAGGATTTCGAATTTCCCACTATTTCGGCTATTAGCCTACGGTAAATCTGCAAACAGTTTTATGATTACTATACTTTATTTCACTGTATCAAAGATATTAAAATGTCGAGTGTATATGTTAATGGCCGTAAGTAATGAATAAATGTAATTTTAATAAGTAGGAGTTTGGTAGAAAAAGTGTTTATCAAACATTACACTTTCTATTTACATTCAGCAAACCGACAGGGACTAAATTTGTTGCAAATATAATACTGGGACCTCTCAATTTATGGAAGAACCAAAATCGTCATTTCCGCTTAAATTTTGGAAATCTGACGTTGACAAAATTTGTTGCAAGAAACGTAATTTAGAATCGGTTAGTACATAGTTTTTTCTCTCATAAATGATAAACTTTTCAAAATAATAGCAAATAACGCAAACACTCCTGTAGAAAGTGTTACTTCCGTTGGATCGATTTCATCCAAACATCTCAGAGATCTCTGAATTTATGAAAAGTTTAAGTTTAAAGTGTCACCCTGATCAGTAAATCAGTCTATGCTGTAGAGGAGATACAAACTAGTTATTAAAGTTCTTTAAGTGCTTTGTGACCCAAACGATAATAGCCGTTTAAAGTTCACGGATATCGATATTTGTGCAATAATTGTTGGAGACTTCTTTCAGGCTTAATATTTTTTTTTTGGTTGTTGTGAATTTAAATTAAAAATTTGCTAATAATATTATTATAAACTAGGTCATTTCGTTCTAGGATAATTGTGTCAGGAAAAGTTTTACTTTTGTTACCTATATTATCAATTTACTAAGAATTCGACTATTTCGTCGTTCCATAGACGTATATCACTAAAATTTAGAATTCCACATTATATCTTATCGTAAATCTTTTTATATTTATAAATCCATTGATACTAATAAAAATTTATAACTTTCGAAATGCATTTAAGTACACAGAATACAAAAATTCAATTAAATAAATTGAAATGATTTCTCAGTCTCTCGACTCGACAAATAAAACGAAAAACTAACAAACAAATAAAACTGTTGGTTCCTTCTACACGAAAAACCGCAGACAAAACTACCATAATAATAATAATCTCCATCAAATTATTTTCGTTTAGTGTTACTTGTTTTATGTAGTTATGTATTATTCTAACTCTATTTAGAGTGAAGACATGAATTAAATTATAAGAGTAAACTAAATCTTTTAAAATTACTTAAAAATGGTTTTATTACTGTTTTCGACGAACTTTGGAGAATTAATTGGATAAGCAATTAAAAATATTTTTTATATAAAGTAAATTTTATTGTATTACAATTTGATCTGGAATCTGATAAATTTTTATTGTCAATTGAGAAAATAAACTTTGTATACCTACATACGTTCTGCACATGTACTCACATGTTCGTACATAAAACAAAAATCCTAATCTATATCGACTAAATCACTCTTAACAGAATTAAAAGCATTTCTTCAATTACGATAATTAATTAAATTGAAAATTTATTATTTTTTAGTAGTAAAATTTTCTTGAGACATATTCCTTAAAAGTTTATTTAAATCTTATACATAATATTACCCAACTCCTAATCTACTCTTACTACATTGAGCAGAAGGAATGAGTGGCTAAAACCTCTATTATTTAACATAAGATACATAATATACAGAATGCAAATCAATTAAAAATTGAAAATTTAATTGAAAATATTTTAGTTTTCCTGTATACAATATATTGTACTTCCTTAAAGGAGGGATGTCTATTGTGTTTGGTACTCGTATACATATTATTACTTAAGAAGGATCATTTAGTTACAAAAAACAAATTAGAAAATAAAAATTTAAGAAAATATATTTTACAGAACAAAAGAATACTATAAATTATTTCGATAGTTTTTTGTTTTGTTTATAGTTTTAGGAAAAATAGGTTTTTCACTTAAAACTATTATTATTGTTGTTTGAAATTTTTAAAATGTATTTTCTTTAATTCTATTTATTTATTTATTTTCTTATTTTCCCTCTTATGGGTTTCATCTAAATGAATTACATAAATGAATTAGATTTTATTTAATTGAATTCGATTTAGATAGTTTCAAATGAGACATTGTTGCAATTTAACCCTATACGGCAAGATAGGTTGTAGAAGACATGAAAATAATCATGAAAGCATGTTGTGATAGTTACAATGAGCAACGAGACTAACATTCGTCTCTTACCGCGAGTATGAGCATGACAATGTAATCGGTTTCCGTTGTTCTGTTAATCTTACATGCCAGAAATTAACGAGCTATCAGTTATTTTGTTCATAAAAGGACGGGGTTCCGAGAGTCTCCTCCTTTATTACAATTATGGCCATCGGCAGTATATACTCAGATCAATGACTTAAGGATTGAAAAATATTTAGAAAACCACTCAATTTAGCAACTTAATAGCAACATTATGAAACGGAAAATTAATTTTTATGCAAGTGCCGTGACATACTTTGCGAGAAGTGGGAATTGAAGATGAGATTCAATCTATTGGAGAATCATCGGTCCATTCCAACAGCTAGTATTGTGATCCAAAGCGATATAACTTACCTATTGTTGTTGAGGTGGCGTTCATATATTGAAGTTAAGGTGAACTTGGAAAAGTTTACTTAAAAAAAATTATTTTTTCGGACTATGTCCGGTTTATTTTATTACCAACTTATATCTAACCAGTTTACATTTTAGATTTTATTTATATAGTGAAAATATTGCTGATATGTAAATTTACGTTATGAGAAATATGCTAGTGTACTTTGTACACGCGCATTTACATTTTTGATTATCTAGAATATTTTATATAAAAAGTAATTTGAGGTGTTGAAAAGTGTTGAAAGATGCACATTCCATGTTGATGCGATTGAAAGTAATTTGAGATGTTGAAAAGTGTTGAAAGATGCACATTCCACGTTGATGCGATTTCCCATGAAATGCATGTGGTGTAACTAGCTGACATGGCTGTATGATGTGCTTAACTTCTCCCCCTTTAAAAATCCTCGACCCGTGGATTAGAAGTTTAATTGGATTGGTTGTATTCCTGATGGTGTCGCTGCGTGATTTGTATTGCATTCTTTCGGAAGCCAGACAGTTTTCCTCCGTTTCCTATATCCCGCTCGTGCGATGCAGATAATAATTAGTATTGTAACTGTTATTATGATCCCAAGGTCTGTTGCGTTATTTGTTCGGTAATCAATGGCGAGCTTGTCTAGTAGCCCTATGTTTCTTTGATGTAGATTATGAAGATACTCCAAGTTAAGCTTCACCCCTCTCTGTGTAATATTCGTTTGCAGCATGGGTGGGAGAATTTGCGATGTTTTTATCTCCTTATTGGTGAAAGTCCATCCCTTTATTTCCAATGTTTCATTGTGGTACTGGATCAAGAAGTTTCCCTCTAACTGTTTGTCTGACCCATTCTGTGTTACTGTACCGTTGAAATTACTTAAAAATATGGTGTTCTCATTTACGGATTCAATTACTTCTTTTTCGTTAAATGAGAATTCACATCCTGCGTTGAGTCCTTTCATTAATTGGCTTATGCAGTGGTCTTCCTTTAGTTCTTGTATTTGGTTAAGTCCACATATGGTGACTTCTCTTCTACTCTTGCACCTATTAATTATTCCATATACTTTGTGTTGATTAATTAGAATTTCATTATATTCTAAATGAATCTGTTTATTGTTCTTAATGGTAGATCTTAACTTTACGTGATGAAATTCCTCTCCGGTTATTTTTGGTATGGAGATGACGTAAAGAATTATTGAGTTCTTCATTAGCATAGTTGGCTCAGCGTGTTCTATGGCTTCTATCTCATTATAGTATGGTAGGGTTTCTATTTCACTCACTAATCGACTGATTTCCTCTTTATCCAATAGATTTGAATTAATTATCCCCCCTTTGGCTAGTTGGGCTGCCCTTACTATTTCTTTCACTTCCTCCTTTAGCAATTGAAGGCGGTTGAACATCGTTTGTTGGAATAGCTCATCTATATTTCCATCTAGGTGTAGCAGGATTTCGTTGTGTTGTTTGAGAATTTGTTGAATCTTCTGGGTAATGGCTGTGTTAATTTTGTACTGCTCGTTGTTATTTTCTATTATCCTATTCTGACTGTTAAGTATGGTATCCCAGTCAGTTGCATCCGGTGAACCAGCAATCCACTTCCAAGCTGACCCAATCCAATTGATTGAACGCTTAGTTTTTTGTTTGTGGTTCTTGAGTTCTTCCAGTAGTTTGCTGATTTCGCTGATCTGGTACGCTAGCTGTGGTTTATAGATGCTAGCTGGACTGTTGTCTTTTATTTCTGATTGTAATCTGGACAGGATATCCTCGTAGCAGCTAAGGTCAATTTGGTGGATTATCTTGAAGTTTCCACTGATTATGTTTCCATTCCCTTCTCTCACAGAAATTATCGGGGTGTCATAATGGTAGATGTTTAAGGACTTTGCCATAGTCCAAAGGCACAAGCTGTAAAGAAATGAACCATATTTAGTATTGCTCTTGATATGGGTTCTTCCTTCGGAGTTGGTATTGTTCAGCTGCTTGATGATGACAGATTTCCTTCAGATGTTCGAAGGCTATTTAATGCAGCTCCAGGGATTCCGTTTTGATAATGTTGACTTGAAGATTTTCTTTAGCCAATTTATCAAAAAGCTTATCCTCTCTAATTTTTGTATATACAGCTTTATCCGACGTATTCTTTATCCCAGCCCTTACACTGGTTTCGATGGTTTGTGTATCGTGAATTGAACCGAATAATGGTTTGAACTTGTTGATTATCGATCGCAGGTTCGCCTTACTTGCTTCGCTCAAATGTTGGTCTCGTATTTCGATGTTATTTACTTGCTTTGATGTTTTATTTTTTAGAGGAATGTCTATTCCTGGTGATATTGTGATCACATTCCTCTTTCGGTCGATTACGGCTTCTACTTTCCTCAGAGTATCGTCACCGATTATTCCATCAAATGTGGTTAATCCAGGCAAAACAAAGAAATCGGTTGCGATGTCATTACCGAATTTCTTAAAAATTGGTGCGGTGATTTTATGTTTGATTAATACATCACCCGCAGCTGATTTTATAAAGAATGGCTTTTTTAGAGGTTGTGCGTCTTTAGCTAGTTCCTTCCTAATAAAATTTTTATTAGCACCTGTGTCTATGAGGAACTTTAAGATTTTGTTGTTTTGGCAGACATACTCTAAGTAAGGTATGCTAGAGAGGCTTTTTCCGTAAAATTTAATTCGAATTCCTCCTCATCTTCTAGTTGTTCTTCTAATTCACCATTTTCTTCGACGTACTCTTCGTATAACTTCTCATCCTGTTGTTCGATGTGGAAAACTCTTTGTTGTTTTGGTGAGTTAACGTGTACATCCGAACTACGTTCACGTTTGAAGTTTGGCCGATTCATATAATTTACTCTGTTTGTTTGTAACGATTCGTCGACAGACATTGGTACTGGTGGTTTTGATTGTTGTGGCCTTGGTGGTATGTATTTTTCCCGTTGTTGTTGGGTTATGCCGTATCCCATGTTCCTTTGCTGGATGGACAGTCTGGGTAGTGGTCTTGGAGCCTCTTGGTGAAATTTGTTTTGTTCGAAAATCTGGTTTACCGGAATTGTGACCATGTTGTTCAGGTTTCTATTGTGTATCGGCATGTTCCGGAAGTTGAGGTTCTGGATCTCAAGACAGGATGCGTATGCCTCTGGTAGTGTTGCCGGTCTCTGAATGGTTAACATCCTGGATATTTCGGTCGATAATCCCCTCACGAAAACATCGAGTGCACGATTTCTGTACATTTCGGTTAGTACAGTCATTGTGTCTTTGTTGTAGTTTTCAGTTTTTATTTTGTTTATTATTAATGATAGTTGGTGATTAACATTTGCATAAAACTCGTCTATGCTTTTATTGCCCTGTATTAGTTTACCAAGTTGGTGTTCCAATGTGCGCTGATCCCTTTTGTCTGCGTAGTGTAATGATAGGCAGTTCTTAATGTCTCTCCAATTTCCACCGAAAATATTGTACGAAATAAGTGCCGAGTCTGCCGCCCCTCTAATCTTCTGGCGAATGCTTTGAAGAATAGCTCGGTAAATTGGTTTATCTCTGACGATTTCGTAGTCTTCCAGTATCCCTTCTACACTGTTTACCCACGACACGTAGTGTAGTGGATTCCCGTCGAAGATTTGGAGTTCTTTTACACAATCTGGGAGTTTACTTATTTCCCTTAGATCGTTTTCGTTTTTTGGCCCATTTGTTGTTGTGTTATTACCGATGGGTTGCTCTTTAGCTTCCAGCCGTTCCAATCTTTTTTCTATTTTGTTTATAACCTCTATATGTGCATTTAGTGCACCAGTTAATTGAACGATGGATGCTTGAATTTGATCCATTGTAGCCATTGTTTTATAACTTTTTGAATTTATGTTTTGAATTATTATTCAGCAACTTTTAATTATTAAACTTATTATTAAAGAAATGTTTATTTTTGGTTGTTTATTATATTTTTGTATTATATTTAATTTATTATTCAGGAATTTTATTATTAATGAACTTTTATGATTTTGTATTATATTATTATTAAAAAATTTTATGATTACGATTTGTAATTATTTATTAGAATTTTTTGTATTATATTTAATTTATTATTCAGGAATTTTATTATTAATGAACTTTTATGATTTTGTATTATATTATTATTAAAAAATTTTATGATTACGATTTGTAATTATTTATTAGAATTTAATATTATTTCAGGAATTTTATAAGATAATTATTAATGAACTTTTATGATTTTGTATTATATTATTATTAAAAAATTTTATGATTACGATTTGTAATTATTTATTAGAATTTAATATTATTATAAATTTTTAACTTACAATATTAAAATTGACATGAGGATCTCTCCTGTGGTAAATATTTGCCTAGGGATTAGCGTTTCCCTTGAGCTATGAGGATTTCTCCTATGGTTATGTGTACAGGGATTAGAGTTTCCCTGGAGATATAAGTTAGCTGGAGTGTCACCTTCCCCTTCTTTTTCGTATTATTGTTTCACTTTTGTATTATTAAGTTAATTTTTAGTGAGGGATTTCTCCTGGGTAATTGTGAGTCTGAGGATTAGAATTTCCTCAGAGGTCTTTAAAGTGCACACCGGGTGTTGTACACTTGAGTTAGAGTTAGCTTCTTGTGATCCGGATGACCCGTATTTTTCCTTTTTAGCTGCTAGCGTTTATATTTGCTGGCGGCCTACTGCGGTACGATTTTCACTCACGGTAGTGTTAAATAAATTAGCTATGTTCTCGTGGGTATAGCCGTATTTAATTATGTTCGTAGACGAATTTACTAAGTTCTCATTAGATTAGTTACTATTGTCTTTGTTATTATGTTCTCGTGGGTATAATAACTTTGAACTGTTACACTTTCACTTTCACTTTCACTTAACTCACTGTTTCGGCGCCAGTTAAGGTGAACTTGGAAAAGTTTACTTAAAAAAAATTATTTTTTCGGACTATGTCCGGTTTATTTTATTACCAACTTATATCTAACCAGTTTACATTTTAGATTTTATTTATATAGTGAAAATATTGCTGATATGTAAATTTACGTTATGAGAAATATGCTAGTTTACTTTGTACACGCGCATTTACATTTTTGATTATCTAGAATATTTTATATAAAAAGTAATTTGAGGTGTTGAAAAGTGTTGAAAGATGCACATTCTATGTTGATGCGATTGAAAGTAATTTGAGATGTTGAAAAGTGTTGAAAGATGCACATTCCACGTTGATGCGATTTCCCATGAAATGCATGTGGTGTAACTAGCTGACATGGCTGTATGATGTGCTTAACTTTGATCTATGTTAGAAAGCCTGAAAATCAGCGAGATTTTTTTCAATATTCAATATTCATCTTCTTAACATTTTAAGCAGTGATTTTGATCAGCATGTTGTTCTACTCATGCTTCGAAGCAGATGGCATCCAACAATTCCAATTAATTAAGAAAATCTTAATCAAAAAGTGGGGCATCGTCGATAATTGTTTCAATGGAATGTGGCACAAACAGAATTTTAGAAAAACATATTTTAAAAATGTTTTTCAATGTTCTGTAGACTAATAATATTATTAACATGTGAAAGCGAATAATTTAAATTGTACCCGCAATCAGCAATGACATCTTCGTGTGGAAGAGCACAGAGGTTTACAAAGATACTACAATCAAAAGAGCGATATTTTGCCATAATGATTGCAAGGTTCATCCCGCACTAAGCTACGACAGCTGGTTATATTCTTTCGTTGCTGCCTTACCAAATACAGGAAGAAATGTTTGATTGCAACTTTGCTATAAATAACAGTGTATGGTCTAATAAACAGCAAGCTTGACTTACTTGGACTGGCACTCACATGACCGTGCAAAAGAAGGTGATGAGATGTTTAACTTCAAACCTTAGGCTCCGCGACTGCAAAAAGAGTTAGAGCTGTGATGTTAGCTTAAAAAACTAAACAATGCGATAGGCACATGAAGTTATACACGAATTTACTCCGGAAAATAAACAGTTTTCTTAAAGCAACACTAATTAATCAAAAACACGTCCAGCCCAGAATTTGTTTAATTTCATTTCATTCATTTCATTTTACATTTAAAATTGACATGCAAGTAATGAGAGTGTCCCAAAATTTACGCAAAATTTGAATTAAATAGAAAGATAATTAATTTAGTATGTGCAACCAAAATAAGAAACAGTTTGACAGTTGATAGTTTAGGGTTAGTAAACATGCAGCACTACACGAAAGAACAACGCGTTTTCATTGTTGAACAATATTTCAAAAATAACGAAAGTTTGAATGCTGATTTTTCAAGCAAAGTCATTCTAAGCGATAAAGCTCATTTTCACCTTGATGTTTTCGTTAATCGTCTAAATTTGCCACATTTTGGGTTCAGAGAATCCACTTGTGATTGTCGAAATACATCCACAACATGTCGCTATTTAGTGGAGATTTTGGGCTGGAGGCGTCATTGGACAATACTTTTTGAAACTGAGGCTGGCCAAGCCTCATAACCGAGTTATTTCCACCTAAATTGGATGACATTGATGTGGACGGCATGCGGTTTCAACGAGACGATGCGACATGCCATACAGCTCATGAAACAATCCATTTACTGATTGAGACATTTCAAAATTGACCGCTAGCTCATTGGATTTAACACCATTAGATTTCTTTCTATGGGGATATTTAATATGAAATGTCTATGTCAAAAAGACCACATCCACTCGTGTATTGAAGTAGGAGATGCAACGCTGCATCAACGAGATTTAGCCACATTGAATGATTGATTGATGGCAATGTATGACCAGGTAATTTAGCGAGACTCCCGGATGACGCTGGGCCCACCATACAACTTTCTTACATTTAACAAGATGGAAGGACATGATAGGCATGTTAAATATGACCGAATCGATCCGGTTACAGACACCTAAGTAGCCAATAGTTAATTAAAAATATAATGTAAGGCTGTTAGCACAAGACAGCACAATTATTTTTTATTTTTTTTTTGGCAATAAATATTCAGCAATCAGCATCCTAAAAGAGATTTATAATTAATTAAATTGCCCTCTTAAAGGTAAATTTCCTGAATTAAAACGTCATTATTATGACTTAAAGATTAATTATTTAGAACCGTACGATATTAAATAAATCTAATGTTATGTAATGATTAGTATTAACTAAATCCACGAAATTTAGCTACATGTATACAAAAGAGTGCGTATGTGCCAGCAAAGCCGTGTATGTTATTTGCCCGATATGCTATTCCATACATATCAATATCTTATGTACTTTATGTTTCAATAAAAAACATGGTGTTGAAAAAAACTATTTTTCTTTAATTCAAATCTTGTGTACATTTTGAGACACCCTTTATAAATTTTTCAGATTAAGGCGAACTGGTTTTAATATGTTCACCATCATGTCTTAGTTTTAGAAAAATTGGGCCCTGGGCCAAATATATTCATACAACTCAAATATCAACTAAAATTACATTAATTTTTGGCACATTAATACGTTAATGCTTTAATTTTGTCGCATGAAAGTCATGGTATTTTAAAATTGTCACACTCATGCCTTAGTTTTAGGAAGATTATACAAATCGCTCTGTGTAGCAACTTATAGATAAATTGGGCTCTGGGCCTTAGGATATCACCATATAACTCGTATTTGAAGTAAATGTTGGTACGGTAAGTTTCCTAAAAGTAAGTCACGATTGTGGCCTTCTCCAAAGTGCGTAGCATGAATTCGAAAAATTAAATTTTTAAAATGCCAAATTTAAATGTAATTTTCGTTCATACAATTGGGTAGGATTTATCTGGTCCTGAGCATTAATTCGCTAAGTTGCCACGAAACAATTTTTTATTCTAATTTTTCTAAAATTAATATATCTCCCTCAAAACCATAGCCTTAATTCGACAAATTTATCCTTTTTATCCTAATTTTGCTCAATTGCCACGGAACAATTCTATTCTTATTTTTTTAAAACTATTGCATGAGTGTGACCATTCTATGTGCCAAATTTAAATGTTATTTTCATTCAAATACGAGTAAGTAAAGTAAGTAAATGTGATCATCTAAAAACCCCGAAATCCAAATCAGACAAATTTATACTTTTAACGTAAAATAATTTAATTTCATTTTAGGTCAAATACGAGTTAAATGGATATATCTGGGTCATAGCCCAATTTCGCTAAGTTGCCACAAAACTTTGTGTAAATTTCCTAAAAGTAAGGCATGCGTGTGACCATCTTAAAATTACATAGCCTTACCGACAAATGTATTCTTTTCACATGTCAAATTCAAAAGTAATTCTAGTTCGACTACGAGTTCTAATGTAACGAATGCATGGTAAAAATTTGCAAAATTTAAAAGGAGCAAATTTAATTTTTGTCTGACTTATTTTTAATAAATTTCGGGCTGCGCTAATTTGACACAACATCAATTAGGTCATTTATTGACTATTGTTGCCTGGTGTAATTTTTTTATTTTCTGGGACGAATTACTACATACATATTATATTGATTTGACCAGGTCCTCTCTAAGTTCCTGAGACATTCATAAATCGAAAGATAGACCACCTAGAAGGATTATGACGAACTAAACTAAGGTGGTGTCGTTAACCACATTAATTTCTGATGTTAACGAGCCGTAATTGTAATTATTTTTTCGAGTATCACGATGGCTTTTTATAGCCACACTGCATTTTAATTGATAATTAGCAAACAAAATATGCCTAAATTGAGAGTTTGAAGCTGATAAAGGAAGAATAAAGGAGTGAGTAGACGAAAAAGTACAAGTAATAGCCCTTCTAGCAATATTGTGTACGCCATTAAATTCACAATTGAAGATATTAGCAGTCACTTTTTGAAAATGCTAATTCCCAGATAATTTAGAATCTAAAATAATACCCCGATGCTTATCGTTAACGTCCCAAAACGAGTGCGAGTAATAATGGCATCATAAATTCTGCGTTTGGTGTAGACAGCGAAATCAGTTTTCAATAAATTTACGTAAAGATTCTTATTGACACATCACACAGTAAGTGTCAAGTTCATATACCGGGTGTTTCTTTTAAACTGAGACGATCAAATATCTCGAAAAATAGCCACTCTACGGAAAAAAGGTCCATAATCAAAATTTAATCATACCGCGGGGGAAATACATTAGTGCAAAAAAATAGTCCCCCACCCCCTGCTTTGTAGGTGGGGCGGGTGTAACTTTTAAACTAAGATAGGAAGCCATATTTTTTATTGCAGATACGGATTCTACCACTAAAAGTACGTATGATTTGAATGAAATATTTTGTTCGGTTCATGATAGATGGCGTTGTAATCGACGAAATGCAATTTTTTCAATTTCTTCTTCTTAGAACACACGCATTCGATTCTGCAATACGTTTGAAATAAAAAACATCACGTTTTCATTGGAAATACTCGAAATTCTTCATCAAAACAATTTATTCAGTTTTGTAAATCACATTTAACGTTTGTAAAAAATTAAAAACGTTTGTGTTATTTCTTATCTTCATGTTTTTCGTAATTGCAAAATAAACGATAAAATACTTTAGAATGGAGAGTTTAACTGTGCCAGAGAAAATTGAAATGGTTCTGGTTTATGGAGAAGCTGGCAGAAATCTTGAAAATGCTGTTGCTATTTACACTCAACGTTTTCCGGATAGCTTTCGTTCACGTGCTTCATTTGGCCGTACTATCAAACAATTTATTACTGATGGAAATGTTCAACCGAAAAAGAGGACCCGTAGAGCAACAGTCATTGGAGAAAATAATGAAATTGCTGTATTGGCAGCAGTGGCTCATAATCCTCATGTTAGTACACGAGAAATAGTTCGCGATTCCGGATTGTGCCACACCAGTGTTTGGAGAATTTTAAAACGGCACAAGTATCATCCATATCATGTGTCTTTACACCAAGATCTTCATGGCGCTGATATCCAAAATCGGGTAACTTTTTGTCAATGGGCACGTGAACAAGTACAACAAAACCCCATTTTTTTCGTTGCGTAATGTTCTCTGACGAATCGTCTTTTACAATGGAACGGTTAATCGACACAACACGCATTATTGGAGTGTTACAAATCCGCACTGGCTTCGTCAAGTTGAACGTCAGCGTCCTTGGACTGTCAACGTGTGGTGTGGAATAATTGGTAATTAACTCATAGGCCCCCACATTATTGAAGGCAACTTGAATGGTCAAATGTATCGAAACTTTTTGGAAAATGAACTGCCAATATGACTTGAAAATTTGAGCTTAGAAGTGAGACGGAACATGTGGTTTCAACATGATGGTTGTCCTGATGGGTGGCACGTGAAACACTTGATCGTGATTTCAATGGTCGCTGGATCGGTAGACCTGCTCCGATAAATTGGCCCGCCAGATCACCAGATCTTACTTCGTCAGATTTCTTTTTGTGGGGCTATCTCAAAGACAAAGTTTACAAACAAGAACCAACAACACGTGAGAACATGATTGAGCGAATCAGAAATGCGTGTGCTGAAATTCAACCAAACACACTTCTCAGTTGTGTGCAATCATTTGAAATGCGTATTAATAAGTGCATTGAAGTCGCAGGCCATCATTTTGAACACTTATTTTAAGCTAAAATTATTTTATTCACCTGCCATTTACATTAATAAATTGTTTTGATGAAGAATTTCGAGTATTTCCAATGAAAACGTGATGTTTTTTATTTCAAACGTATTGCAGAATCGAATGCGTGTGTTCTAAGAAGAAGAAATTGAAAAAATTGAATTTCGTCGATTACAACGCCATCTATCATGAACCGAATAAAATATTTCATTCAAATCATACGTATTTTTAGTGGTAGAATCCGTATCTGCAATAAAAAAAAGGCTTCCTATCTTAGTTTAAAAGTTACCCCCGCCCCAACTACAAAGCGGGGGGTGGGGGACTATTTTTTGCTTTAATGTATTTCCCCCGCGGTATGATTAAATTTTGATTATGGACATTTCTTCCGTAGAGTGGCTATTTTTCGAGATATTTGATCGTCTCAGTTTAAAAGAAACACCCGGTATAATTAGATTATCAGCATAACCTTATGTCGATAACCTTATGTAAATTTTACGATGACTGAGAAACCAGAAAACTGAACCTCAGTAATGCAAGATTTAAGCATTGATTGATTCCAATTGGTAATGATATTGTCGATGTCAAACCTGATACACGATTTTATAATTGTACTAAAAATGTGCTATCTGGCACTGTAACAATATCTGTGAAGGTACCAATGAGAAATTATTTATTCTTCTGGGATCTTTAAATACTAGTAACAAGCCCAAGTACCACCGTTTTACCAGATCTGGCAACTCTGAAGATATTTTGCGTATTGTTACTGAGTGAAGTGCCACAAGCAGTGGTTTATTTTGAATTTAACAACTATTCTTTGTAAAACTTCACAAAGTTCGAAGATATACTTATGAAGTGATATCTTTTACGGGGGGGAACGTACACTTGAAAGAGAACTAGCACATGTTCATTAATTAAAGGATAAATATCTTATAATTCCATCAAGAATAGCCGCTTTAAACGGTGAAAAGAAGAACAAACTATAATGCCGAACAGCGTATGTAATTAAACTTTGCGGCTGTTCGCAAAAATGTCGTTGATAACGCCAGAAGTTTTGACTCGACCCAATAATTCTATTTATTCGATTCCACTCTGATCTTCTTTCCAATAAACAACCACAATAAACCTAATTGCAGGTAATAATTAAACAATATTCAAATTTTTATAATTTTATTTTATACTAGCTGACCCGGCGAACTTTGTCTCGCCCCAAATTACTTCGTCCGAGCAAACACTTTTGACCTTCAAAAAAATTGAATTTAATGAGAGAAAAATCAAACAATTCAACTCAATTCTCAATAGACGTTTGAGTTAGACGATTGAGTGGCCATTCCATCCACTTTTTCATCGAATTCAACACTAAAGGTAGGTTTATGGTTGCGTTCGTTCGGTCATTTGTTCGAACAATAATATTTTGTACAAAAATCCAGAATCGTCATTTTTGAGCAATATGATTGGTGGGAAAAATTGTCAGAATGAGCGAACGAACGCAAACATAAAGCAGGCATAATGTATTGAAAAGTGAATAAAATGTCGATTCAAACTTAGGCAACTATCGAAAATTTAGTTGTTTTTTGCAAATTGACTTTGTGATTTGTTATTCGCCATAGCGAACGCCAAAAGAACGGGGAACTGAATGCACTAGTTTTTATATATATATATAGAAGATAAGATTGTTTGGTATTCAGCATGACATAAAAATACTACCTTCATCCTGCTGTATCTCATCCTGTGACACATTAAACAACAACAATCACCAAACTAAAAATTAATAATAAGATTAATGTACGTAATCAAATATTTCAATTTATAGTAACTTACCCTTTTGCTCGCATCTAGATGTATTCCTAAATTTAAATATTCATTTCATTATTAAATTATTGCAATTTAGTTTATATAATTCCTAATTTATACTTACTTCATAAAAATTATGTAAACATTCATTCATTTGTCAAAATGTCATATTTATCGCGACACACTCGACAAAAAATGTACTATCAGATTTGGTTGCATACATTCACGTCATTTGTGATGAGTTCGTAATTTTTGGTAAACATGCGTACCAACCTCTGCAATTGATATTGACAAATGGACGAATGGAGAAAAAAAAATCTTTGTATTTTAGTTCATTCGTTTCGCTTCTACATAAAACATCATAAATTATGCACGATTTACATGTTCCAATTTTTTTTTCCAGTAAAAAATGAAAGGTTAAGTATATTACGATTTTCGTTTGAGAGAGGAGCACGAAACAAATTCCAGTAAAATAAAATTGGATTTTTTTCTTTTTAATTTGAGCAAATGTTGTTTACATATGGTTGACTCTTTTTAACTAGTAGCGTTTTGTTATTTGCGTGCAGCTCTATTTTTCAGTAAAAAATTTGCTGGGAAAAAAAATTGGAACATGTAAATCGTGCATTATATTATACACTAAAATAAAGCAAATTAAAATTGAAAAGGTGTACGTTTTTTTATAAGCGGAAAGTGTGAAACAACTAGGTGTGTTTTTTTATTGAGAAACCAACACACAATATCACACTTAATATCAGGGAAGACTCGCAAGGCCGCTTGCTCAAGCGCAAATTATCTACGCAAACGGATTGCCCCTACAACTGGTCCTTCGAGCCGGATGGCAATCAGCAGTGCTCCCTACAAGAGCAAAATATCGAAGCCATCCACATTTCCAGCGCGCTCGCATTTATTCCGAGCAAAAATTATCATACCGCGTGTTTCAAGTGCATTCGCAGTTCTTTCGGGAAAAAATATTACCATCGAGTTGCACCGTCCACGTGTGTTAAATATACGAGTAGCCATTTTGAGACGCTTGATAAATCAAGCCGCATCACCCACGGGTGCAAATTAAAAAACGACATCAAGTGCTAAAGTTCTATCAACGCGCACGTATTCGAACGAATATTATATCAATTTATGCCAAGTGGTCAGTTAACGTGAATGTGTATTATCATCGCAAAAGTATTATCATCAAGTTGCACCGTCCACGCGTACTAAATATACTGGTAGCCATTTTGAGACGCCTTACAAATCAAGCCGCATCAAACACGGGTGCGAAACCAAAATCATCTATTTGTCCAGAGAAATGTCAAGAGTGTATAGTAAACGCGCTCGCATTCGAGCGAAAATTATCATCATCCAGTTACATCGTCCACATGTGCAAACCATACGCCATTCAGCCAGTTTGAATTCGTGATTGTCATCAGGGATATCCAGGTGTGTGATCAGAGACCGGCATCCATTTTTAAAGGTACGAGATTTTCATTTTCATTAATTAAGTGAAGTATTTAAAAATTATATATAAAAATAATCGTAACCACAATGGGGGATATAATGGCGTCGCATGACGACACTCCAATCGAAGAATATAAAACTCACCTCGCTCGCGTGGAGCAATTGATGTCCGAGTTTACGATCATTGAAAATAAAATCTTTGACATTGATCCCCAGGAGGAACCAGACCTCGTCTATGAGGAGAACTACTACATAGCCGTGATGGGTCTGAATACAAGAATTAGAACCATGTCTATAGCTGCGGGCAATAGATCGCCAGATGTATCGTTCAACATGACCAACTCAGGACATCACCACGAAGTTAAACTGCCAAAACTCAACATACCCCCATTTTCGAGCGATTACACAGAATGGCAATCATTCTATGAACTGTTTTGCTCCACGATACACTCATCAGCAACGTTAAGCCCAGTACAAAAATTCCAGTACTTGATAGAGCTTTTACGTGGTGAGGCAGCAACCCTACTGAGGCACGTCAGCATAACCGAAAGCAACTACATCGGTGCCCTGAATAAGCTCAAATCAAGATACGACCGTAAGCGGCACATAATTAATGGATTTTTGCGTGCTTTCATCAATCACGACAGCCAACCCAAATAATGTTAAGCAACTCATGGACACTTCCGACGAGGTTATCCGTGGCTTGAAGGCATTGGGAGAAAGCGCCGAAGCTCGGGATCATTGGCTAATCTTTCTATTGGTTCAGAAGCTGGACGATAAGTCCAAAGTATTATGGGCAGAACACGTAACCGATATGGAGAATCCACAATTTTCCCATTTTTTGGAATTCTTATCGAGACGAATCGACGATTTGGAAACAATGAACATGTCGCTCAAAAAATCCATTCCACAAGGCAAAGTTAGGAGCCATGTTAGTACCGAAAAGGTTGCAAACATCATAAATTATACACTAAAATAAAGCAAATTAAAATTGAAAAGGTGTAAGTTTTTTTATAAGCGGAAAGTGTGAAACAACTAGGTGTGTTTTTTTATTGAGAAACCAACACACAATATCACACTTAATATCAAGGAAGACTCGCAAGGCCGCTTGCTCAAGCGCAAATTATCTACGCAAACGGATTGCCCCTACAAAGATTGTCAAAATTCTACACAACTTATATTTATAGTAGTCCGCAACCAACGCCATCTATTGAAAACGCAATTTTCGTTTTCCGATAATTTGTTTTTTGTGATTTTTCGGTTTTCCATTTGGTTCCGATTGTTTTCGAGTTTACGGATTTTCCTTTGAGTTTTTTCCGAATTTTCTATTTTACTACGCCCCACTGTATTGAGATGGACGATGCACAAAAAGAATCATTCAAATTGATCGTGTCGTTCTCAAGTTTTTGCGAGACTAACGCACGGCAATTGATTTTTATTTAGATAAATAAATAGAGAAAATAAATAGATAAAATAAATAAATTGGATAAAAAACAAAGTAGCAGTTTGGATGTAGCCATAGTTGGGAATCGAATTCATTACCTCCCAATTCAAGCGCCCAAGCTTTAACCACTACACCACCCGTCTCATAAAAAATATACACACAAAATTCATATGTAAATGGTTTTTATTCGATTTTTCGGGTTTTCCGACTTTTCCGGTGGGTTTTTTTTTTAAATTTCTTTCGTAAGAACCATCTCCTGGTAATTGCGAACACAACAGGAAAGATTCAGCCAATTCGGTTCAGCCGTTCTCAACTGATGCGCGCACATACATTTTTTGCACCATTTTTATAGATATAGATTATTTTTATTATTTGGTTTATGATGTGATTCGTTCGCCAGATAGAAAAAGAAGAATTTGTTTTACAAAATTTCTTGAAATTATCGATTCAATTTTGTCATCTCATGTATACTAATTAGTTTTCGGAATTAAATCATTTTATACTACTAGATACTAATTAGGAAACTGCATTAAACATACTCGCTAATCTAGTACATTAGATGACAAAAGTAATTGACATTATTTTGACATATCAAAGTAAACAATAAATTTCTTAAAAGTAATTTGTGTTAATAGTGTGAGGAGAAAAATTACAATACGCAAACGAAAAGTATATTAAATTAATTGACAAGATAAGTATTTGATTTTATATGACCCATTTATATAATACTAAATTATACTTTAATTCCATTTTAGATAATATTGGATAAGACTTGACTAGTGAGTGAATTTTAATAATTTAACTGAATCTTACAGGAGAGATACATTGGAAAAGCTGAAGCGTTAACTGCTTAAAATATGTAGCACAAAATAAATAAATAATGTCAAACAATTAACTATTTGTGTGTTGCTTCAGTTTTTCCAACAGCGACATCGACCGTACCAGAAAAAAAAGTACAATTATATTATATTATTTCAATCAGGAGAAGCAAATTCATCATTTTTTTTTGACGATGCTAACTTACCAATAGATAGACGAAGAACGTTAAGTCTATCAAGGTCATTTTAAGCCAAAACTTTGTCGAACTTGATCACCGGAACTATATACTAAAGATTTCGTTGCATAATCTGCGCTATGAAAATATTTGAGCAGATCTTACAATTTTCTTAAACTTTTTTTTCTTAATTATAGGAGTTTATTCCTATCCGCATAAAGATTAGTTTTTCTAGCCGGATTTCTCAGTTACCTACAAGTCTTCCTCAATATTTCAAACTCAGACCATCAAAAATGTTTATTCGCAGCTTTTTGGCTGGTAAAGAGCAAACCGAAATTTTTAAAAAGCAACTGAAACGGCATTCCATACCGAGATTGCAAGAAAATTAATATGTTCTATCGACCGAACAACACTAGACGAGTGACGCTAATTCGACAGTTCTCTGAAGTAAAGTTCCCAGTCTGATAATTTTTTGTTAACAACAATCCAATTGAAAACAATCCTTACCTGATTCTAAGGAAACAATCTGCCGATAATTGTGCCTGGATGCGTCAGTGAATTTGATGGTTAATTAAATACAAACATTTTAACGACACCCGCATTTTCAGTAATAAATCAATATATACAATTTCAGAAGAAGAATTACGCGAGCTTATAAAGTTGTTGCACACAGAATACAAGAACTTACAAAAATCACGAAAATTTAATCCAAATCCAACAGATCATTAGAAAAGAACAAATGATGCATTTCGGTATAAGACTGCCAAAATTATAGAGTAAGGGTTTTAAAGAACTGTCAGACATTTTCAATTTTTCAAGATCTGTAATGCCAAATCGTTCACGAAAGCAACCAAATACCAAACTCAACAGTAGGCTGTGACTTTCGTGTCGTACGGAAGCATTGTTTTTTCGCGAAAAAATTAAATTTTTAATAAAATTTAATTTCAGAAATTATAATCTTTAAAATTCGGGGGGCATCCTTGCCCATTATCAACATATTATAATTAATACAGTGATAAGAGAGACGTTATAATAACACTGTGCTAGTTGAAAAATGCAACAAGCTGGGCACCCGGGGGGTAAACCTAATTCGACTATGCTGAATTCATTGGTGCTAGTCCCATTTCAAAGTTAGTCCCAATTTTCGAGATATCGCTTTCGACATATTTTGCCTCTGAGACAAATATTTGTCAAAATATACACTCATATTCACGTTGATAGCTCCTGAACCATTAAGATTTTTGTTATGCTTTCTTCAGCAAAGTTGTTGCGCAAGCCAAGACCAACAACTTTGCTGAACATATCAAGGCCGAAAAATGACATCTACAATCACATTTTTATGTTATTTTATTTTTTGAAACGCAAAAAAATAAAATAACACAAAAATGTGGTTGTAGATGTCGTTTTTCGGCCTTGATATATTCAGCAAAGTTGTTGGTCTAGGCTTGCGCAACAACTTTGCTGAAGAAAGCATAACAAAAATCTTAATGGTTCAGGAGCTATCAACGTGAATATGAGTGTATATTTTGACAAATATTTGTCTCAGAGGCAAAATATGTCGAAAGCGATATTTCAAAAATGGGGACTAACTTTGAAATGGGACTAGCACCAATGAATTCAGCATAGTCGAATTAGGTTTACCCCCCGGGTGCCCAGCTTGTCACGCAAAAAAAGTTTGAAATTCAAGCACAGTGTAATTATATAAAATTATTTTGTGTGGCCATTGGCCTGTTTCGCGGTTGGGCCCGGTGGTCCTTCGAAAGTAAATACGGTCGTGTATATATATAGTGTAAAGATAAACGTTGTAATGAGTGATGTGTGGGTAGTGCTCCAGTGAGTGGGGCAACCCAAAAATATAGTGAAGTGACGATCTAGTATTGTGAAAATTTTTTTTATTTGGTATAATACCAAAAGTGAGAACGTATTGAAAAATAGTTAACGATTTAGTGATCTATAACGTTCGGGGGGTACTTGTGCCCATCCACAGTTTATATTAGTGAAATAAGTTAGTTAATAATTAGTATAATAAGTGTCGAATTTGATTTTGGGGTGATCAATCACCAGTGTTGTTTGCGGAGCCCTTCCAATTGGGGGCTCACTTTTTTCTCAAATTGAAAATTTTTTTTTTTGATTTTAATTGAATTTTTTCGTTGTTATTTTAATGACATACTGTGTATAAAGTTTTATTTTTATTTTAATTTCATTTTTCGTGTGTGTGTGTGTGTGTCTACATTTGTATATACTATATATATATATATATATATATATATATATATATATATATACATATATATATATACATATATATATATATATATATATATATATATATATATATATATATATATATATATATATATATAAAGTTCAATATCAAAAATAGTGAGGCGTAAAAAGGGTAGTGTTACAAACCGGTGGAGTCCAGTTTGTAAAAAAATAAAACTAAAGCCTAATAGGCAAAACTTAAAAAAAACGGAGGATTCCATAAAGATACATCCAATAATGGATGGTGAGGTGATTATTGAGGAAACACCCACAATCGTTGCACCATCTCGCCCAAATAAGCGACTGTCGCTTAACCCAAGTCTACCAGGTGAGATTATAAGTTTTAAAAATAAAATAAAAAATCTTAATAACGAGATAATGATGCTAAAGGAGCAATTAAATGAGGCAAATAAGCCAAAAATTATTGAAAGTGTAAAAGTAAATTTTCCCATTTTTGAATCGGTGAATAAATTCGCGGTATTGCAAAATTGTAATGGTAATGGGGACATGGATGATATTGATATGGGTCCATCGTCGTCCCATTTTAATCAAAATTTAAATGAAATTGAAAGTGACGGTTTTGAGCTAGTAAAGCAAAAAGTGAGAATAAACAATAACAGCAGAGAAAAACAATTAAAAAGTGCCAAAAATATAAACAATACCAATAACAATAAAAACAATAATAACAACAACAATAATAACAATAGTGTCAACAATAATAAAACGAATGTAAATAACAACAATAACAATAATAATAACAGCAACAATAATAACAGCAATAACAGTAACAACAATAATAACAACAACAACAATAATAATGTGTCAAAATCAAAAAAGCACCGAGACCACCACCATAACCACCACCACCACCATGTAATATATCCCATATTACATATACATGGACAGGAAATTAAAAACACAATTGAATTGGCCAAAGGACTAAACATCAAACAATTCGAAATTAGACGGGTAAACACCCAAAAACACACAGTAATTACGGACGACCTGGACAATTACAACAAATTACAAACGATTTTTGACGACGTAAAGACGAAATACTTTACATACACACCGAAACAGTTAAAATTAAAATCATTGGTATTACGGGGACTAACCGAGACAGAAAATTTGGCAGAATTACAAACAGAAATTGAGTGTGACGCCGAAATTAAAGTGGACAAAATCATACAAATGAAATCGAAAAAGCCAGGAGCATCCTTTAGGCCACTACCGCTATATATAGTACAATTCACAACAAGTACACCATTGGCCAAAGTGTATAACATACGGGCAATCAATTATCAACGAGTAAATTGGCAAACATTAAATAAAAGCGGTGACATTATGCAGTGCAAAAACTGCCAACGTTTTGGTCACACGGCAACAAATTGTCGACTCGAATTTATGTGTGTGAAATGTGCAGAGCACCAGGTCAATGTAAGATTGAACAAGAAGCTACGAAAAAAGATATTTTCTGCATTAATTGTAATAAGATGGGCCATCCAGCATCGTACAAGGGTTGTCCCGTGTATCAGGCAATGATGCACAGATTAAAACAAAAAATACAGGAAAGGCGACAACAGGCGACACCACAACCACCACCACCAAGAATGTTTACATCTATACCGGTAACAAAGGAGAATGGTACGATGGCCGATATGCTAAAAGGGGGACCAATACCAGCGCGACAACAACAACAGCAGCAGCAACAGCAACAACAACAACAAACATATTTCGATACACAAACTAATGTAACAATAAATCAATTGACAGCGAGAATGGACGGCATGGCCCGCACTATCCAACAACAAAGCGAACAAATTTCACAACTCTTGCAAATTATTGGCTCATGGTAAGCAACTTCAAAATTATAGCGTTAAATGCAAATTCCATAGTGAGCGTCCAGAGAAGATTAAATTTATTGAAATTTTTGGAAACTCATTCACCAGACTGCCTACTGGTGAATGAGACAAAATTAAATTTTCGGCACAAAATTCAATTCAAAAATTACGAGATGGTACGAAGGGACCGGATCAACACGAAACAGGGCGGAGGCACAGCCATACTCGTCAAGAATTGCCTGAAATATAAGGAAATTGTACCGCAGGAAATTAGCAATTGTGTCGGGATCGAAATTGCCATCATCAAATTCAAAATTAAAAATACGCGAAATTATTTATTTTTGATATCGATTTATTGTACGGGCAATGCAACCGAAATTACAGATGAACGGTTTTTGGAAGAGTGGAGCAAAATTTTCAATATTCTAAATTTACAAAATCCAAACAATTTTTATATAATAGCGGGCGATTTAAATGCGAGACACATAAATTGGGGAAATTCGGCAAACAATTCAAGAGGCAACCGGCTAAATCGATGGATGAGTGAGAACGAAATGGAATTTAGGACAAACGGAAGGGGCGAAATTCCAACGCATCGATACGACAGCGATCATAAGGCAATTGAGATTGTGGTGAGAGAGGTGGGTGACCTGGAAACGGGAACAAACGAAGCGGTAGGACAACGATTATGGTATAATTTCACAGATACGAATTGGATGGCATGGACGGCAAAATTAGAGAAGGCGTATCGGCAACAAATTATAGAGGAGGGGAGACATGGTGACGGCGGCGGCGACGACAACAACAACAACAATGATGATGATGATGATTTAGCAAAAACATTAACACCAAACACACGGAATTTGGACGAGGAGGAGATCAAAATTTAACAACATGAGCTGTTACACGAACGACACAATTGAAAAGCTGTATAAACACAGAAGTCTACTAATCACTAAAATTAAAACGTTCCGGCGGAATTTGGCAAGAAACAATCACAATCATCATCATCATCAGCAGCATAATACCTATACGACAGCGATAACGAGCGAAAATCAGCGGCAGATAAACATTTGGAAAGTCGAAATTAAACGGACAGTACAACTAATCGAACAAAACGTCAAAATTCAAATCGAAAAATATTGGATCAATCGAATGCAAAATTTAAAACAGGGAATGAAAATGTGGGCTGAAATTAAAAAGTTAACGCGACAGGAGGCAACGGATATTAATGTGCGAGAAATTGAGGTGGACGACCGGGAGATGAACGAGTATGAACATTTAAATATACCATGGGCGGAAATGACACGAAACGAAACCAACAACAACAAAATTCAAATTTTGGACGAACAACTAAATCTAGATATCATTGGCCATCATATTGAGAAACATACGCGACGAAATCCAACATTAGACAAACCTGAACATGAGCGTCAAGTGAATGAGACGGTGGAGCCAATCAAAAGGAAACACGAGGCAGCCAAATTATCAAAACATACAAAAGTACAATTTTCGGCAACAAATCGGGCAGAGGCACCAACGCAACCAGACGACGATGCACAATATTTCATCACAACCGAATATATAGCACAAATTCTAAAAAAAGCAAATAATAAAAAATCTTTCGGCCCCGACCTAATACCAAACATCATAATGAAACATCTTCCAAATTCAATTATACTCGAAAATTGTATTATATTCAATCATTTATTAAATAATAAAGCGTTTCCAAATTGTTGGAAGGTGGCACGTATATTCCCAATACTAAAGAAGGAGAAAAATTCAAAAGATCCAGACAATTATCGACCCATTAGCCTACTCTCGAACCTCGGCGAAGTGTATGAAATTGTAATTTTTGTAAAGATTTTGGAACACGTGCAACGAAACGAATTGATGCCCGACAATCAGTTTGCTTTCGACAAGAGCACAGTACAGTGCACGCAATAACAAAATTGGTTTCGGACGTTTGCCACAAATTAAGTTTTAAACATCCAACGGGAGCGGTTATGATTGACATTAAAAAGGCGTTTGAATCAATTTGGCTAGACGGTTTGCTGACAAAATTAAAAAACTTTGGCTTTAACATGGATCTCATCGAAATTATTTACGAGCTGTTATACGATCGAAAATTTATGGTGACAACGGGCGGCATACATTCGACCAGGCAATTCAAAACTTTAAATGGGGTACAACAAGGCACTATAACAGCACCAATTTTATTTAATTTGTATACGGCAGAGATGGTGGCCAGCGAAATTCTAAATTCAGAAAATGTTCAAACGTGTGCATACGCAGACGACATGATATTATATAGTAGTAAATATTTGGTCGGCGACATACAAATCCAGCTACAAAAAGCACTAGACTATGTACAGGAGTATTTACATACGTGGCGCATTGAGATGAATGTGACGAAATGTGAAACGATATTGTTTAGAGGTCCGTTACGCAACGCAAATCGAGAACTGAAACGTAATTGGAAGGAATTAAATGTAAAAATATACGAACAACCCATTATGTTAAAGGAGACGGTCAAATATCTGGGCATCAACATCTATAACATGTGTTACAAGGCCAATCATACAACGGTGCAGCTGGAGAAGGCGAGACGAGCTTTTATGGGGGCGAGACGGCTCTTCTTTCACAGCAAACATATTACGGAACGGGTAAATTGATTGCATACATGGCACTCAATAGGCCAATTTTGACATATGGATGTGCGATATGGTACAATCAGGTACCACGATACATGGAGAGGTTAAGGCAAGGGTATTTGAGCGGAAATGTATCAGACATTGTCGGGGCGTACACAGAAAGCAAGACACAGACTTTACGCATTACGTATCAAATCAAAACCATTACGATAATTATGATTCGGAACAAATCGATCTACACATTTTAACGTTGGTGCGAAATCATATTTTGAGGGCGTGCCAAAATACAGAAAATTCACTGATATACTGTGGATACAATTTTGGCGGAGGAATACCTGAGGGAGGGGGTGGTACCAGGTTCAAATTTATTTATACAATTGGACAAGCGGGGCTATGTGCAGGAGAGGGGAACGGGCATTCCCCTAATTTACCATATACAACGGCGGCCAAACGAAAAATGGTTCGACAACAATAAATTCGAGAACCCAGATGAATTTCTGCGGTATGACATGAGTATGAGGGAGCAACAACCGGGAGAGTTGGAGGCAAAGTGGGCCAAATATTGGTGGTTGGCCAATCAATGAATGGTTTGTATATAAGTATATAGAGTATAGAGATGTAATATTTATCAATGTATCAAGTTTGATCAAGTTATACTAAGTTTTGTTTAGTTCAGTTTTTCATTTTGTACGTATTATGTGTATGTGTGTCGCGAGATTAAATTGATTTTTTTTGTTAACATTTTTTTGGTCAATTCTTTTAATTAATTAATTTTTGCATAATATAATAATTTTTATTGTTCGTTTTGATATGTTAAGTTTTCTTGTATTCCACGCAATAAAACACACTGTACATTATTTTTATTAAGGTTAGGTGACGTACCAGAGTGCCCAATTTTGGGACAGCGGGCGTCTTTTTTCATTGTTATTAGTTATGTGAAGGATGTCATTAATTGATTCAGCATCCAACCTGTATATATTAGCTATTAAGATAAAATAATGTTTGAATAAATGGATTAATTTTTGGAAAAAAAAATACCAAACTCAACTAAAATCTCCTGTTTAAAAACATGCATTGGTGGTAGTACTGCAAAGCGAATAAGCAGCCTGGAGATAACAGAAAATAACTGCAACATTATGGCAGCTGCTATATGACAGGTACGAAAATAAAATACTACCCGCTCATACGCAGTTATCCAACCCCCGAGAACCCCTAAATGAAATGCATGAGAGATTAGGATTTGATACAAATCCCGGTCTTAATAAAGAAATGGAAAAGTACCCGGTCTCGGCGGACTAACCCGCAGAATTATAAAAACCTGGAGGAGCTACTTTGCCATCTTATACTTGTAATCTCATTGTGATTATCTGGGACCAGGAGAAGCTACCTGAGTAATCGAAGACCGCATACTCATTTTTCCGCTGCAACAAAGTGACCGTCTCAAATGTGAAATTTCTGTAGCATAGCTCCGTTCAACACCGTTTTCAAAGTGCTTGCATATGTTGTACTTGCGAGAATCCTCCCTTTCGTTGAAATATTATTGGTTACTATCAATGTGATTTTCACCCCAACCGATCAACCTCTGAATAAATGGACATCATAGAATATACTGGAATCAAAAGTAGAAAGAAGTAAAATATGCGTAAAGTAAGATTGTAAATGTAAAATTGTGGAGTAAGTGTAAATAAATTTGTAACTTAAACTCAGAGTGTTTTATTTGCTTAATCCAATACAAATTAATATTGAACTTGAATAACCGAAATTCATAACATTTGGTATCAGGGCTGCGGTCGAATAGTCGGGTAAATCGTTTAGTACAGTAAATTGAAATTTTAGAACATATTTACCTCAAGCAGTGTCCCAATTCTTAAGTAAATATGTGTCGCAAAAACGGCTCGAGGTGTAAAATATAGTGTTTAAAGGGTTTATTTCGGTGGTATATTGGTAACTGCCAAATAATTCTTGTTGTCAAAAGTTTAGAAATTATTCACACAAAAACATGGAGAATTTTATTAATAATGATAATATTTATGAAATAGATTTCAAAAATAAAAGAGATTTGGCATTATTGTTAAGACTGTGTGGAGAAGTGACGCAATTAACACAAAAATACGTAGAAGAAATCCTCCACCACCTTTGCAAACCACCAGAGGTATTGTGTACTTTTCATAATAAATTTGATGTTTAATTTTAGTTTAATTTTCAGACCGGAATCAGCTATTGTTTAGGCCATAAGCCACCACTCATAATTAAAACTCATAATTAAATTTTTAATTTTTTTTGTTTCTTATCCATTTTCAGTCTTATTTTGTAGATTTATATCTATTATTATTTATCGGATTAGCGATCTATAAAAAATATAATTTTAGAATAAATAACAAATACATATTTGATAAAAAAAATTTAAATAAAAAATATTTAATTTAAAAATAACAAGCCATTATGTTTAGTAGACTTACTTTTTGAATTGGAAACATACGAAAAAAAGAAAACGTCAAACGCACAACAACAAAAACTCAATTACCCTGCTATTTAGTACAGTATTTCAATTTATCCTGTACACTGTTAAAAAAAGGTAAAAAGTGCAATTTACCCGACTATTCGACCGCAGCCCAGAAGTGAGATTTTGCAAATATCAGCAGAAGAGGAAAATAAGGGGAAATCAATATATCAGGAAATTAAGGGGAATAATGCTGAGTCGTGGGCTTTCAGCTGAAGGAAATAGGACCGAGCTATTGTTGAGGCTGCAAAACTTTACATGAAAGGAAGAAGACCACGCATATAGAGATGCAGTCGGAGAGCGATTATGCTCACCGTTACAGGAATCACGCTTGTTAGTACATTAAAAGATCAACATTTTTAACCTATCAAAAATCAATTAAAGAGTGAGGGAATCGCGATCAAAATAACTTTAGCAGTCGTATAAATTCGCATTTTATAAAGCACTAATAAGCCATGTGCTAACTTTTAGATATGAGAGTTGGCCTTAACTGTAGATTACCATCTACTTTCGAAAGATAACTTATTCTATTCTGCTTATGGTTCCGTTAAGGTTGCGAACAGCGAGTAACGAATTCGAAGGTAGAGTTAGATAGCTGAACTACTTTGAAAGATTCCTATCACGTAGGGGGAGACCTGCGCTACTCTGCCAGAACTGAAGAGAGCGTGCGATGAACCGAGAAATGGGTGCAGGCGGCAAAATCCTTTCATTGTATATGAAAGCTAGAGAAAGAGAGCGAAGTCATTTCAGACTTGTACAATACTACAATAACAAAGATTAAATGAAAATTAACAACAATGGACATTAAGTTCTGAAACTTAAATTACTTTATAAGAGATGGTCTCTAGACTATTTCACTACAGAATTTTATGACCTCAGCCAAACGATGACAAACAGAATAAAATTATACATTTCGAGACAATCAGACGAATAAAAAAACACCCAGTACGTATTTCGTACTGAAAACACCCAATCAAATGGATGTACTTCACTGTCATAATCAAATTAGAATGCGATAAAACTCCAAATTTAATTAAAAATTGCCAAAACGGAAATAAAAATTATTTCTAAATCAAAGGTAAGCTACTATTCGAGGGAAAATTGTAAAAACGTAAAATCACATACAAAATTCTTATCAATATTAAATAGCTCGCAGTAATTGATTATAAATATTTATTAATTGACGTTTTGTTACAAAAAGAATGTATTACCAACGAGCAGATATTGATGTGATATTACGGCGATATGGTTTCTGCGATAACCGATAAGATAACATGAATTTGCTTTTGGTGTAAACCCACAATATTTTAGGTTTCAATTCCTAAATTACACTTTAGTAGTTCTTTAGCAGGCAACATATTCGTGCCCACAAAAAAAACTCTAGTTCGTAAAAGTGTTTAGTGATCTGTATTTTATAAGTGTGAATTCGAGTGCATAGTGTTTTATTTGATTAAATACTCTTATTTATTGTGAATGTTGGCCCCACCTGGAATATAAATGTACAACCGCAAAGGAGGTGGTTACTATGGGGATTCATCGTCGGATGACGAAGTTGATTACCAGAAACAAAGAACAGTGTAAGTTTTTTTTTAAATTGGTCTATTTAGCAGGTTTTTAGGTAACTGTAAAATTTTTAATTGAGTAAAGTACTTTAAGATTTTTTTTACAAAATCGAACTTCCTCTTTAAAATTTAAAACGCATAAATGCTGTTTTTAATTATATCGAATCAAATTTAGTAATTTTGATTTATTTATTGGTGCTATCGATCATCAATCTGTGTTATCGTATACTGCAAACAATTTTTTTGTTGGTTTATTTGTCAAATTCAATTAAACGATAACACAATTGTTTCACAAGGGCAGAGACGGTGGGAGTTTTGTAATTGCATTCCCAATTTTCTCTTGCTATGCGTATGTGTTTGCCACTGGATTTTTATAAATTTTTTGTTATCGTAGACTTTTAATTTAGGTGAGTACATTTTAATTAATCGGTGTGATTATGTCAAAATGACAGGAAATGTTTCAATACTTGAGTTATTCATCAAAATGGCGATGGTGCGGAATGTCTCGCGTGTTTGTGCAATTTAAGTTGTATTTTGTCATTTCGCCATTTTCGTTTCATTTTCATTGTTATATAACAATTTTCTTGATTGTGAAATTGAGCAGTAACTACCATGACTACCATGTTCGAAATTTCTAATGACATCTAATATGAAATTATTATAACTCTGTAAAATGAAACCAGCATAACTAGATTTCAACTGTGAGAAGATGATATTGATCAATGCGCTCTTCTGAAAGATTAACCCTGATCGAGACGAGACGGTATACTTTGTATAAGAAGTATTTCAGATCAAATAAATAATTGATCAAACAAAATGGTAATTTTATACAATCCATCATAGTCTCGTATTGCGTTACCAAAACTCCGCAAATTATGAAAATTGGCTCAATTTTTAGACTGATCGTCGTTGAAAAAGTGTTTGAAGGTCCTGTTCCATCTATCATATAAAGGGTCTCCAGCAAGATTATTTATTCATCGATGCCGTCGGAGTTTTGGTAATTAGCCATTGATTAACAAGTAAGTAAACTCATTTATATTTTCAAATGGTGAGTCGCTTGTCACCCTTTAACGACTAGTTGCAGAGAATTTAGATAATTGAATTTCCTTGTTATCCTCCTGATTTTATTTTGAAAATATATTTACTATACAAACCTATAACTAAAAACAATAATTATTCTGCACAGTTTTCAGAGAAACAGTTTGCGAAACACATTCGGTGCCAGAGGCGCTTTGGCATTTTTAATATTTAATATAAAATACTAGAACATAACAACAGCAATGATTTTATCAGAAGGCTATCGAACTTCTATTATGCAATGTTTCCCAATATAAATACAAAGAAAACAATTTTATCAAAGTTTTTGAATTAAAAAATATTAGTTTTTAATAGAAATTTTAGAAAAATGCAGCATAAATAATAGGCAAGCATAAAAAAGCAAGGTGAAATATTTATTGTGCAATGTGAGGATATATTTATATTGCTAAGGAGTTAATTGAAACGAATAGGAACTCATTTTCATCTCTGTGTCAGAGCCCTTCAAATTGATTTAAAAGACAAACACCTACTAATGTTACAATTTTTGAATGTTGTTGAAATGTTATAATCTAGTTGTAGTTTTTATCCTTATCATTACCAACTCAAAATATAAAGACAAATGTTTGGCTTAGGTACATAGTTCTTAAGAGATACAAATTTTTATTTAACATCAGTTGCGATTTTGGAAGTTGGCCATTTACTAAAATTTTAATTAATAAACTCAAAACATAAAGAACTATTTTCTGTCATGACAATTATTTATTTTTTATTATCTGGGATTTTTGAAGCTGGCGATTTGCTCAAATTTGAACAAACGACTTATACATTACACTTTGTCAACATTCACTATAATTCTTGGAAGTTATTGCCGATTTTCATGTAAATTTTTGTATATGAGGTCGCATCGAAGCTGGAAGATTGCTCCAATCCTTAAATACGTCTGGCACATGGAAGGTCACCATCATTTATTCTTAATATTTTTAACTCAAAATTTGACGAAATAGTATTTCGAACTTAGAATATAAATAATTATTACCGCCAAACCGGTATTAAAATAGGTTTTAATAGAATTCGCCAACTGGTTTGTTTACTTCATATATATTTATATGAAGTATTCAAATCACTGCACCGGACAAAATTACCAAATTTTAAAATTTATAAAATTCATATGTTGTGTTATTTCAGGGCATGTTAGTATTTGATAAGCGCCACTAAATATAATGATTTTGTGAACATTGAAATCATTATACATCTCCAGAAAAATCATTGAGGCCTGGTATCAGGTTTGGATATTAGACCATAATGTTAATTCTTCAAAACGATCTACCGGTGGTGATCAAATTCCATACAATTTGTGAGAAACTTTCTAAACAAATTGGTCAGAGTTTCAAAAATTATTTAACATGAAATCAAATTTTCAAAATGCCTTATCAACCGAAGTACTTATTTGGTTTTTCAATGCTTTCCGGGAAAAACCTAAAACAGTGAGGCCTATGTTATACAATTTTGAACAAGATGGGATATGAAAGTCAAGACTAGATTCATTTCAGAGTTTGCCGACGTGAAATAAGTAAGTTTACCTTTTTAAATTAACATCTGGTTTACCAATTTTTGGCCGGTTTACCGAGATACTTTTCTTTGTATCAGACGTGTGAGATATGGCACCCAAAATATAATTTTGCTTTATTAGTTATAGAAAGCCACAATGTATTTGGATATGTCATCAGGCATTAGTTGCATAAAGCGACAAAGCAAGCTTCCGATGTTTTGTGTGTATCAATATATGAAAATGCCGCGATGCTTTACATCACTTAGGATGCTGATTTACGGGAGTTTCTAGGAACAATTCAGAAAATTGTACGCTCGATTTAAAGTTTTTTAAGGAAAATTTAGCTGTCCTAAGCTCCCAAAATTCCCAATTGACGACTGTTAAATTAAAAATAAGCTCATTGCGGGTTTTTTTCATGAAATTTTAGCACGGCATACTTTATGAAAATGAAAATTAGCGTACAAAAATATCCCCAACAAGCTTTTTCTTTTGCCGTGAGATCCACTTATATTTGTCTATTAGATAAGCGAAAATAAGTGAGTTTTCAATTAGATGGGGTCTAGTGGCATTTCAGAATATACTTCACTTAGCAGGCTGTTTTAGATGAGTTTAACTGAAGCGTTAAAAATATTGTACCTTAGAATTATTGTACGTTAGGCAAGTTCCATGGTCCGAAAAACACAAAACCTCCTATTTGATCAAAATAAACGAGTTTGTCTATTATAAATGGGGCCTAGTAGATTTGATCAAACTAAGCGTTTTTTTCTATTAGATGAGGTTTAGTGGCATCTTATCTCAAGCATTAAGTATGCTGGTTTGTAGGAGTTTCTAAAAGCAACTCAGAACATTATACGTTAGATTTATAGTACTCCAAGGAAAATGTATAAGTCTTAAACTCAATAAACTCCAAGCTTGATCAAAATAAACGAGTTTTTCTAATTGATGGGGTCTAGTATAATTTCAGTGTATACGTTGCTTGCATACTAATTTATAGGAGTTTCTCGAAATAATTTAGAAAATTGAACGTCAGAATTACAGTAGTTAAAGGCAAATTTGGCTGTCCTAAACACCCTTAACCTCAATTTGAGTAAAAGAAACGTTTTTTTATATTACATGGTCTAGTTGCGTCATTTAGCATTACGGTTTATTCTAGGAACAATTCAGAAAAATGTATGTTCGATTTATAGTACCCCAAGGAAAATTTGGCTGTCCTAAAAACTTATTAGTTAGGGTTTTCCTATTAGATGGGGCCTAGTAGCATCTAGAGAACATACGTAGTAGAATATACGTTATGCGGGAAACACATGTGCATAATTATGCATGCATCAAAATTAGAATGCACTTGTCTCTATGAAATAAAATACATGTACATATTTTGCATGGCATGCATAATTATGCAAGTAGTCCCTATTTCTAAATTTGGTGCGCATCGGCAGTGTTGACAACAAATAAAAAACGAAATCTATGGTAACATTGATTGTTTTGTGTATTTCTCCAAAACAGAAACGTCAATTTACGAAAATGGAGGAAGCCATTATTGCTTTTATTGAAAAGAATGAATTTATGTACAATTAAATGTTTTATTTAATTTTTATATTTTTACATTTTATTGAGAAACATAATCTTTTAAGTTATCCCTTATTGAAAAGGCATCCCTACCAGCGTTAAAGCGCATAAAATGCCTATACTGCGGTAAAGGTTCGACCCCTTGCCTCCATGTACCTTGTACTAGTTGATTATTCTCATCTAAGTGGTCCACAAAACTATTCGGGATATAGTTTGAATAATCGTGAAACTTTATGAAATTATGCAACACTAAAGTTGCTCTCACAATTTTCTCGCCATTTTCAGGAAATATGTTTAATGAATTTGTCAACACCCTAAATTTGGCGAACAAAATCCCAAAGGTGTTTTCTATTTTTACTCTCGCTCCTGCTAGTTTTCTGTTGAATAACTCCCATGTAGCAATTCTTAACCGAGGTTAGAATATAACTTACCACATTATCAACTTTTAAGTTATATTTGAGTTTTTGTCAAACCAGGATTCTCAAACCATAAAATTCAGTTGCAAAAACCTCCATATTTTACTTGTTCGTTCAATGCAAACCAATTTTGAACTTTGCATAACCTAAGTTAAATTTAGGTTCATGTTTTCCTTTAGTATTTTCTTTATTTTGGTTGAAATTAACTTCTAGATAACCCATACCGTCGAAAGATGCATTTGAGTAGTTTTGGAGTTAGGAATTTACTTTTGGGTTTGTTTTCAACCTTCATTTACTCGTGTAGTAACGAAAATTGAAATTTGAATCCATGCGGGGATTTCTATTAGTTTGAAATAAACCAATGTTTAATCCTTTTCAACCATAGTTAATTTGAAGTTAATAATTTACTTTTAAGTTTGATTTCAACTTCAGTTAGACCTTATTTCAACTGTAGTTGGGTTTTGGATACAAGCGTCGGTGCCTCTTAGTTTAAAATAAACCTTTTTTGAACTTTTTCGGTTCCAACCAGAGACATTCGTGTTAATTTAAGGTTAACAATTTACTTTTAGGTTAGATTTTTGACTTTTATTATTACTAAGTTCAACCAAAGTTGAATTTTAGTTGGAAAATAGTTTATGTTTGACTAACTGGTTATATACTATCACCATTTCTACTCTTTTTTTAACCACTAACGCTAGTATTTGGCCTCGTTTTTAATCAAAGTACTTGTAAGTTTCTGACTGTGAGGTTAATTAAGTGCTAGTATTAAATTTAATTTATTAAAACGCGGAATAATTTGTTACTCGGGATACGTCTTTTGCATAAAAGTATTATTTGCATAAAAATAAATACAAATATAGAAACACAATTAGTGTATCTACATTTGGATTTGCTGTTTTATTTTTTGGCAAATACTTAGGTTAATGTGATCCAGTGTTATACGAAGTTAATAGTGTAAAAATAAATAAAAGTGATTTGAAGTCACAGGCAATAAATAAAAAAATAGCCTTGAGCTATAAAAGTGGCACATACTGTGTTAAATGATCATGTGACTATTTTACTTAGGCATGATATGCCTGGAATACATCATTTCAAATGTTCTTGGATTTTGGATACAAGCGTGGATTCCTGTTGATTTGAAAATAACCTTTCTTGATCCCTGTTTCAACCAAAGATCCATTCGCGTTAATTATGAGTTAACAATGTACTTTTAGGTTTGATTTCAACCTTTATTAAACCTAAGTTCAACCAAATTTAGACAGCGACCTAAGTAAGTTAAATTGAGCGTTCTCTCAATAGGGTTCATTTTTATATTAAGACTGTTTTATATATTTAGAAACAAATCAAAACATGACAAGGTTGTAACATCCACTAACGGAGGTAAACCGAATGCAGATCCGGCATAAATTGGGTGTATTAGCTATTTGTCAACAATTATTTTTATATTTCTTTTTTATATTTGAAATATTCTCTTTTATTTGAATTGGTGAAAATTCTTATTTTTATATTACAGAACTTCTGTAATTATTCAACATAATTATGTTTTTATTTTAATTATATTTAATTTATTTTAATTTTATATTATGTTTTTATTTTAAATTTCATTTAATGAAATATATATATATATATATAATTTTTGATGATAAATTAATTCGAAAATTTTATTTCAATTTTTAGTTTTATTATTCACCCATTTTTAAAATCCAGTTCATGATCCTGGGTGTGTCAATTATGAATAATTACCTTATGTTCTCCACCTGATAACTAATCCAAAAATTAGTAGAAAATATCTTAAACACATTTCCTTTATACTCCAATAGTAGAGTTGAAATAATCAACGTTTTGCTGAAAAATTAGATTAAAAAGAGAATTTGATTTATTTGAAGCAAAACCTAAAAACTAGTAAACTAACATTACACAGATTAAACGAGGAAATGATTATTTCAACTACGGTACTGAAAGATACGAAAATCTTGTTAAAATATTTTCGACTTATTTTTGAATCCGGATTCAGCTGATGAATTTATGGTATTCATAACTGGAACAGCCTGTAGCTCTGCAAAAGTTGGATTGCAACCGATAAATAACGTTCAATTTAATTGTTATAGCAACGGTTGCATAACCAGTAGATTCCAACTTATTAGTTGATTTCATATACATCCCTAACTCGAAAAGTGAATAACTTAAATGTTGAATATGGGTTTAGGAAAAACCATGGATTGTTTCCAACTCTACTATGCTTCTGCGGTTAACGGTTAAATAATAACTTTTTTGAAACTAGTACGTTACACCCTAGTTGGTTGTATACGGTTTTTCAATCATAGCAATGCAACTAAGGTTATAACAATTACCTGTCAAAATGCCTGTCGATCGACGGTTAGTGAAACGTTAAATTAACCGAAAATAAACCATTTTTAAACTTCTGCATTATTTCAACCTAAGTTAAATTACGGTTTATGAACCGTTCTGGAACTCTAAATTGCTAATTGGGCTCCTTGTCCTGAGAAAGTAACCGACCCGGATATGGTCGCATCAAATTTTTTCGCAACAGGAAAGCGTTATCACCAATAAAAAAATAAGGAAAATGAAGGAAACAAATATGGCGAAATAAAATGCAGTGTCAAACAATAATGTACATTTGTGTTACCTGCATATTCGCACGCAGCAATGCATGCATAAATTATGCACATCGGTTTCCCGCATTACTTAGCAAGTTGATTTATAAGAGTTTTTATGAAAAATTTAGATAATTGTACGTTAGAGTTATAAGACTCCAAAACAAATTTGGCAGTCCTAAACACCCTAAACCTTCAACTTGATCAAAATTAACGAGTTTTTCTATAAGATGGGGTGTAGTGATTTCTCAGTATTTGCGTCACATAGCATGCTGATTTATAGTTTTTCAGGAAAACTTAGAAAATTGTTTTTTAGAAGTAATAGTACTCAAAGGTAAATTTTGCTAATCTGACAACGCAAAATTCCAATTTGTTCTTGGTATTCTCACTTTGTAATTGGTATTCTCACACATCGTTTTACACCAAAATTTATTTAATTTTTGTGGCCGCTTCCAATTTGTTTCCCAGAATATGTACTAGGTACAACATAATTTGTAGCAAATTCGATCTTACATTAAGTACGTAAAAACGATTAAATCAATGGTTTAATCGGCTTATTCGCATTTAACTATTTAACTACTACATTCAAATGTTTTTAGGATCTAGGACAAATTTTACTATTTTGAGCAGAATAGTGAAATGTGTCTTAAAAATTTTTTACTTTTTAGGTCAAAACTCATGCGAATAAAATAATATTAAAATCAAAAGTAAATGATACATAATTTTTTACTGCTCCGAAATCCATAAATTGAGAGTCCCCTATTCCCAAAATGATTCATCCTTCACCCAACGGACATCTTTTTATAGAATTAGTCATTTGGTATGATTAGGGCTAACGGCTTTACTAGATATAACGGGCTCGCGGAAGTAAATTGCGCCTCTCTTGTCGATTAGCCATCTATGTGGAATAAATGAAACTACGTGGATATACGGGGAAGGCTTGCAAACTTTTCCTTAATATTGGACAGCTGGTTTTTAAAGTACAATCAAATTCAACGAATTTAATAAAATAAAATTTAGGACATTTAACGATTTCGGACTTTAACCATACTCGTAGACCAAATTTATGAGTTTTAAACTAACAAAAGAGGAAGTTTAATTTTATTAGTGAGAAAATATATGCTAATAAGTAATAAGGAAAGGCAAGAATGGTGTTTTATGGGGTGAGATATATACGATTGACCGTGTTTCATTCACTTTTCCTCCTTGTATTGATGGATCGAATCAATATATTTAAAAGCTGATAATTTATTGATTATTTTATAAAAATTCACTTAGACTCATCTATACTCCGGGAGATGGATTCACTTTAGGTGAAATAGGTTCCTAAACAACAAACTCTACATAAAGGCGATGCCCACCCAGATGGTGGTTTTTTAGGATAGGAAGGAACTTATTTAAGAACAGCTCATTTATTGATTCCTGAATTAATAACACAGAAACTGAGCTATGTAGTGAGATACGACATTCATTTTGCTAAACTTATATGCCGAAATACAGATCAGTCTCTGTAACATTTTATACAGTAATCAACAACTGAGCAGTTCTTAAATACATACGTTAAATAGCATATAATTCAACTTATAAACACAATTCTGACTATCGCTTTGATATATGCTTTATTTTTTTATGAAGTTACTGTATCCAACCATGCTTTAGTCATATCATGTAAATCAATTTGCCCCCTCTCCTTTTCCTTCCCATTTTTTGTATTTCTTTTTTACTAACTAACAAATTTGTAAAAATAAAAAAAATTGTTAATTCTGGGTTTTATTATATATTTTATATCATCGATGTACAAGAGAGTTGAGTCACTGGTTGCATTTCTATATTTAGCAAGGACACATTTTGAAAAAGGTTTTCTTGGGAAGGATTTCCGGGGGTATATCATATCCGTGTGCTATTTGTTTGTACATGAAAAGTGTCTTAATGGACGGTGTCAAGTGTCTTAATTTCATCTTTCAAAAAATAATTTACATTACGAAATGTCGATATGCATTGGCACGGAACCGAATATTTGGACTTAAATTTTCATCAAATTTTCGGTTTATTACATGATCTTTACAAAAGTGAGTAAAGGCGGATTCATTGTTGTAGTTTGCTGTGTTCGTTCCGTTCCTTTCGTTCGGTATTTTTTCTGCAGTATTATTTTTTGGATTCATTGTTGATGAAAAAACAAAACATCAAAACACAAAATGAACAACGTACTTGACTACAAAATAAAAATATCGAAAATGTGTCTGTTTGTTTCTACTATTATACTATATATCATGTCGTCTCTTTCTTGCCATGTTCCTTCGGTAAAATAGTTGAAGATAGATAAACTTGATGAAAAAAATACCGAAGAAATAAAATGTCATTTGCGACAAATACTATTGGTTTACAAAAAAAGATAACGAACGGAACGAACGGAATGATCACAACGAGCTACAACAATGAATCCGCCTTAAGTCGCTTATTTTGGAAAAAAAATTGTTAAGTAGCTCCGCGATACATATACGAAAATACTATCTAAAATCAATTCATTCGCAACCTATCGTAGTAGCTTCTTATCGCGGATTTTATTGATAAATTGATAAAGAGACACTCCAATTTTTAAGTATAATTAAAATGAATCTAATAAAATTTAACTGTTCTAACCGAATGTTTTCAATAAAGTAATTAAAGAAAAATATTGACAGTGATTTATTATAGTTAATGGAACATATAAAATGACGTTTACCGAGTGTGTTGTTTAATAAATTTTAGGATTTTATTTCGGAAGCGGTGTAATGCTATAGACACATTACTGGTTTCATAACTATGGTTTCGAGTTAACCATGGTTTCGTTGTAATGTGTCACCCCTAACAATGGTTTGCAACTCGGTTTAAACATAGTTTCGGAATGAGATATTTTTTCTCATCCCGTTGCATTTTTATGCTCCCAACGCCGAATACATCAAAAATGGAGATTCCGGACACTTATAGTTTACCAAGCAAATCTAGTTTCCTTTGAGTTTTCTATTTGTCATTGAGATATTTGGTTGGCGGGAACAAATTTTTTTCTGTTCTGTCAACAGGAAAGTCATTTATGACAAAAATGCCAAGATTGACATTTAATTGACTATTAACAATTAAATGTCAATCTTGGCATTTTTGTCAATTCCTACTCCATTACTATTTAAAACCAAACAAGAGGACAAAAGAAATTGTAGTGTATCTTGAGTTTTCATCTCGCAAACCATAGTTTCGTAATCCTAGTTACGAAACCAGATATGTGTCTATGGTAAAAGATAGGAAAAAAATATTTATCATGAAAATTGCTCAGTGTCGAGACAAACGTTTAGTGGTGATCTTCAATTATCTTGAAACTGATTATAGCGTAAAGTGTGTGGGTTCAGCGGTATGAGCAACAAATGAACAACAAAACAGTTTTCTTTAATTTTTAACACTGTTTCGTTGTAGCGAGAAATCAAATCAATTCTTCTTTGACTTACTAAACAAAATAATGTTTAATTTAGGTGCTGTTAAGTTCTCGTTTCAACTAAACAGTGTTAGCACTTAGGGAAAATTATTTTGCTGTATTGCAGATCAAATTTTGTTCATATTACTGAAATCATACACTACGACAAATTTTGTTTGAAGAAAAAAATTATATGAAAAAAATTATATGGGATTTTGCACAAAAGGCGAGAAGCGAGTTTACGTTTGATTTCCCGCCTTTTAGTTTTGTCCGACAGTTTTTTAGCGATTATGCACAAATCGACAAAAGTAAAAGGCGAGAAAATTGAGCAACAACGGATTTAGCTGTCGAAATGTCATTTTGTGTTTAAAATTGTGTCATTTTGCGGTTTAGGGTTGTGGTGAATTTTTTTTTTAAATTTTAATAATATTTTAATAAATTAAAATAATTATACGGACAATTTGCTCATTGCTATTGTTTTTAGAAGATGTATTTAAAGAAGATATTTAGTTATGTAAATACTGAAAAATATATAAATGACAAAATAAAAAATAAATAAAAATATATATTGGCAGTATGTATTACCTTACCGACATCCAATTCAAACAAACTTTATACTTTTTGACGTTTACTATATGTAAATAGAACCTAAAAATCGTGTCGCGTTTCTTCTCACTATGCAATATACATGGTCGGAAATAAAAGCGAGAGCGAGTGTCTACTCACATAGTGCATAATCGCTTATACTCGCTTTTAGCTACAAGTCGCTCAAAAAAGGCATCTCGCTGTGTGCAAAATCCTAGTCTACATTCTATTCGAATTCGAACAATTTTCATTATTAAAAATTTTCTCCTATTTGGCATTGTTTCCGAGATACTAGCCTTGCATTTAAAAAACACACCCTGTGTAAACGCTTTTCCTACAAATTCGTTCTCTAACAAATTTCTATCATAGAAAATTCACTTGAACCGTATATGATTTATAGAAACAGCTATCCATTCGTTAATCGATAGTTTCGCCCCTTTGCTCAAATATTTAGTCTCTTCGCGACTGGCCGCGGTTTACTTGTTAGTCTTCAACTTAAATAGGAAATATCTCCATAGTTTGAATCTACTGTTCCCCAATCTAACTTAAAGTTAGTGACCGTTTTTTAATCACGTTTCTGGAACAAAATAACTCTCTTATATTAACATGACAAAACAAGTTCATGTGCTTTTCTGCACATCCTGCTGACACTATAATAAAATAAAGTTCGAGAAATATAAAATGCGCTTTTAGTTTTAACTCTAAACAACTAGATGCATAAATCGCCTTTAGAGTGTAATAAAGCTGGAAGTTATAGTTTAAATTACCCAACTTTAAATTAAAATCCATATTCTAGCTTTGAAAATGAGCTTTAAGGTGATTCCAGAGCGTGAAAAAATTTAAGAAATGATTTTATTGGTATTTGTATGAATTTTGTGCACTCGATACTCGTAATTGATTTTGTAAATAAAACACTCAGCGTTTAAAGTTACAAACTTTATTTACCAATACATTTAAGTTCTTTAACAAATTCACTATCTTACACTTTGCGTCAACGTTCAATTATTCAATTCAGTTGTTGTATTCACGAACATTCTACGTCATCTACCCTGTCTCCATGATTACATCGTTGACTATTGCTGTCGATCAGTATTGCTTTTGTTATTTCCATATTCACCTCCACTTGGTATGCCATTCTTAAATCCATTTCTAAATCAGAAATTGAGAATTACTTGATCCGGTAACACTTAGAATAATAATATTAATAAAATGATTCCTCAGGCTAGACTCGCACCTGTGATGTTTAAAATATTTTGGAAATAAAAATTAATAATAGAGTAATTTGGCCGACATCGATATCTAATACACCGCATTTCAAAAGAGAAATATTAAACCTGCTTCAAATTGAATTTTTATGTTTACATATTTGAATCTTTCAATTTAGTCGTTTTTTTTGTAAATGCTATAATTTTCAACATAATTGCAAAAATAGAAAAGCTCCAACGGAAGCAGCCACTTCTAGTACATAGATTTCCATCACATTTCTCAAGGATCTTCCAATTTACGAAAAAGCATAAGTATGAAGTTTCATTCAGAAAACAACAGATTCATTCCACTTGAATAATGTGCTAAATTCATATACTAGGTGTGCAAGTAGAAACTCTGCTTTTTTGGTCAAATATGCCTCGCAATAGAAACTTGGTGGTTTCGAAGCAAAATAGTCATCGAGCCATTTTAACACATCTTCAACTTTCATGAACCGCTGGTCTTACAAATATGATAACATCGATTTGAACGCGTGGTAATCAGAGAAGGCCAAGCAGAAAAAGATGAGCTTCTTTGTTCATTTTGCTGTATCTGGACGAGCATTGCCAAGCAGCAATATCACCTTTCGCCTCCTTTGGCCCGTAAATGGTATTTTTCCTCCAGAGCATTACTTAATTTGCTCAAATTAGCCTGGTAGCGGTCATCTGTAACAGTTTGACCAGGTTCCAGAAGCTCGTACTACATGACTCCATTCCAATCCCACCAGATACATAGTAACACTTTCTTGACATGGATATTCATTTTTGCAACTAATATTTACGGGTGGCCTAGTTCAACCCATGGTTTTCTGTGTTTAGCATTATCGTACAAAATCCACTTTTCGTCACCCGTAATGTTTTTGTGCAAAAAATTCATTGTTTTGTACCGAGAAAGCAAATTCATGCAGATGTCAACTCTTTGATTTTTTATATTCGGTCAGTTTATGAGGAACCCATTTTTATTACTTCTGTATTTTTCCCATTACATGCATTCGAAGTGATATTGGTTAATGAATAACTCCTATGACTGCTCTGTAAGCTCTTTTTGAGTTTAACACCGATTTTCATCCAGTAAAACTTTAATTTCTTCATGTTCAAATTGTTTTACTGCACCTGGACGTGAATCGTCCCCAAACAAAAAATTGTCATCACGAAATCTTGCAAACCACTTTTTTACAGTTGAATGACTCACACAATGGGTGTATCCAGCCCATGTAGGCCTCACTAAACAATAGTAGGCCTCACACATAATATGGGCTGGATGCAAAATATCTCACTCAAAAAATGTAGATATCTCACTGTTTAGTGAGGCAAAAATTGTCTGTCTACTTTTGAATAGATATATTTTGAGTGAACCTGTACTTTAAATAACAATTTATTTTGTTCCATTTTCATTTCTTTTTATTGTTTTTACCTTCATCGTCTGAAGTTTAATAAATTAAGGACTCTCATATTTACTTAATTATTAAAATCAATTATATTAGACATAAACCAAAAATAATACGAATATATTGCATCCAGTCCATGTAGAATTCTACAACTGAGGAAAATCTACAAGTGAGACATCTCAAATGTAGGCCTACTTGGGCTGGATATACCCAATGTTCACTTAAAGTCGAATTAATCAATTCCATAGCTTGAGCAGATTTTTTTTTTATTCGAAAACAGAATAGCATGCAATGACATTGTAAATGTTGCTTATCGTCATCCATCTGTTAAAATTGGTACGGAACGACAGCTGTAAATTACTGAAACTTATGATATAAAAACAGAAAAGACTAAGCTACATATATCCAAATATATCCAAAGCAGCGGGTGATTTGGATGCGTTCAAGTATATTTTAATGCAACCAACTTTAGAGCCGAGATTCTACTTGCACACTTAATGCTATTTCTGTACCTAACGCGGCACAGCAAGATATTTTTCAAAATCCTTAATCCAATCGTATAAAACACTCGTTCTAGTTACCATGATTTAATCAACACTATCAATTGTCCTTATTTCTATCTCCTTAAACTCCTTGAACGGATTTTTTCGGAGCTTCTCACACAATTCACGATGTTTCCTTTTATTTTATTATATTCAAGCACTCATATTCACTCTTTCTCAATTCTACACAATCACCTGCTTTTTGGGATGTTCGTCTTTAGCATCCATCTGTTTATGAACTTGCATGTCATCATTTGAAACTACTTCTTTTGCAATCATATCAGTTCTTTCGTTGTCTTTAGTATTTGTATGTGCAGAAATCCATTGAATGGTTACATCCACATAGAAATATAACACAATCGAAAAGATAACCCAGTTATACATTCTTATTCACATTTCCACATGCCGTCATCATTTTGGAAGATCTTTCCCATATTCACGCAAGGCAGGAATATTTAATCTTCCACTGTATCATTATTTATCAATGACAGAGTGGCCCTCACGGTACGGAACCAGCAGACTGTTAGTGAAAACTAATTACTCTCATTCAGAAACCTCTAGATCCATTTTTCCACCAATTTTACAAAAACATTCTACAAACATTCCCCGATAATTTGTTGCCACGTTCGGAACACCATCCCTTTTTGGATTGGGGACAATCGACACTTCTTGCTTTGGTATTCAACAGCTGAATCTTTCACACAATTCGTTGCTAGAGTAGTGAATTTGAAACCAACATCTCTCCCAAAATCTTATTGCACTCAAAACTACCAACCATTTCCTGACAGTCGTCTCTCACCATGCCAGGACCATTCACTTTCCAGATGATTATTCTCAACGTTCTAAATTATATTTAAAAATATAAACCCTTTTTGACTTATATCGTTCACTTAATTCTGGCTCTCCGAATATTTGCGTCTCGCTCTACTGAACATATTTCATGCAGTTTTCGTTGAGGTGCGATATATCAATTAGGTTTTCAGTTTGATTTCATTCATATCAACAAATATGAGCTGGTGCTGCATCACTGCTTTGATACCGGATACTTTGTGCATCGCTTCTTGGTGTGCATCGCCTTGCAGGTAGGTCATCATCGGATTTGATGTAGACGTTCTATCATAAATTCGGCTCACTTCATTGACTCCTTGCTCTATGAACTGGAAACTGTTTGTGTTCGCTAACTTTAGTTAGAGCCATTGAACACAAAGATCTAGCTTTTAGTAATGCTTCCGCTGCAGCTCAATTTTTTGGTAGAACCATATTTCGTCTTACGTTGTCCGTTTCGTTTTCATAATACCGTTGATAATCATATCTAACGCTTTTTGAATGCCATATATTGAAAAAATATTATCTAACTTAGACACTTCTTCCTCATGCCTAATAGCTAGCCTAACAGCTCTTAATTCCACCCTTTTTATTGCAATTTATTCTATATTTTTCATTTGAAGTGTTGGATATTATTTCTTAAAATCCTCAGTGGAGAAAATATATTTGCGCTAGTTAAAATATTCGCGGCTTTTCAAGAGGTGAAGTGTCCTATTTGCAAATTGTCGTTGAATTTTTGTTAAATGGAAGACATCTTAGTAAATTTTTACTTTAAAAACATTCTTGTATTTTTTCTAGGGTCAGTCGAGATGAAAAATTATGGGATTCGTTTCAAGATCCGCCTAGCAAAAAGAAGGCAGGCTCATCAGCAGAAGAAACGGAACGCTTCGAATCATTTGTACGAATTACAAAATTTGTAGTTTGCATCATTGTCTTCATATTGATTCTAGGCTCAAGTGTTGTCTCTAAAATGTCATTACTATTTATGACGTCACACATTGCAGAAGGCCGTCAAATACCGTTTTGTAATATACATTGTAAGTAATCATGAAACTGTAGAAATTTAGTTTATTAAAACACTTTTTTTTAATAGTGCCGGAAAAATCGTTTGAAGCTATAATTCCTGTTACACAGCGTATTGCCTGGATATGGGCTATTATTTTCGCGTTTGCAGTTCCAGAATTGGGAACATTGTTACGAGCCGCCCGAATATGCTTCTTTAAACGTATGGAACGCCCAACGGCTATGGAATTTGTTATTGTATTTTGTGCCGAAACACTTCATGTTGTCGGCCTAGCAGTATTAATGATCATGGTGCTGCCAAAATTAGATGTAATTCAAGGCGTAATGCTGACAAATTGTTTATGTTTTATACCGGCAGTGTTAAATTTTTGTTCAGACTGGTATCCAGATTCAGATGAACCTAAAGGTCGTATTTTGACGAAACTTAAAACACCGCTTAACCTATTGGCAGTATGCGCTCAATTGACCGGTTTTGTTGTATGGCCATTATTGCATGAAGATACTGAAATGTGGGTAATCCCGGCCGCCATATTATGCATATCGTTTCATTGGTGGGAGAATTTTGTATCGGAAAAAAGTCAACTATCCTTTATCATTTACTTGAATGACGTGAAAAAATCGCTGGCCCGGACAAGATACTTTACCTATCTTTACATTTCAATGTGGAAAATTGTTGTGTTTTTGTTAAGTGCTATTTTCCTTTCAAAAATTGATTTCACAATCTTTTTTACGGATTTTATTGACGGATTTGGAAATCATTCCATTACGGTAGTCGAAACCATTCCGATCTTAACCGATTATGAACGATTCCCAGAATTGAGAAATATAACAGCCGATTTATTTGATTCAACTCATTTTTCAACACCAGGTGCGATTTGGTGGACAATATTTATACAGGTGGCTACATCGTACGCGTGTTACGTATTTACAAAATTTACATGCAAAATTCAAATTCAATCGTTCAGTTTTGGGCTCCCGATCAACCTTACCGTCCCTATTTCTGTCTCAATTTTACTGATACTGTGCAGTTTCAAATCAACAGACCCTTGTGCTTTTTACGATCTACTACCGGATTATTTATTCTTCACTCCGCCACCGGTTCAAAATTTGGATGATTATGTTGTGAATGACTTTGCTTGGATTTCGATAATATGGATTCTCTCACAAACTTGGATCACACGACATATTTGGACACCTAAATCTGATAAAAATGCAACAACCGACAGTTTATTTATTACACCACTCTATAACGGGCTGTTAATTGATCAGTCACTTCCATTAAATCGCAGACGTGAAGATTTATCAGATGTTATAAAAAAGAAAGATTTGGATCTCAAACAGAAAATGTATAATGATGGTTCCGATGAAGAATCCAATGAACATTCTGGGTCTTCGGTACGGCCGGAAGATAAGATACCACAGATATTTATTTGCGCTACCATGTGGCACGAGAACAAAGAAGAAATGATGGAGTTTTTAAAATCGATTATACGTTTAGACGAGGATCAAAGTGCGCGACGTCTCGCTCGCAATTACATTCAAACTGAAACGGATTTCATTGATCCTGAATACTATGATTTAGAAACTCATATCTTCTTTGATGACGCATTCATAACAGATAAAAAAAAGAAAGAGGACGCTGAAGCGAACCCAATAAATGAATACGTAAAATTATTGATAACAAGTATTTCAGATGCAGCTCGCGAGGTTTACAAAACTGAAATGAAAATACGAGATCCGCAAAAATTTGTTACACCATATGGTGGCCGGCTTGTTTGGACTTTACCTGGAAAAACCAAAATGATCGCACATTTAAAACATGCTGATAAAATTCGAAAGAAGAAACGGTGGTCTCAGGTCATGTACATGTATTATTTACTTGGCTACCGTATAATGCAATTGGATATACCGGATGAACGCAAACTAGTAATTTCAAAAAATACTTTCCTGCTAGCGCTAGATGGCGATATTGATTTCCAACCAAATGCAGTGCAATTACTTATTAGCCGAATGAAAATCGATGAAAATTTGGGAGCTGCTTGCGGTCGTATTCACCCAATTGGCGGTGGTCCAATGGTTTGGTATCAGAAATTTGAATACGCCATCGGACATTGGTTACAAAAAGCGACCGAACACGTAATTGGATGTGTTTTGTGTTCACCGGGATGTTTCTCTTTGTTCAGGGGACGGGCCTTGATGGAAAATAGTGTTATGAAAAAATATACGACAAATTCAGAAGATGCACGACATTTCGTTCAATACGATCAGGGAGAGGATCGTTGGTTATGCACACTGCTGCTAAAACAACGGTTTCGTGTCGAATATTCGGCAGCATCCGATGCGTACACTCATAGCCCAGAAGGTTTTAATGAATTTTATAACCAACGTCGACGTTGGGTTCCATCGACCATGGCGAATATTTTGGACTTGTTAGCCGATGCCAAAGAAATTGTAAAGACGAACGACAGCATATCCATGCCATATATTGTATATCAAAGTATGTTAATGTTTGGCACAATCCTTGGGCCGGGAACTATATTTTTAATGATGATTGGAGCTTTGGTAGCAGTATTTTCCATTGATATATGGACCTCATTTTTATGGAATTTTATTCCACTTGTGGTATTCATGGTAATATGCTTTCACTTTAAACAAAAGTATCAACTACATGCTGCTTTTGGTATTACCGCAATATACACTCTCGTTATGATGGCCGTGCTCATTGGTATAATAATGCAGTTCATGGAAGACGGCTTAGCTTCACCAACGTCAATGTTCTTTTTTGCGGTTGCTGGGCAAATCGTTATTGCTGGAATTTTACATCCACAAGAAATAGGATGCCTACTTCACGGTGTAGTTTACTACATCACCATTCCATCTATGTACATGTTACTCGTTATTTATTCGCTCTTCAATATGAATGACGTTTCATGGGGTACGCGGGAGACTCCAAAAGCTGCGGAACCGGCTAAGGTAGAGACAAAGGGACCGGGTGGAAAATATTTTTCCACTGGTAAACCAGAGGAAGATGGTTCTGTCGATATATCCTTGTTTAATATATTCCGTTGCATGCTTTGCACTCATTCAAAACCGTCTGAAGTACAAGAACAACTAGTCAGAGTGACGGAAAAGCTCAATGAAATTACAAATCAAATACGCGATCTAGAAATGTGAGTACAAAATATAGTCCTTTTTTTATGTGTAATATCAAATTTGAATATTGTTTGCAGGAAAACTTATGGCAACATACCACGGAAATCTGAGATGGGACCACGTGCTTCCGATTTTAACCGTCTCGAAACGGATTCAATAAACTCGTCTCACACAATTTCCATAACTAACGACACAAATATTGAAGAAGAACCCACTGAAAAATCCGTAAACACCCTTCCCGATTGGTTATACGACCCAGATATCAGAAATGGTGAGGTCCGCACATTAGGTCAGTCCGAACAAAAGTTCTGGATTGAAATGATTGAGAAATATTTAAAACCGCTCGATTTGAGTCAAGAACAGTTGACTGATAATAAAAATAAATTAAAAGCTCTCCGAGATATGTCCGTTTTCGCTTTCGTGATGATAAACGCTTTATTCGTACTCGTTGTGTTTTTACTGCAGTTGAATAAAGACCAATTGCATTTTAAATGGCCCTGGGGCGGTTCAAATGAAATATACTTTGATGAGAGCACCATAGAAATAACAATAAAACACGAGTATTTAGAATTGGAACCGATTGGGCTACTGTTTGTTCTGTTCTTTGGTATAATATTGGGTATTCAATTTATTGCTATGCTCATTCATCGATTTGGTACGGTTTCTCAAATTTTAGCGGCTACTGATTTAGATTGGTACTGTGGCAAGAAAGCTGAGGAAATGTCACCCGAAGCGGATATGCGAGGGAAAGCGGTAACGATTGCAAAGAAACTCCAGAAACCAAAAGCTCAATGGGACGAAGATGAATTGGATGAGGAACAAAAACATATTGCAAGGCGTCGCGACACAATCAAAAAAATTATAAGCCAACAACAGAAAAAGAAACAGGATTACAGTGATTTAGAACGTAATTTCAGGGAAGCATTCCTTGGGGCGGGTGCACTTAGTTTGGGGAATTTGAAATTGAAACGTAAAACGACCGCAATGTTAAATCAACGCCGATCGACAATAAAGGCGCGCCAATCAGTTTCACAACCAACTGGTGAAGCATTCAATCCAGCAGGTATTCTAATGCATAATCCAAGGCCATCACTTATTAATCCGGGAAATCAGTCGACTTACCCTCGTTCATATGACAACCGTTCATTTGAACCCGATTCATTTGATGCATTGGAAATGGATGATATTTCATTAAATAATCAATATGGAGGTGATGAAATTAATGGGCCAAGGCATCGTCCAAGCCATCGTCCAAGTCATCGGCCCAGTCACCGGCATAATGTTCGACCATCTGTAACATTCGCATAACACTATATAATATATTTATTTTTTTTTGTATTGTAATAAAATATATGATTTTTAAGTAATATTATATTGATTAAAATAAATCAGTTTTCATTAAAAATTATTTTCCACTTTTCCTAACAAATAATATTTGAATATTTTATACAAAAAAAAATGTATGTAGAGGCCTTGGAGGCCAGCATTGTTCGTGTTATTCGTGACATACGGCCAGCAGTGCTCGAAACAGTGACCCAAAATTTGACGTCCAGAATACGTTTCGTCAAGAACAGCCGCGTTGCAGTGCCCATATACGAGTACGTGAAATCATTTTCAAATATTAATGCCGCCGTGTATTGGAATTTCGAATAAAAAAAAAAATTGTTTGGTAACAATTTAATTTTTTGCGCTATTTTTTACAATTTCAAGTCCAATCGGGCTTAAAAAAACACACCTTATATGAAATTCAATTGTCGACCCATCAAATATTTTGAATTATGCTAAATATTTAAATTCATTTAGCCAGCTGGTGTCGGCAATGAGTAACCTATGCAAGGAACAACAGCAGAGGTTCAGGGAGATCCAAACCCTCGTGTCTCACTACAAGAAGGATTCCATCAGCAGGAAGAGCAGTATTTACATCGACAGCAAAATAAGACCCTTAAATGTTATAGATGAAGAATTATCGGTTTTGATGAACTTATAATTATTGAGTATAAAAATGAATGCTCAACACATGAATATTGGAAAGCTCGAGAGGCGATCGCACTTCTAGTGCAAAAGTTCAGAACAGAGTTAGGAATACTTATTAAATCATAAACGTTAGAGACGAACAATCTAACAGCCTCAGCTGTTCTAAGTTCAACTGCCGGTAATAAAACAAACGGTATCGAGAAACGCTAAAAAGCGCAACAATTCAAAAATCCGCGTCATGATAAGAGAAGCAAACAGTATGGAAAAAGAGCCAGAAAATGTCGAGTTCATGAACAACCTCCAAGACAGCAGAAATCGAAAAGCTGCATGAAGAAATATACAGCAGAGGAAAATAGCACTCTGCCGTATTTCGTAGACGAAAATCAAAATCACAGTAGCATCAAACATCAAGCAAAATCAGTCAAAATATAGTATCAGCAAGTCACAAGAAGTATGCCGAAATTAACGAGACGACAAATTCTTATATTCGACGAGAAGTCCAAAAGCTGGACAACGTTCATAAATACGTTGAACAATCTGATACATGATAACAGCCATGTATTAGACTTCGAAAAATTAACCTATTTTAAGGAATGTTTAAAAGGAGAACCAACTAGCCTAACAGGACATCTAGCACTACAAGCAGAAAACTAAAAAATTGCGTACAACATCATTATGGAGCGATACGACAATAAACGAAAAACCGTGGCCGAATACATAGACACCATGTTGAACATACTAAAAGTTCAACCAAATGCAGCCAAGGATATTAAATAAATGCATGAGACAGTAATGAAGTGTATAGAAGCTTTAAGGAACTTGACATTTTAATGTGAGAAAGCTGGATTACAACAGCCTAAAGAACTAGTTGTGACTTTCACACAATGCAACCATTTTTAAATCTCTTAATGGAGAGAATGAATGTGCTTGAAGCACTGCAGAGTGTAAGCACCTCCTTAAGTAAACAATTCAAGATTGATTCACATAGAAAAAATACTGTTAATCAATTAAGCTAGATTGCCATATTTAGTTAATTTTAAACAAATCACTCCAAACCGAAAAATATATTTCATCAAAAAAAAAAATTCGTACCAACTTCCCATCACACAGCTCAACATAAGCATGCATCAAAACAGAAGCACGTACCATAAGCGTGACAAACATCATCAGTTGCTACACACCTACAATAATGATGCAAAGAAAGAGGTATCAACCAAATGCAATCGATGGAAATACCACAACCCCGCTCTCAACAGCTAAACTCATAACCAACACCAACACAAACAAAACGGTTGCTTTACAGGCGTTAACTGATCACAAGATCCCAAGTATCCTTGAATACTGAAAACGCATGTAAGCAGTTAGGAATACGTTTAAGCTACAGACAAAAGCATACAAAACGTTTAAGCTACAGATAAAATATAGTATTACTGGATCCTCAAAATGATTGTCCGGCTTCAATAGACATCTTGTTAGGAGCAGACGTTTACGCGGACATGTCAGAATCACAAATCATTCGAGGAAATTCAAATGCAATAAAAACAAGTTTGGGTTGGCTGATAGTAAGTCCAGCAAGAACCGCTCAACCCAGGATTCTAATGGTCTGATGGCAATGAACATTTTTACATAAATCATGCAATTTTGAAGGAAAATTCAATGAAAATTAAAAATTTAGTATTGTATTTGACTCCGTAAGAAGTCAACATTTGGTTCTAACTTGAATGATAGGCTGCTTGTCGGAGCTGCTCTGCAATGTATGGTCACATATTCTACGGTGTAGAAAACACAGAATAGTATTTGGATCTGACACAATCAAAATGTAACGACAAATTGAATTGATAAAGAAACATCAAGATTTTTCAAAGAATAATATGGAGGAAGACCCTAAATCAACCATTACGGGTATGCAACTTGAATACGGTTACATATGGCACATCAACAGCTTCTACGAGAACAGCCAATCTACTACAAAAAGGTAGTTGGATAGGAATCATATTTTCAAACAAACAAAACCTTTGTTTGCAAGGGATCAACCGAATTGAATGGTCAGATAAAACAATTGTCATACGACTGTTGACGGTCAAAACCAAGGTAGCACCTATACTCGAATTAAGTAAAAGTTACCACGTCTGGAACTATGCGGCGCATTTCTTCTATCACTTTAATTGACCAAGAGGTCAAAACTCTAGAAGTATAACCGGTTAATAAGAAACTTATGCATGGACAGATTGTACCATTGCTTTGGCTTGGCTACAGCAACAAAACGTTCGTCGAAAAACGTTCGTCTCTAGTCGGTTATCAGAAATTCAAAACACCACTAAAATCGGGCGATGGAAACATATGACCTCAACCTAAAACCCAGCGGACCATGCATCCAGTGTTATTTTAGTGTTAATATTAAGTATTCTGGACCAATGTTGGGCCGGACCTGAACTAACCAAGAAACCAGTAACAAATGATACCATGGAAAAGTTTAACACTAGTATTGATCTAAAATGGACCACAACTGTTGTTCACGTTCTCAATAAGAAAAAATCAAATCATTTGATCAAAAATCAAATTCGGGCAATAGAACTCAGGACAGAATTAACCACAAACGTATAAGAACAGCTCAAAGTGTTTTCTTTGCGTACGAAAGTTCAACCTTAAAGAATCAACAATCCTGAACAACGATGACCTTATAACAGCATGACGAAGGTAAACAATTGTCAACTCCCATTCGAAGGGAAAACCTCTCTAATTCTACCATGACCACTTACCTTACCAGCTTAATTGGACACACGTGTCCACGCTACATGGCATCAATGCATTAACATTAGCAATTCTCCGGAAAACTTTTTGGATATTAAGGGGAGCACAAGGAGTAAAGAGCCACATTCAAAACATTGTCTGTTTCCGATTCCAAAGTAAACGTATAGTCCAAAGAAACAAGTAAACGTTGAAATGGAATAAAACAAGCTGTGTGTGAGGTGTTAACGAAATTTTACTTTATTGAAGGCCCATGTATGCCATTATTTATGAAATCTAAAATCGTTCAAATGTATGACACGGCTTCTCACGATGGTACAAATCCGAGTGGTCCAAGTTTCAATGACTGCCGCATAGATCCGGATGAATTTCAGCAATGGTATTGGTTATGTTAGCTTTAAGAGCATCAATCGATTATTTGTTTGTTGTGGTGCTCTAGGGAATGCAAGAGCCATCTTCAACTATGGCCAGTGGCAACATTGTTTTGTTTGCTAATGGCGTCACTTTATATCTGTGCAAATTAGAACAGAAAATAAATATAAAATCCTAGTCAGCAAATTACGATGAAAATGAACGTACTCCTACTTCGATCGATTAAGAGAGGCTGTGTCCTTTAAACCGTCGACATATACAATTACAATACACATTTTAAGGAACGGTCGTATTAAATCAACTCGCGGATCTGGTACTTCTCTCATAATTTGAAACATTTCTCTGGCTTAGTTTTTATCGCTATTATTACAACATATCAGCACCCGACAACATATTTTTTAACAACACCCGACAACATATTTTTTAACAGCAGTTTACTGCAGCGAGGCTATTATGAAACTTTTCTCGTCTTCGAAAAAATCGAATCGCGACGAATATTGGTATTATGAACTTTTTTTTATTTTTTAGATATTTGATTTTACGAAAATGTTACGTCAAAATTCTACTGGTATTAGGTGGCATGTATCATATTATCGTATACAAGTGTTGATTGATATTTAAGATTTTGTATTTTAAAAATAAATTTTAATACTATTTTTACCAAGATGTAAGCTAAATTTAATTAAAATAGTAAACAAATTAATAATTTTAATTATCGATTTTTTCGAAGGGGAGAAAAATATTTCATAATAGCCCCCCCAGAGTTCCAGCTGTGATTCTCCACAGCTAGTCCTAACTTAGACATAAACAATTTGTAAGGAAACACCCCTCAAACGAAGCACTAAGAATTCTAAGTTGGGCGCCTCTGTAACGAAATACGAAGAATTCCATTAACAGACACGGCATTAGAGCTTAATGTTATGAATATGCTACGCTATGACAAGTTTTGATTTGATTTAATTTCTTTAGGTCAACTTCAAATTCAACTCTGGGTCTATTTTTTAATTCATCCCGAGCAGGCAGTGCGCTGACAAAAAATACTCCGTATTTTTATATTCAACCTGGGTAATTTTACTCTGCACAATGCGTTTTTATTTGTGAACTGTTGTTACTCCGCGCTTACTCGGTTCTTCAAATTCTACTCTGAAATTTATGTCAGTGTACGAAAAGTGTGCAAAGTAAAAAAAAACAATTGTTTACTCTATGCACACCGGATAATTTTACCCAGTAAAACCTTTGCTAGGTGTACAGTTGTACACTACCCAGGGTAAGTCTGCTTGCTCCGGTTGAATTAAAAAGTAGACCCTCTGTGTAATTCTAATTATTACTCTTAGTGATTTCTTTAGCTTTGCTTTACTGGGATGAATTTTTTGTTTTTCTAATTGCGACAAGTCGTAGACAGCATTCAATATTGCGAATGAGTCGTTGTAACAACGAAATCAATTGAATTCAATCAATGGGTTTTCAACTGTTGTCATATAAGTAATTGACTTGCTTTACATGGTGCCGGCTTCTGCTAGTTTTTGATCATCAATATTTGTTATGTGGTAGGCTTAATCCTTCAGCCAATTTTGCCATTCCCACCAAATTTTGGTTTAGTAATTGGATGAGGTTTATTCCTTGTGATGCGCAGTCTGCTGGTTCTCGTTTAAAATCACGTGATACCATTGGCTTGGAATAGTGCTGTAGACTGTATCTGCTTTTTGTTGGTCACGAAGGTTTTATGATGTTGTGGCTTTCCTTTTATCCAACTTAGAACTGCTGTAGAATCACTCCGGAAAAATGTTGATAAGTTGTTGTTGATATCCAAAGCCTGGATAATATTTTTGACTAGTTTTAAGAGAAGCAAAGCGACATTCAGTTCTAATCTTTCTAGTGATAAAATTTTTTACATAGAAGTATGTTGAACGATCTTTAAACCAATCGGGTATCTTCAAGATTCATCTATAGCTAATTGTTGTAACGTACTTGATTCCAAATAAGTTGCAAATGTCTTACCATATGTGACAATTTTTAATCTCTAACTTCTCATTGGTTTATTTGGGTATGATCGCCAGAGGGTTGGTTGAAAATCTTAATCTTCCCTAGCAACATTGACTTGTACGCAATGCAATTACATAACGATGTTTTTTCTATACTGCACAAATTTAAGAAACAAAGCAAACCAATTTAAATAGGAAATGTATATCCCAAATACTGTCTCAAACTTCTTGTACTGCATCATCGATATATAGCTATGTGTACGTTATAAATTGTGATTAAGATTTTCCTTGCTGCCTGCCCCTAAATAGATTAAAAATATCTACAGATGTGGCCAAATTATTATCACATTTAGATATTTGGAAGATTGTTGCTTTAAAAAATTAATTTTTCAAATAAAAGTTAAAAAATTTTATGACAACTATATTTATTAATACTTGTTGAACATTCCTTTAGCATTTGTTAATAATTGTATCCTACGGGGCATTTCACTTATTGCATTTTTGGCTTTGGTGAGTAGATCGGCGTCATTTTCCTAGACTTCTTTCATCGCAACTCAGAGACTTACTGGATAAAGTTCGATCTTCTTTAGCTTTCCGCATTAAAAATCTGTCCCGCCTGACTGTTGTTTTAGGATTGCCACCATATTTTCCTCTTCTTCTGGGACTTGTTGAAGACTGAGATGTTAATTTTTGCGAAAATTTGCTGACGAATGAGGGGCTCACTCATGTTTTCTGGGCTATTTTCGCATGCATATACTGGCCTACTTCTAAATACGTCGAAATTTTGGCTCTGGTTACAACACTGATGTCCTTTGCTTTACCCATAATGAATTTCACTAATATTACAAAAACTACTTTCACTTTCACTTTTCAATGTCACAAACCAGACTGAAATTCTTCAGTAAAATACTAATTCTTAAATACTACCTAGTTGTCATAAAATCAAAACAATTCGGAGGTCAAACTAATTAACAGGACATAAATACTCGGAATTCATATTTTGTGAAAAAGGGTTCCCAGATATTAATGACTCATAAAAGGCGTGTTTTCTGTGTATATTAAGTTTTTATTGCACGAGTTCTTTGGATTGGTCGATATCTACCATAATGACGTGCCAACTATACAATAGGTTGCAGTTCGGCCTGTGAAAAACACATTACCATGAATTTCGTATGAGGTGATAATAATTTGGTCACATCTGTATCTTGTTGTATATTAAAGATTTAGTTTAATCCTAGGTACTGAACTAAATAATTATTTGGAGGATTTGTATGTGTAATTTTCAATCCTCAAGGTTTTGGAATACCTTATTGCTTATCTTTTAATAAACAACTTTTTTTAACGAGGTGTGTTCTTTCAAGAAATATTACCTGGCCAATAAATAACAAATCTTTATTCAATAACAATTTAACAGTGATGTTCGAGTGCCCAATTAACACCGTTAGGAAGCACAATGAACACCTCCTACAATGAAACTTATAGAGCATTAAGCACCAAATATTTTTTTTTATGCCAGCTTCAAATAGTTTTTTACTAATCACGAAAACAAATTTATTTAATCACAACACTGAAATATCAAATTTCAAATCTAAATGTAACAATTGAACCTCCCTAAAAATCATCACGGAAAAATAAATGTAATTAAATTTTCAATTTCGTTTAGACGAAATACTTTTTTATATTTTTAATCCGTAAAATTTGACCCTTATTAAAATCCACTGGCTTACACCCAAAAAAATCAAACATAAGAAGAACCATAAAAAAATATGTCAAACTAACTAACCATCAGCAATAAACCAATAAAGTAACCAAATCCAAATTAAACCCAACAAAAAGAAAATATTTTTTTAGGATTTATGTTCTTATCACGTGTGTGACATGACCAGGATATATAAGTTTGTTTTTTGTCACCAAATAACGAAAAAATTGAAATCCGAGATGTTATCAGGTCTTTTATGAGTTCAAAATATTATTTTTTTAAATTTAAATCTTTTTTTCAATTTAGGACTTTATTATCCTTTTTTTAAAGATACAGAGATAAAATATCTGTTGGAAATTGTTAAATGTATTGACCGGTTTGAATATTGTTTCTGTCGATAGTTCGTTTTTATGATGAAAATAAATTTAATGCTTGGGGCACGCCATACAAGTTTTTTGTTACATTTGTATAAAAATTAATAAATTCACCCTGCGGAGTCTCTCATATACGATATATGTATAGTGCTCTGTGTGTAAGAAACCTGACACGCGACTTACGAACGAAAATAAAATAAAAAATTAACGTCAATTAATTTTTTGTTGTTGAACGTATTTTCATCTGGTTTTTTGTATGGTTCATGCACACAATATGCAACATCTCGAAACACTATGTGCGATTTACGGGTGTATGTGTAATGTGGTTTCAAAACAAAACTTAATACCCCCTGGACGTTTGTTGATGATGTAGCTAAAAATCGGAATAGACCAAATATTGCACATGTGTCCTTAATATATTTCTTATTCACATCAAATCCTTTTTTTATATTTTTTTGCTGTACGTAATGGAATCACTTTAATATGATATATTTTCGGTTTGATTTCTTGTTTACATTTATTTTTCCGATCATAAAGCACACAAAAATATCCTTATTTTTATGATTTTAGTGTCTGTCTGTATATTCCTATAATATGATAGATACTATATAGTGTTATTCCAAAATCCTTTGTCTGGTGATATGCTTAAGTGATGATCCTTATGTACAAGACGATAAAATGAGTTTCCTTACTGAAGAATCGAGCATATTTTATTGTCAAGTTTTTCCGTAATTTTTTATATATTTTTGATGTTCTTTTCAATTTCAATTCAATCACAATTGAATTTCATCATAGTCATCAAAATGAAAATTACCATGAACAGGAATAATAATATTATGGGAATTCGTCTTATGTGAAGGAAGGATTGAATAATAGGAAAATCGTAAAATAAATTTTTGAAAAAAAATTTGTATTTTCGTAATATTTTTTTGATTTTTTAATTGTTTGAGCTATTCTTAGATCCCAAAAATCTTGTTAAAAAATTAAATTCATTACCGGCTCCGGCAATTACTATGCTTTAGGGTCGATAATTGGCCAAATATTTAACTTTATTTCTTCATTATGATAAAATACAAGCAACAAATTTGCGGTGAAGGACACGAATTAATTATATATTATTAATTCTTAGAAAAATAGGGCCTAAACCCGTTTTCTTAAATTCCTTTAGTGACCATTACATATTGTTTTCCTTTTGGAATATTTCTCGATAGTTCTATACCAAAAAGCTAAAGTGTGGAGGTTCACACCAAAACGTTACATTTCAATCATAAATGATTTTACATAAATTGAGAAAGTTTGATTACACCATTAATGTCTTAAGCAAGTTCTATTCCACAAAGCGGAAAAAAAAATTCTTGTATAAGTATAGATAAATTGGGTCAATCATATTTACGATTTTTCGCAAGAATTCAGTAATTGGAACCGATCTGCATACACAACTTATTTTCTAATGTATATATGAAATGTAACGTTTTGGTGGGGACCTCCACAAGTGGCTTAAGTAAATTTTGTAAATATGTACACTCATTTTCGCTTAATCGAGACAAATAGTTGATCCGCTTAATCGAGACACATACGCGATGAATCCCAACTAAGCGGGTGTCCCGATTAAGTTGAATCGAGTGTAATAAAATGCGTTTGAAGTTTGTAACTTTGTGAAAAAAAATAAAAGGTTTAATGAAATTTTAAATGGTTTTCGAGAAGAGGTTAAAACAAACTCATTGTCCAGCGATTTTTGCTTTTCATTACTTAAATAAAAGTTCTGGCATTATTTTAAAATTCAATTAATTTATTAGTTTCATCTAAATTCTGTTTGACATAAAATCAAGAATTCATTAATTGAATGTTGAGAAAAATATTTATTATATTGAGTTTTCAACTTAAGATCCGAGCCTTCTTCTTCGGAGTGTAAATTCGAATCAACATTTGATATATTTCCATCATTTAATCCTTTGTAGAAGTGTGATAGGTTTCATTTATGAGTTGAAGGTAGTCTATCAAATCCTGTATTTTGTCCCGGTTGATCAACTGGGATCGATCGTAACAGCTATTAACATCAGTTTAACTGTTTGAAAGGCTCCTGTTCAAAATGACATCATGACACTTGACATCACTTTATTTAAATTTATAGTACACCTTTTGATAGTCTAAAGTAGGTCATTAAGTGATAACTCTATGTTAAGATGTTTGGTGAAATTTCCGTTTGGAAAATCGTTTGGTGAAAACCGATGACTGGTGCTTGAGACATATATAAAATGCGCGTGTACTGTTCAATTTCGGATCCACGAACGACCAAAGTAACAATCCGAAGGTGACGTGAGAACTATAAATATTAAATTTATATTATGTTCAACAAGAAGAAATGTCGCCCATCTTGTCTCTTTCTAACATCGGGTAGATATTTTGTGTAACTTTATGTGAGTACTGTGTGAAAACGCTATTCTTGCAAAAAAGATGTTTCTTAGTTATATAAACACAATAATTTTAAACAAAAAAATTAAAAAAATATTTAAATTTATTCAAGAAAAAAATGGGTTAATAAAATTGTTATGTCGAAGCGTGTGTCAAATTCAAAGTATCGGAAATATTTTACATAGAATAAAATGTCAAAATATTGAGAAATAAATTTTGAAAATTGTTCAAAAAGCATACGTTCAAGTCACAAAGGACCATTTTCCAATGCACGAATTATGAATACACACTCTAATAATTTAAAGTGCACACACTTCTAACCCTATTTGTCACATTAGTGAAAAATATTATCTCACAATCTTCATCACTAAAAATTATTATTTATTTCGTATTTTTTTCGAATGACTCTCCTGAGGACACATTTTCTAGTACCGTTACAATATGTTTTGCTTGTGTTATCCTTTAACAAATAAAAAAAATAGTTTTACCATTGTTTGTACCAAACAAAAATATATACAACGTAACAATGTACAGGCAACAAAAAGTCAATCAAAAAAGTAAAATTAATTTTTTACCCTTCACCCTTAAGACCCTTCACCATTCATTATTCATATTACTTCCCTACGGAAATTTTGTGAAATATATATTTTTTTTGCTTGGATTTTTACCTCTTCACACAATCAAACAAAACGGTATCGTATCCTTGTCCATGAGGATGAAGTAAATATAAAACTCATCATTCCTCCAGGGGGATGGAAATGAACACGAAACAAAAAAGATTTTCGTTAGTTTCCTCTTTTTTTGTTGGTGTTTGGTTATCTCTCACGCTCCACGGTCATGTTTTATTTTGTTTTAGTTCGGTTAGAGTCACACTTTCCATGATGTTTTTTATGTACTCGTAGCAAGTTCTAAATATATTATTTAGAATAGGGAAGGGGGATGATGTTGTGACGAGTTTGATGCTCATCATTATCATTCCCACGAAATTTATTTTATGATTATTTCGGTTTGCCGTAATATATATATAGTACATACCTAATCGATCAAATTGAAATATTTGATCTTTATTAACAGGTTACGTAAAAATTGTCTGGTACCGAACATCATAATCACATTGTCAATTAATATGTTATATCCAGACGATACCCTAATAAAAAATATGAATATGTAAATTTTTTATCGACACTTTTTTTATCACCGTACCAAATTTATAAAAAAAACATATTTTCTTATCATCCCATGAAAGGATAAAGCCCATTCAAAACAAAAAGGGGTGACTGATTCGCGTTGTCACATCAGAACAATCACTTTCGTCACAAATGCATATAAAAATGTTTAAATGAAAAATCAAAACATTGATAACACATTACAATCAGACTAGAGGGGAATTTTTAGTTTGTGAAATTATCATAAAATAATATTAGGAACCGGAAGGATGCTGTATATTATAATCTTTTAGTTTCAAACAATTCGGGAAATAAATTTAATTTTATAGCAAATCCGTGCGAAATCTATAAAATTTTATACATTTTTAGTTTTCTAAAATTCACAGTTCAATCAAAATTCTATATCCCTATATACTATAACATTGCATGATGATATCCCTTTTAGTTCGTTCTATCTAATCAGAAATTTTTTGATATATTTGATGATTTTGATGTGTTTGACACACGTTCAACATAAAATTTGATTGCTCATATTCAAAAGTTTTGGCGAAATTCATATAAAATTTACGCATAAAATCGTTCAAATGTATCATAAAAATAAAATTTATTTGATGAGAACATTTTGAGTTTTTTTTTGTTATCAATTCGATCCTAACATAATCATAATATTTGAAAAGGCTACTGATGCAACCCCAAAATAATTATAATCGAACTCCGACGTACAAGTAACAAAAAAAATTATTTACGATTATTGATTGCGATAAATTTTATTGTAACGTGCGGTCATGTTCGATCATGAATTTATTTAGCATAATCATATTCAGTAATAGCCATGCAAAATGAAATCAAATAAATCAAGAAATTGACCGTATCGTATGCAGTCCATACTTATTGTAAAAATGATGTGTACTTGTATTTTCAATTGACTGAAACTAATCCACTTTTCGGGGGTTAATTTGAATAAATTCCGAAATGTTGTTCATGAAAAGAGCTCTAATTAAATTTATGTGACACACTAATCAAAAAGCATTGTAATTTTGTGGTCAAATGTATTGCAGTCTGTAGTGGACATATGACCTGTGAGATCGTTGTTATTGTTATTAGTATTTAGCACCCCTAAATGGGAGATGTAATGTGTAGGTTTTTGTTTTCTCATGATATCGGTCGGGGATTCGAAGTGCAGATTCTGTTATGTAATAGTTTTATGCACATATCGAAATTCAGTACATTAAATTGATGATTTAAAACGAATTGATTTTCATTGCCTGCGATGCATTCGTGACCGTCTCAAGTGTACTCATTGGTCAAATTGTGGGATAATTTTTTTACCTAGTCAATATTTCAATTTCATGTTAATATAAGATTGTAATTTCAGAGCATATTATGCTTTAAGTTTCCCTATATTCCATTCTTAACATCAATTTAAATTTCTTTTAAATGTTTAAAATTAAGCTTAGTAAAATAATAGAGAATCATTTAAATATTACGTAAAATCTAGCGGGCTAAGAAAAACAATTTCGATTTATAAACAAATGTGCCTAGCTAGTGTTAGTTTGTTGTACAATTTACTGTTTTTGTAAAAAATAATAATAAAACAGTTTTGTAACTAAACAATAATTAAACACTTACATAAATATTAAGGCTCATATTTACAGATTAAACTACAACTACAGTAGTACTTACTGTTTTCGTTAGTGTTTTAGCGTGGATTTGATTTTGTTATTCATAGACTCTATTAGAACAACTGAATTCAAACTAGTGCTACCAACAAAACAAAAGCTAAAAATTGGCAAATTGAATTTCGTATAATGTGTAAACATTTTTATAACAAGGTTTACATTTTTAAAAAAAGTCGGTTATAAAGATAATGTTAGGAAAACTCCCACCGAAATTATTAAAAAATATAAACATATGTATATTAGAAAATGAAAAACCAACTCAGTAACAAATATAAAGATTAGATAGAAATTAAAGTTGGTTAAATAAAACAAATAAAAGCTGCCTATCCTAACTGTAGTTGAGGAAAGAAATAGTATTATACTTCGGTTCTTCGGTTCCAAAAAATGATTTTTTAAGTGAAAGTTAAGACATAAATCTATTAGCAATTTATACGGGTTATCCAATTCGAGGTTGATAAAGTAAAAATCTGTATACCGACATCTGTCAAAGATAAACGTCAAGTACGCTGTCATTTATTTAGTTGACATTCTGCCATTTAAGAATATGGAGCATTTAACAATCGACCAACGCGTTAAAATTAAACGCGGAAAAACAGGCCGTCGATGCTGATTTTTCGAACAAAATTTTCTTCAGTGATGAAGCTCATTTTTTGCTTGGTGGATACGTTAATAAGCAAAACTGTAGAATTTGGGGCTCAGAAAATCTACAATTGATTGTAGAGAAGCCATTACACCCGGAAAAAGTCACTGGTTGGTGCGCATTGTGGTCTGGTGGTGTGATTGGGCCGTATTTTTTTGAGAACAACCATGGACGAACCGTTACCGTCAATTCTGAGCGCTATGGCCGCATGTTAACCGATTATTTTTCTACGAAAATCGAAGATTATGATCTTGACGATATGTGGTTCCAGCAGGATGGAGCAACCAGTCACGTAACACGAGCAAATCGAGATCTTTTGCAAGAGAAATTTCCTGGACGTTTGATTTCGCGATTGGCTGATGTCAATTGGCCTCCAAGATCCTGTGATTTAACGCCTTTGGATTTCTTTTTGTGGGGCTACGCGAAAGATCGTGTTTACGCAAACAATCCTCAAACTCTTGACGAATTGAAAACTAATATTCGTAAGGTAATGGCCGAGATACCGCCCGAAATGTGCCGAAAAGTCATTGAAAATTACCTCAAAAGAATCAAGGCCTGTAAGAAGTCCCGTGGAGGACATTTGAATGATATCTTGTTTAACTAAAAATGGCAAGGATCAATCTGTAAAATGAAATAAAAATTACAATACATTCCGAATATTTTGTGTGTTTTTTTTAAGTTTACTTTATCAACCTCGAATTGGATAACCCTTTATAACAAATGCAATTTTTATAAACAAGAAAACAATGCTACTCATAATTGTAAACCATATGATGAAGAATTTGAAGTAAAATATTTAGATTTGCTAAATGAAAATATTGATGAAATTATTTGCAATGTTGCATACAACAGAATAAACTATAACAGCGGCATGACCAATTTCAATAAGTTTACCGTCATCCTCTGTAGAACAAGCGACAGTGAGCGCTAACTTTGAACTTCAAAAGAAGGTAACAACTTTCAAAAATAAAATACAAGTAAGCAAAGGAAAGTTGTCAACCCAAAAGTCGCGGGTTCGAAATAAGTCAGAGTTCATAATTTTATTGAGGCGTTTACTACTCTTATCATCGTCGATGTTGTCGGCTCCAGTATTCCTCCAATACTGATTGGGAATTGGGTTTTAGAATAGCAATACAGGTGTAAGTGTAATGGAATATAGAGATAACGATGGTAGAGATCATTATGGAAAGTACTAGAATTAAGAACGGTGTTAATTATCAAGAATTGATGACGTAGAATGATCGCGAACGCAACTACATGAAAGAAAATTACAATTGCAATACACATACATCACCAGATGCAATAAAAGGAATAATCTCGAACAGCGGTAGATAACTATATAAAAGCGCGAACAATTTGGGGCGTAGAGACAGTTGTAATTTAACCGTAATTGTAACAATGCAAGGTAAAAAGTAAACAGTCCGAAATAGTGACAAGTAAAAGTGAACAGTAAAATTGAATTAGTGAGCAGTGAACGTAACCTAAATTGCTGAATGTTTTATTTGCAAAATCGTGTAGGAAGCCATATCGTTATCGTACGCCCGAAATTCGTAACATTTGGTGTCAGAAGTGGGATTTTGCAAACGCACTTCAATATTATTTGGTCTTTTTTGGGTTTTTTTGTGCGTTATATGAAAAAAAAATATTCCGTACAATCTGCTTAAATCTTTGCAAAATGTCTATCAAATTTGAAGATAATTGAATGTGATTAATCTTATTTTTTTTTATTTTTTTTTTTTTTTGGTTTTTTTTCAAAACAGAGGATGTCAAACGGAAAATACAATTTTAAAATACAAAAAAAACTTAAAAATAGCAATGAAATGATTTTTTTTTCAAAAATTAAATAAACATAATACTAAAAACAATAAAATAATTGAATAAAAAACAGACAACAACAACAACATCCCGGGAACAACACACCAACCAGTCAAATAGATTTAGGTACATAATATATTACATATTCAAGATTCTGCCACTCACACAACAGCCTGAAGACATGAAGCAATATATGTAACTTAATAATTTATGATATGATATTGTGATCACGGTCATATTCTCTACAAAATTCATCATATAAGAGGGCCTTTATAGATTTTTTAAAGCAGCCAACACTCATTTTTTTAATAATCGCAGAAAAATCATTGTATAATGTATAACAATATACCCCTATAAAATACACTATTCATTGCAGCATCAAAAGTGAAGTTTGGAGGACGATACAGATCACATGACCTACTCGGACGATTAGTTATAGACATATTCGTTACGAGCAAATTTGATGATCTAACCAACAAGTTTTCAATTTTGAATATTAAGAACATGTATTCGTATTCGATTAACTTAGTAAATGGGAGAAGCTCAGCACTATACAACGATTTTGTGGGAGTTAATCTTGGTAAATTAAAAATTGCTTTTAAAGGCTTGTTTTGGAGACTCTGAATCTCCTTGATTTTGGTATCCGATAATGAGCCCCACACTGGTAATAAATACAACATATGAGAAAGCACATTGGCATGATAAACTTTAATCTTAGTTTCAACGTTGAGCAGGTACGAAATTCGCTTTAACATTCCGATCATTGGGGATACTTTCTTCTTCACCATATCTGCATGAAAGGACCAATCAAACTTAGATGATAAATGCAAACCTAAATAGATAGTGCTATCACTACGACATATAATTTTTCCCGAAAATTCAACACTATCGAAATAATCCAATCGGTTGAGGGTCTTAATGAAGAATAAACGGAAAGAGAATTTTTTTTCATTTAAGCTGAGACTATTTTGATTCAACCAGTGATCAATTAAAATCAGGTCATGTTGCATATGATCCCGTATCTGAGTCAGTGATGAGGATTTATACAGAATAACGGTATCATCAGCAAATAATTGAACCGTTCCCTGCAGTTCTAAAGAAAAAATATCATTTTCATAAATTAAAAATAAGATAGGACCCAATATGGAGCCTTGAGGAACACCCGATTTCATTATTAATTCATTAGAACTGTCCCCACCTAAACGAACAAAATGTTTGCGATTTGCTAAGTAATCTTTAAATAGTTTCAACGCATTATGCCTAACACCAATCTTTTCTAGTTTTCCTATTAATAATTTATGGCATACACAGTCAAAGGCCTTACGGATATCCAAGAATAGTGCAGCTGTTTGTAGTTTAAACTGTGATTTACCTGTTCAGTGAAATTCACTACAGCTGACAAGGTGCCACAATTTTTTTGGAACCCTAATTGGAAGGGGTTTAGGATATTGTTACAAGAAAGGTATTCTACTAATTGGTTATAGATAATACGTACAAAAATTTTAGAATAAATGGGTAAAACTGAAATTGGTCTTGTATTCGATTTGTCATATTGACAACCTGATTTGGGCAGAGGAACAATTTTTGCGATTTTCAGATAGTTAGGAAACACCCCTTCCTTGAAGATTTGGTTAATTTTTTTTGTAAGTGATACTATGGCCATAGGTGATAAATCCTTAACAAGCTTCACGGAGATGTTATCATAACCCTTAGAGGAATTATTTCCTGGTTTTTAACCAGCCGAGCAGTTTCCTCGTCAGTAATGGGTGTAAATTCGTCCAGCGTGGTACCATTAAATTCGCAAGAATCATTTGACGAGCTATAAAACTCTGTCACAGATTGATTGTAATTAACACCCACAGTGTTATAGTAATTGTTTAAGATATTTGCCACATCAATGTTGTTATTTACATAAACATTATTTTCAATCAGTTGTATGTATGGGCTTGTTAACAGTGAGCGGACATTTATTGTAGAGAATTTCGTTAATCGTAGCCCAAACTAGTTTACTTTTTCCACAATAATCACTAATTTTTTTGGAATAGAAACAGACTTTTTGTTCCTTCAGTTTCCTACGGAATTGAGATCTATAAATTTTGAAATTATCTTTAAAATATTTGTTGTTTGGAAATTTTTTATGGAGTTTATAAAAATAATTTTTTTGATCATACGAATGTTTGACCACTTGATTGAACCATGGTTTATTGAATGACTGAGCTAGGTTGGAATTAATATTAATTTCCGATGTATTTTTTTCAATGCACTCACAAATAGAGCGATATAGGTCGCTGAAGTTAATATTTGCTGTGTCTAATCTAGATATCTGAATGTGAAAATTCTTATAATTCGTAATTAACATCTTGGATAATGGTAGTGTTGGCAGTTTAGTTGAAAAATTTACGAAGATAAATCTATGGTCACTAAATGAGACATCTCCAAGCAACATTTTATACTTCTAGAGATATGAAGTTATACAGTGATCGAGTATCGTATTGACAGTTATTGATGTTCTAATGAAATAGTTTGGATGCACAATGTTTAATAATCTATAATTATTTGATTAAATAAGGCATTCATAATTTATTATATACTGGTCTGAGCTATCATACAGGTTGAGATTCATATCGCCAAGAATCACTAAGTCTTTAAGAGACTCCATTTTAGAATTAAGTATATCGAAAAACGATTTTACATTAATATTCGTTGGTGGGCGATAAATGCCCATGATATTAAGGTTTAATAAATAAGAATTAACTAGCTGACCTGTGACTGAATAATCAGTCACGTGAATACATTTTATTGAATTTTTGGTTAAGAAATGATTAAGAAGATTTTTTAAGATGTAAATTTGATGCACTTTTATCAAAAATAAATTCATATACGCGGTTAATTTTTAAATCTTAAATAGAATATCTTAAATAGATGTAGAGTGTCATGACAAAATTGTATTTTTACACTCACAACTATTAACACCAAAATGTATGTAAAATCTTTTTATTTTCTCTGTTTTGTTTAATTGAGATTCAATTACAAATTTTCTACTCATTTTGTCATCACAGTGTGTCATCACAAAAACATCGGCAATTTTAATAAATTTTGTCACGGTGTAATGCGCATGATCATTGATTCAATATAAACATATTTTGTCATGGCATTCTGGCGTCGTGTCAAAATTTTGCTGAAAACACCTGAGGTACCCGTTTCAGGTACTTCCCGGTGGAATTTCTCCGATTTTTCTAGCAAAGGCACACCGCTATATTTATGTCGACCTACCCTGAAAAATTTAAACGGATCGGATCATGTTTAGGGGTCATTTTAGGGTTGAGTTTGAAAAAATTAAGCGTATTAATATAATAGATTATGAGGGTATCTATTTCATTAACTGAATCATTACTCACTAATTTAAAGTGCAATCTATCCCTAATAAAAATTGAGATACCGCCACCCATACGGTCTCTTACATGATGGAAAGATGTGTAATTGCTTAAATTCACAAATGGCTGATCACCATTCGACAAGAACGTTTCGACAAAGACGATCACATCTATATCTATGTTTAGATTTGACAGAAAGTATTCCAAATAAATGACTTTGTTAAGTAATCGATTGATATTAAAATATAGTACACTTATCCCCAGCCTGTCAATTGACTGAGCAAAATCATGATAACTCAAAAAATGTGTATGTTGTTGTTGTGCGTTGTTGTTACCTGAAACAATTGTATTCATCTAAAATTTAAAGATAAAAAAAAAAAAATAAAAAAAAATAAAAGAAAATTATACAAAAATAAGATACAAATTTACAATTAAGAAAGCAACTTAGATATTTGTATACTCTTTAACTTCCATTTTTATTTGCGACATTGTAATTGAATAGTGGATGATCGCCATTTGCTACCAGATGCAGTTTACGTAGGCTTTCAATTTTTACGGCCTTCCCTCCTTCATGTTTTTTCACATATACATGATTGTTATACCATATAGAGAAAATCTGCTTTGATTTGATATACTTCCGACCATTAGTCATAATCTCAAGATAACAGGGCGATAAACGATGAGATATAAAATTTTTTTTGCTACTGTCTGTGCAACAATCGTATACCTGTTGCAAGAGTATTGGGCCATTATTTTTAAGAAAATCCATTAAGATGTTTTTGTGTTGAATACTGATGAATTTTACGATGATCTGCGAATATTTTTGATTTCTTTTAGTTGTTATGTTTCTTATATACGAGTTTTCGATATGATCCAAGTTAAAACCGCACATAACACCCAATTTCACCAAAACACTGTTATGATCGATTATATCATTGTTTGCCGGAAAACCTGTAACTACGATTTGTGTAGACAGGTGTGATTGCTTTAAATATTCATTTTCGTCCTCAATAACTGTAAGCCGGCTATTTAATTCGCTGTGGGATGATTTCAATGCATTAATATCAACGGAATGCTCATTGGATATATTTAAAAAATTTGATACAGATTGATCCAGTTTTAAGTTTAGCTCACTGTGTGTTGCGATAATCGCTGCCATCACATCTTTTAGAGAAGGACTTTTCATTTTTTTGAAACTTGCCAATGGAGAATTTGGTTGCGGTGCCCCGCAAGCTCCGTCTTCACCCATTGTTTTTTAGGCCGTATTTCTTGTAATTATTGGTTCGAATGACATTTAATGTGTACCACTTGATGATTCAACACTCACACAATTATTTACACAAAATTAGTATATGTGGGAATTATTATTTAGAGATTTGAAACACAAAATTTATATCGTTAATTAGGTATTTAACTACACTCGTATATGTGTGTTGAGATTTTATAGTTATTATAGAGTTTACTAATTAATTTTTAGCACTTGTTGATATGAACGTGACTTGCAATTCGATTTTTGACATAATTTTATTAAAAGTAAGTTGGACACAATATTTCACAATTTGATTTAAAGCACTAATTTGTTATAAAAACAACCAGCATCTTTATTATTGCATTTATTGACCACTGTTGTATCACATAATATTAAATCTGCATCCAAAACAAGGCTTATATTATTTATAAAATAGATTTTTTTAATCACAATGTCGATGTACAATTTACTTCTTCGCCATCTTGTTTATTCATTAGTTAATTGAAGTTGGCCATTCCGTTTTTTCGATTTTTGATACTTCATCACATTGCGAAGTATTGCGTCAGGTTTCGTAATGTTTTGAGTTATTTTCTACTTGAGACTTTGTTTTATGTGTCACTCCCAATTCACCGCATAAAAAACTTTTTAAATGTGTTGCGAAAAATTTTTTTTATACCTACTCGTTAAGTTTTGGAAAATTTTTTTCATGCGTTTTTTTATGCGGTCCCACCACAAAAAGACAACGCGGTGCTAAATTAGGACCAGCAATGTGCAAAAATAGGTCATGATTTATCTATTTGGTTGATAGCTTATATTTATTTTTGAGTGGCAAAACGAAATTATTACATTTTAGAGTTACCTTATCGTCGTATATTCAGACCAGAATGTCACCAGCGTCATTTGACAAGCTTCTAAAACTTGTCAGCCCACTTATTCAGAAAAGTATCACAAATTACAGGGAATCCATCAACCCCTCCACGAGACTGGCGCTTACTATAAGGTTCATATTATAATTATAATAATTTGTGTTACCTTAAGGGGTAACCATAGAAAAATTAAAAAAAATTATAAACGTAACTTTAAAAAAATTATGTTTGCGTTAAATGCCGTTTCTGTGCTTTCGCCCATGGAAAAATTATTTTAAATTAAAAAATTTAACGAAGCTTCGTTAAATATGAATTGTCACTTAATAAAAATTATTGGAGCTAAATTTTGCGTTCAAACGTAAAAAAAATTAAAATTTGTATCGTGCTACCTAAAAAAACAACAAACATTAAACAGCTGTCACTATAACAAAGAGTTGTCATTCAATATTCTACAATATCTACGGCATATTCGTTACGTCTAGTATGGCTGGAATGTCATTAAAAATTAGTGTCGTCAAAATTTTTAATTTTTTTTAATTTTATAATTTTTTTATGGTTGGCCCTTTAGGTTTAATTTTTAAATGTTTTAGATATTTAGCTACGGGCGATAGCCAAAGGTCGCTATCCTATGCATTTCGAGTAGGCAAAAGTACTGCTTGTCACATAATCACTGAAACATTAGAAGCAATTTACCAGTGTCTTCATGATGTAGTCCTGCCTCTTCCTACTCAACAAGATTGGTTGTCTATTGCAGAGGGTTCAACCGCCGTTGGAATTTTTCTAATTGCATTGGTGCAATAGATGGAAAACATATAAACATAAAGGTATGTTATTTATATAAGTGTGTATATTATTGCTTTATTGCTTTACCTACATATACTTTCATATTATTTACAGGCACCACCCGATTCTGGATCCGCGTATTATAATTATAAACAATTTTTTTTTTATTATATTACTGGCTGTTTGCGATTACCGGTATCGTTTTATCCTTATCGATGTTGGATCTCAGGGATGTCAGAGCGACGGAGGAGTATTAAAAGATTCAGAAATTGGGAAAAGACTCGCTGCTAATACATTAAATGTGCCCTTTAATGGTGAGATTTTTGATGGTGGTCCATTTTTGCCATATTATTTATTGGGAGATGAAGCTTTTGGGCTAAAAACCAACTTAATAACCCCATTTTCCGGTAAATCATCTGGTAAACTGGATTATGAAAAGATTATATTTAATTACCGGCAATCAAGAGCTAGAAGGGTGATAAAAAATTCCTTTTGGGATTTTAGTTGCTCGCTGGAGAATTTTCAGGACCAGTTTGGAAACTTCGATAGACACTACTGATCGAATCGTTCAAGCATCTGTATGCCTACATAATTTTTGCTTGGCGGAAGAGAAGGGTACAGTTCACCACCAAAAGAAATATTGCCCAAATAATTTAGTGGACCAAGAGAATGTTGAAAACAACCAAATTCGATATGGTGACTGGAGGAGATTTGGTGGATTGCCTTCTATTTCCAAACAAGGAAGTTACAATTCAACTTTAATAGCTATTAAAGTGCGAAATGAGCTAGCTGAACATTTTATGACCGATGAGTCGATACCGTGGCAATGGGGAGCTGTTTAAAACTTTATATAAATAAAAAAAAATTGAAATAACAAAATTATTTTTTCGAATTATTTATTTTGCATTACTTCATTCATATAGCTCATAAAATATAATTGGGCTTGGTACTTTTGTTTTTTATCAAGTTCCCGTAAAAATATGGCCACCTGATCACGAAAATGTTGTTCCATATCAATCACCACCACAGGTCTGTTACCTACCTTATCCACTAATTTATTAAGGGGTTCTAAATCTGGCGTTGTGGAACAAGTAGACCGAACACTTGTTTCCCTAGCCCTTTTAATTGGTATGAATTCTGTACTGTTTTCTGCAGCTATATTAGCATCGCACTGGTAGCTGGAACTATCATTTGATGGCTCGTTCTCAATTGGTGCATCATCCAAATTGCTTTTATGCCTAAAATATGAAACATTATTTAAATTTTTTGTTCAGATGTCTAAGTATAGCTCAACCTGAGCTATACTTAGCGGATTTGTAGTGAGGCGCGATAGCTCATTTTGAAGAAGACGCATGGATGTCCCATTTCTACGTCCATGGTAGAAGACATGATCATCGATAGCCGGCGTGATGAACAGTCCTTCGAGACTCGTTACTCGTGATACTGTGCGTCTTTTGTCGTAAGAGTATACTGACTATCGCTTTATAGGTACGAGGGCAAATCAAAAAGTCTTGCAATTTTATATGAAAAAAAAGAGTGAGTGAGACAGCAATATTTTTATTTTTCGACATAATCTCCTTTAAGGTTTATATATTAGTCACATCGAACAATTAACTTGCCTAAACCCTCTAAAAAAAGATTTCTTTTGCTCCATAAAATATTCATTTACAACAGACTGTACTTCATAGTCACTGGAAAATTTCGGGCCCGTTAGTGTTTTTTTTTTAAATTGGGAAACAGAAAGTAGTCACTGGGTGCCAAGTCTGGACTGTACGGTGGATGCGGAATTTCCACGAAGCCGCAGCTCTTTAATGCAGCTTGAGCAATATTAGCCTTGTACACTGGTGCATTGTCGTGAAGAAGCAAGATTTTTTTAATAACTTTCCTTGGCCGTTTTTCCCGGATCACTTTTTTCAATTTTCGCAAAACTTCTGAGTAATATATGCCTGTGATTGTGGTTTTCGGTGCAATATAATCGATTATCAAAATTCCTTCAGCATCCCAAAAAACTGTTGCCACAACCTTACCAGCAGACGGTTGAGTTTTGAATTTCTTTGGTGGTGGTTCACTACGTTTAATCCATTGCATCGATTCTTGTTTGGATTCCGGATCCCAATGATAAAGCCATGTTTCATCGCCTGTTATTATATTATCCAAGAAATTTTCTGGATCTTCTTTGTACGTATCTAAAATCGCCTTAGTAGTTTGAACACGCATTTTTTTTTTGTTCTGCATTTAACAAACGGGGAACCCATCGCGCACTTACTTTCGACATGTGAAGGTGGTCATGTAATATAGTATATGTGGTACCGTATGAAAGAGAAAGTCTCCACGCTAACCGCGGAACAGAAATACGCCGGTCCTCCAATACAATAGATTCGGCCAAAATTACGTTTTCATGGCTAATAGCATCTGCTGGCCGATCCGAGCGGTTGTCGTCTTCAAATGACTCCCGGCCACTTTTGAATAATTTTACCCACCTTGTTACTGTGGCATATGATGGTGCAGATTCGCCGTAAACTTTTGATATATAGTTGAATATATAAATTGCATTTCGTCCATCTTTATAGAAAAATTTAATAACGGCGCGATATTCAATTTCATTCATTTTAAGAAAAATTCAAAACACGTGTTACTAAATTGACAAAAACAAACGAACTGTAAAATTTACATCGAAATGTTCTTCTAGAAGTTTCATCGCGACAAAAAATGGTTTTGAAAAATATATTGTTGTCTCACTCACTCTTTTTTTTTATATGATATTGCAAGACTTTTTGATATACCCTCGTACCACTATGTGATGCATGAATTATGGTGGCACATGCGCAGGTACGACTGGAAAATGATTACGCTTAACATTAATTGTCCGATTTTTGTTTCGATTAACAGTTGAGCTTATTCTAGAAATGCGAACCAAACATCGGTCGATATTCTTTTTCTGCGCTCATCCAGTTTTAAGCCACCTGACCTTCTTGCCAACTTGTGAATTTGTACCGAAATCCATCCAGAGTCGTTTGACATTGTTTACTGTTGACATTTTCATCGTTCTCACTGTCCCGGTCAGGATGGCTGCATTCGATATACGTCAGGACAGCCCATATAGTTCCATTCGGTTACTTCAATATTGGTTTTGAGAAAGTAAGGTCAACCTATGACAAGTGGAAGTTCGTACGGTAAATTATATGTATCCAACATGTTCATTTTATGCCACCGCGGTGGCAAAGTGGTCACCATGCTTGCTTCAGCGACCGGAGGTCCCGGTTTCGGTTCCCGGTGGTGACAAGGAAAAAATTTCACGGCTGGTTTAGGATCAATGAATTAATCACTCATTATTCGAAATGAAAATATGATTATGAAACCTCATTTGGCGCGGCCAAATCCATTGATGGGATAAAGTGCCAGAGAGAAAGAAACAAGTTCATTTTATAAATCTTTTGACGGAATTGCTACTCCAGCAGCCCGCTGACCATTTCTCTTGTACTGAACCCAGCATTCAAACGTAGGAATATTAACATGCTCGTCATTGCGCAACCAGATCTTGGAAAGCAAATGAATTGAGCATCCCTGCGTGACTGTGATATGAGACTCTGGTAGTTCAATGTTAAAAACGAAACATCATTATAGCCCAATTTAATACAAGACATGATCATTGACAGCCGACATGATGAACGGCTCCTAGAGATTCGTTACTCGTATGTTGCTTTACACAAGTTGTTGAGTGTATTTTAATCGTTAGAGTATGTAGTTTCGTAATCGTAATTCGTATTTCATATCGTATTTTTTTTTTTTCTGATCGATGGAAATGTCGATGGTTTCTATTTCATTTTTTAAATTAGTTTGTTTATTTCCCTACTATTATACATACAAACAAGCATGCCATGTATAGTACAAAATTGTTTTTATTGAGTTTGTTGTTTTTTTCAAACGAAGTAGGTACGTCATTTCCATTCGTTTCATTTACAAGTTTACTCTAATACAAAAATTTTTGGTAGGCGCGAGTAAAGATGTTTACACATCAAAAAATTCATCTTTCAATCAAACAACACCAAAAAAACAATCCACAAAAAACACACCCAACAAAAGAACAGAAAATTTGATCACGCACTGTACAGCTAAGCAAATAGGTAGCAAACATTTAGATAATATTTTGAATATTACCGATTTACTAATTACTACAAGATATAGTAGGGAATCGGAAATTGCTTCACATTGCAGTGAATTCAATGGAGCGAATGATACAGAGTGTACGATGGAACCATGGAATAATCTTTTTGCGAAGCAGCCTGATTCCTGAGAAAGCAAATTGACAATTGGCGAGTGGAACAGGCACCGGTAACCGAGAAACCAAAGAGGGTTGAAAAAAACCATACAAAAGTCAAAAGCTTGGTTCTAGCTCGGAGAGTGCCTATCTGCTTAAAGGCAGATTACAGCCAGGGTAAAAGGATTGGGAGGGAGCAAAAGGTTTGTTAAATGGAGCAAAGACAATTGGGAGAGGCTCAGCACAAGTTTTCGAGTTGTTGTTTTTGTTTTATAACAATTATGGATTACCATCGCTCAGTTACCATCAGACGTACAAAAAGCTGGAAGCATTATGAGAAAAATTGTGAACACTGTTTAACCACATCAAAACTAGAGGCAAGTCGATAGACATAATCCAATCAAATAGCCAATGTAAAGCATTTTAACAAAGATGTATTATTTTTAATCAGGATTAAAACTAACAGTAGTGGTTCTCACTATAAATATCCATGCCAGGATACAGACTTATTTGCACTCCAACAGAAACACATGAGAAATGGCAGCCATTATTCTAACCCATAAAACAAGGGGTAGGCAGGAATAGCAAGAGGTGGAAGAGTTGCTAATATAATACGACAATTTAGACCTAAAGGCTGAAATTAGTGCTTTAAATTTAAATCAATAAACAAATACCAAAAGGATATATTTAAAAAAAATTATTTAAAAATAGGAAACGGCAGCCAGGGTGAATGATACTACAATGGGCTTAATGTATAAATTCGTTGCTCGGTTTCGTTTTTCAGAAAGAGGATCACCATTAGGAGTCAACAACCATTAGAGATGCCTATTTTTTTTGAAAGGAAGTATTAATTGTCCAGTGGATTTAATGTCCTTTGAAGGTCAATTAATACCCCCCTTTCATTCACGCACAGACCACCCATTCACACAATTACAGTATACCACCCACACATTGCAAGCTTCATCTCAACCTGTACACTGACATGGACGGTGGGTCTGCACTGAATTCTGCACTCCAACAGAGGGTCTTATTTGTGTTTATTAACATCACCGATCATTTTCGATGACGAAAATTCGCTTTGCATCCAGCCTCTGGTGGGATTCGAATCCCATACCTCCCGGTGCAAGTACCGATGCTTTGACCACTGCATCACTTGTCCGGTAAAGCTGATATCCTACAACATCAATTTATAATAAATTTACCGAATTTTACATTCTTTTAAAATCAGATTTACATCGCTGAAGTTAAAAAACTAGTTTTTTATATAATCTCTGTGTGCTTATATGCGTACATGCGTGTGCACGTGCAGACTATATAGCTATTGGCTTTCTATATTGCCTAGACGGATTGAACAATACCGATCCAAGTCAGTTTTCCAAAAAGTTAAGCAGAAATGACGATTTTTAAAAAATAAACTGGTTTACAGGAAAAATTTGATCCCTGGACAGCCCAGGCCATACGGAATGATTAATCAAGATTAAACTTAATACTTAAGTTTTTTTTTCATATAATTTAAGATCCCAGTGATTTAGTGATTTTTGGCAGAGATCATTCCATCGGAAGTGGTAGCTTCCATATAGAGCATTTTGCAAATATTCTGAAACGTAATGATTAAAATCAAAAGATTAAATATTATTTAAAATTAGTTCAGATCATATTTTAAATTTTACCGGAAATGACGAGTTTTGGTAGAAAAAAAAATATATTTCACTAAAATTCAATATCTCTACAGACTAGAGGTGCATTAACTATAGTCGACTAAATTTCTGAAAACCAACAAAGTCTACTGTCCTAAAACATTAATCCTCATTGGATAAATTTAAAAATCTCCTGTGAACGTTCGTATAGTTCTCCCAATTTATGGAAAAAAGCGTCAGTATAAAGTTTTGATACTAAAGATTTGTCTTTCAATTTGGAGTTGAAGATTAATTTTTTACCAAGAGTTGCTTTTGTTGGATTTCTGAAATTTAAGCAGAAATTACAATTTTCGATTATACAAGATAATTTGAATCACAACTCCGGTAGGTTATATTTTCCGCTTTTGAAATTATGTGTAGTGTATTCGAGATCTTGGAACAACAATTACACCCCTGACCCCTCAGTGCAGGAAGTTATTTAACCAAGCTGCATTTTCATTTGACAGTAAATTTGATTATCGCTGCTCTCGATCGTCTCTCAGGTTAACATTGCACTATTCACTCTCTGTGACTTTGAAAGAAAATTTTTGATATCGCTCAGTCCTGATTGCGAAAAATTCTTTATGTTCAAAGTAGTTGGGTTCAGGTTCTTAGCGAGAATTAAAAACATCAGAGGATATTTCTATAAATATAATTGTGCCTCTTGAATGTTTTAATTATTCCGCACCCAAATTTACAAATATGAAATCTTACATAAATATGTTCTGTACTTTATTGATTATAAATGCCCGCACTCAACACTAATCACTGATGTGTTATGAATTAAGCACCAAACTAACAATTATCCGGAAAAAATCTTATTGAATTCAATCAATTTCTTCCACATAATCAATTCAAATGTGCAAATTTATCTAAAATAATCTTCCGCTTTTATTTTCTATCTGTATAGCGCTTAGGCATATTCGACTGTGTTTATTGTTTCATGAAAAATTGACATGAAATCATTTTTGATGATGACGACGACGACGACGTCGTCTTCGTCGAAGATGATGAAAATTTAATCTACAGAGAAAATGTCATAAAACTCCAACAAAAGTATCTATACTTTTATTCCAAAGATTGCAATACTGATTTTTGGCAAAAATAAAATTTCACATAAAATTTTATGATTATGTATTATGTATCTATCTAACTATATGCTCGTACATGGTAAAAACTTATTTCATTTCACAGTATTTATGATTATATATTTTATTCCGGATTTGTTCCATGTTAAGGGGATGAAACCTAACAAAACTATCTCGTTGATTGAATCTGATACGAGCAAAAAAATAGTTTTTTGCGTATCGCAGAAAATTATCCATGATTACGGTACTCGATGGAACAGCCATCGTTAGTGGTTGGTAGTCATTTTCTCGGTCATCGTTAATTTAACGTTAAGTATTTTCCGTATATAAATTTACATTTCAACGAGTCTATTGTACGTTCAACATAGGCATATATGTACTCGTAATGCAGGCACAAAATAAATAGAGAGAGGTTTGATGATTCATAATTTTGTATGTTCTGTTGTTGGTTTTGTTGTGTTATTTATGATGGTATCTTCTTCAAATTATAATATGATTTGATTTGGGAGGAGTTCTTGTTTATGTACGGGTCATACTCATAATATATTACATGAGGTAACATTTGGTTTCGTTGACCTAATTTCATTTTTGGTATATACGTATTTTATTTTAAAAGGGTTTTCATGTTGTACGAAATGTTTTGGTTCTCATAAAATGTAATGATCTTTTGGAGATTCATGAATTATTCATGTTTATAATATTATATGATTTTAATCAGTTGCGTATATCTTACATCATTGATTTGAATATTTTAATGTAATCTGAAATGTAAGTTTAGTTAATCAGTTGACACTACCATATTATGTTATATACAAAGTTCTACGAATTTCACAAGTAAGGTCGTTCCGAACATAAATCCCGTTTGGATATAAATGCTCTAACAAAGGTTTTAACCATCTGATTCAAAAAGATTGCGTCTTGTGTAAAATTGCTTAGACAATGCAGAGAATGTAGAAAATATGTGAACAAAGTCGTTAATTATTAAGAAGTTTTAAATTCGCCTGTATTAATTAATTTATTTAAGATTGTTTTGGTTTTTAGTCAAAATATTATTTCTAATGGCATTCACAATGTTTACGACTTCTTTTAAGTCATTGCAAACAAAGAGGTCATTTACTCACAACATATCTACCACAAAAAGAAGAAAAATTCAATCCCCCCATTATAACCTCAGGGTACTTGTGTAAAGATACACAATCCTTACAAAATCGAGAACTTCCTTTAGTTTCTTCTTGGCAGTTTGATTTCGTACTGATAAAAATTTGGTCTACTCACAACCAAACTGCAAAATTCAACTCTTGCTTTGTATCTACCGTACAACACAAGAACCTGATGAATAAACCAACTTTTTATGAGTAAGAAACCAAACTGCCAAGAAAAAGCTTAAGGAACTTCTCCTTTTTGTAAGGTTTAGTATCTTTACACAAGTACCCAGGGGTTATAAATGGGTGGGAGGGGGGGGGGGGGGGGATGGTGGTGATTTTTTAAATTTTTTGTGGTATAGATATTTTGTGACTAATTGGACTCCTTGTTTTCAATGACTTAAAAATAGTCGTATACATTGTGAAATAATATTTTGTCTAAGAAGCCGAAAAAATTGTTATTATTTTTGTTAACAATCAGCAAAACGTTACGCTATAAATGGAAGATAGCAGAAAATTTCCCCCAGGAAAAACGTGTTTTGCTATTCACCGCCAGAGGCATCACTATCACAAAAAGGAAATTTTTTCAGCTGATGAAACCAACAAAAAATTTTTGAAATTTTTAAGCAAATCAATAATTCTCATCAGAAAATTTTATGAAACATCGAAGAATTTGTGAAACAGAAGAGAAAATATACGTTTAAACGTTTTGAAACGAAAAAAGTTAAATTTTCTTTAAAATAGATTTGCGCATACAGAAAGGCTCGCAAAATATACTCAAAATTATCATAGTAATCATAATACAAATACAGGGCAAAACAAAAAAAAATCGCCTACTTTGGTAGCATTCCATAAATTTTTGAAGTAGTTTTAATGTGAAATGGTTACAGTTTTTTAACAAAAATCCGCGTGGAACTACTTCTGTTTAGTTACAAGGGGGTTTTTCTAACACTTTGATTAAAAAATTGAAAACATTTCACATTAAAATGACTTCAAAAATTTATGGAATGGTACTTACGCCAGTTATGATTCTTATGTTGCTCATGTATATAGATTATGATCTCACCTACAGTAAAAACATAAATCCAGAGTAGCTACAAGGGGGTTTTTCTAACACTTCTGTTAAAAATCTAAACTTGTGACATTCTAATTTAAATTTTATTTAATAAAAGTTCAGTTCAATTGCCATAAAGGAAGTTGAAACAGGAGATTTTAAACAGGCGGTGAAACAGGCTGTGGAACTGGCGATCTCAAAAAACAAATTGACCCAAAATTAAAGCAATTTCGTAATTTCCTATCGCATCGAAATTGTCGTGCCGTAATATCGAGACAGCATAATTTTCTACAAAATGACAACCATCAATGCTATTCAAAATACAATTTTCTACAATCTTTGTTAATTCCGATCATTAATTTCTAAATCGCTAATGTATTTTTTAATTTAATCTAAATTGTTACAAATGCAGTATGCTAAAACAAAATAAATTTTAGTGCTTTATTTGGTAGAGACAACCTTAAATAGATATGTCGTCCTTGTAAACGTAAAAATTTAAACTGCGTATTCATTTTCTGTAAATAGCCGCATACAATAAAAATATTTTGCTTTTTTGCGTATACGTATACGCAGTTTAACCAAAAATCAAAGATTCAACGATGACATTGGAATTATCAGACATAAAATTTGTTTTAATTTTATTTTAAACTGGACTCACAACGTGGCTTACTGTAAGGTCAGCAGAAAAAAACTTTCCACAAAATAAAGATGTCTACTCATTTTATAGCGTTTTTAAAAACAAGCTTTTAAATGGCCTATTAACGACATGCGCTAGTTATGCCATCGTATTAAAATACCTGATGTTGCTAATAAGACAATCGAGCTGATAGTTCAAACAATTATTCTATTTATATGTTAATTATTTTATTTATATATAATTATTAATGTCTTGTTCGATTTAAGAATTATGCTGCAATAGAAGACTAATTTGGTTTAAAAATATGAAATGTAAATTAAGACTAATGGCATTCGGTTTATATTATTTAAATTTTAGTTTTGCTCACAATTGTATTGAAGTTTGTTTAATAAATAACAATAAATTCTTTACTAAAAATTAATTTGAATTTTTGACTTAATTACTTTGTAATTAATGCTACTATGTAATTATTTCTGTTACTATGTAATTAATTCGAGAGTGCTGAAATAGACCAATATACGGAACAATCACAATACACCATTACAATTGATAAAAACCAAAGTAAAAATATAAAAATTAATGTTTTTATATTTTCTTATATCAATCGTTTGGAACATTTGGGAATAATATAAATAAGATGTAAGTATGTTTAGAATTAAAATAGCTGGCAGCACTATTAAAAATAAAAATTCATATTAAATTTTAATAATCAAATGTATTAATAACAATAATAATACTCTATTAGATTATAATAATTGATATATTAAAATTTAGTAGTATATTTATTTGAATTTAATATTTAAACTATTTAATTCAAATATAATATGAATTTATTTGTAACTTGAATTAATATTACATTTCAATATCACAATTTCTGAATTTTAGTATTTTTAGTATTAATTGTAATACAGTATTGTATTAATAATATTAAAATTAAGAAACTTAAATTTAAACGTAATAAAAATTAAATTTAAATCATTAAATCTTTAAATGTAAGTTAAGCTAATATTCAAAGTTAAACTCCCAACAATTTAAATTAAATAAATTTATTATTATTCCTAATTAAATTTGGGTTACCACATGTAATAGTTCAAAATTTTAAATTTAATACTAGCTGAATTAAATATCAATTTTTAATATATTGCAAATATTAAAATATAATATTTTTTTCGTGTAGTCATATACAAGGTGTTTTGCAGGCTTACCGACAACGTTCTATGGCAGATTGAGGGGGTCATTTGGAAGCTTTCATCCCATGGAGCCGATATCCTAAGTCTCACGGTTACTGAGATATGATATTTTTAAGTTTTTTTTTTAATTATCCAAAATCTCACCTTTAAATGGTCATAACTTTTTTGTTTGTAGACGTAAAGACACGAAATAATTTTTATTGTATTCTGCATTGTGATTTTATTCTAAATAAATCATTATTTAATACAATCGGTTTAAGAAAAATGAGTTATGGGCTTCCAAATCTTAAAAAATGTGTAAAAGTATAAAAAATGTCTACATTCTATATGCATTTTAAAAAAAACTAGCAATTGTTTTGAAATAACTTTTGTTTTAAAAACTTCTCTATTTTATGCCCTTTCCAAAGGTATGCTACAAGTGATAATATTTGGTCAGGATTATTTGTGTCAGGATTAAGAAAATACCTTTTGAGTTATTGATAAAATATTAATCAACTTCATTTATTACGTTTTGTTCAAAATGACCTCCACCACTCTGTATACATGCACGGCATCATTTTTTTATCTCCACGGTTGTTGTGTGGAGTTTCATTTCATTCCTCATTTGTTCAAATGCAGCACTTATCTTTTCTTTTAAAACTTCTTTTGTGGGTACCTCTGTTGCATACACCAATTCCTTAGCACGTTCCCAGACGTAGAAATCCAGGGGTGTGAGATCTAGGGACCGTGCGGGCCAAGAAATAGGCCCACCTCTACCAATCCATGAGTTTGGAACGAATCATCCAAGTATTCCCGTACCGTTCGTTGGTAATGTGCCGGACAGCCGTCATTTTGAAAACTAATCGGCACATCTTCTTCTAGAACTGGTAAAATCAACTTAGGGTTGCTCATTTTGTAGAAATTCGAGATATATTTCTCCGGAAAGGCGTTCTGGCAAAAAATATGGGCCGATAAGGTTTCGACCAACAACACCAGCCCAAACATTTACACTGAATTTCTTTTGGAAAGAAACCTGCCTTTTCTTGTGAGGATTTAGGCCTTTTCTGCTCCAGTGATGCAGATTGTGTATATTCACAACTCCCTCACGACTAAAGTTAGACTCATCTGTCCACAAAATCCTTTTCAAGAACATATTATCCTCAACATTCGTATGCAATATAAACCTACAAAACTCCAACCATCTAGCATTATCACCTTCTTCGAGACCTGGAACAATTAATTAAATTCGTGAGTTTGTGACAATTGCTCAAATATGATACGTTTCTATAAACTGAGAGAAGTAAAAATTAGGTGTAATTACCATGAACTGGAGTGTAATGGAATGCATGCTTTCCTTCTACCCGTAGAACCGACCACACTTTCCAGACTGATAAGTGGGATCTGGCAGCGACAACTCGAATGCTTGTAGTAGGATCCTCGTTAAAAGCTTCTAAAATTCTTTCATCAACTGCAACAATATGTTGCCTCACATTCACTGGCGGCTCGTGAAAATGTAAGTTGCCGGTCTCCTTCAGACGTCGATAGGTTGTTGAAAAGGTTTCATGGTCCGGTAAACGTCGAACAGGATATCGAGCCTGATAAATTCTTCTCGCTTCATGTCCATTGCAATTAGCACTGCCATACGCCAACAACATGTTAGCATACTCTTCGTTACTAATTATGGGCATCGTAACAACAGCGACGACAAAATCAACGAAAAGTTTTTAACAATTTAACACGAACAACGTAAACTTCCGGTATCAGATAGTGTAATATCAAGTAAACAAGTGAAGGCAATTAACACCCAGTTTGCTTATTTAAATTTAAATGTAATAAATGAAGTTGATTATTTTATCAATAAATTAAAAGGTATTTTCTTAACCCTGATACAAATAATCCTGACCAAATAGTATCACTTATTTCGTCCACAAAATGAGTGATTCCTACGACATGTAGCATACCGTTGGAAAGGGCATAAAATAGAGAAGTTTTTAAAACAAAAGTTATTTCAAAACAATTGCTAGTTTTTTTTAAATGCATTTAGAATGTAGACATTTTTTTTACTTTTACACATTTTTTAAGATTTGGAAGCCCATAACTCATTTTTCTTAACCCGATTGTATTAAATAATGATTTATTTAGAATAAAATCACAATGCAGAATACAATAAAAATTATTTCGTGTCTTTACGTCTACAAACAAAAAAGTTATGACCATTTAAAGGTGAGATTTTGGATAATTAAAAAAAAAAACTTAAAAATATCATATCTCAGTAACCGTGAGACTTAGTATATCGGCTCCATGGGATGAAAGCTTCCAAATGACCCCCTCAATCTGCCATAGAACGTTGTCGGTCCGCCTGCAAAACACCCTGTATACAATACAAAAATTATTAAAATTTAGTTCAAAATTTCTAACCGTGTAGAACTACACGAAAAGATTGTTACGCATTTTCCGAGGTTGCAGACTTTTTATGTATTTCTACTTTGCAATCGCAAAACAAATTTAAATTTAAAAAAGATGTGAGAATTGGCATGCCAAATAAATCTAGTAACCATATTTCTGATCGCAAATAATTAATTTGCCATGTCAATTGACACATTTATTTTTAAATTTAAATATATTTTGCGATTGTAGAGTATTTTGCGAGGTCACAATATTTTTATGTATTTCTACTTAACAATCGCAAAAAAAAATTTAATTTAACCCGTTGCCGCTCAGTTTTTAATTCACGACCGTGCTCAGAAACATACTTTTTGTTTTTCAATTGTTTATGACTGCCATATGAAATTGAGTGTCATTTATATGCTTGGAAGTGAAAATTATTACATTTTCTCACAGTTTTCCCATGAAAACTCTCGACGGCTATAGCCGTCATTTGCTCATCACATCATTTTTTCTATATATTTCCGCCTACAGAAACAAATGACGGCTATAGCCGTCCGATTTTTTGGTGATATATAGACAAATGACGGCTATAGCCGTCATTTGCGCGAAGATAATAGGACGGCTATAGCCGTCATTTGTTTCTGTAGGCGGAAATATATCGAGTTTTTTATCATGAAAAGTCGCACAAAAAACAATTGATATGTTAGCTGGAACGTTTCATCTTTTTTTCTTAGATGTATTACTGAATAATTAACAAATAAATGCATTAGTACACTTCGTAAGAATGAATGTTCCTTTTTTATTAATTAAAATATGCAGGACGGCTATAGCCGTCATTTGCATATATATCAACAAAAATTTGACGGCTATAGCCGTCATTTGCGGGAATGGGTTAAAAAAGAAGTGAGAATTGGCATGGCAAAATAAATCTAGTAACCATATTTTTGATCGCAAATAATTAATTTGCGACCGGATAGGGATATACCCCTAAGGGTATTATGACATTGCATCATCGTTGTAACAAACGGATAATTCTTACGCAACGTGGTGTATGTTTTCAAGCCCCTTAATATTAGTACTGTTTAATTTAATTTTTCCTTACTTTAGTTCAAATAAATACTTGTGTAAGGTAAAATTTTTTCTATATACTATGTGTTGCATTAATATTTGAGCTCATGAAAAAATTATTTTATTTATGTTTCCTAGATTATAAAACTCATGTAATTTTTTTTTTTAAATTTTTTATCACAATGTAATTAATTATTAAATTACGTTTCATTTGGCATATAATTTCTAAAAAAATTATCAGGATTTACGTATAAAAAAACGAATTTACTCTGTTGCAAAAGTAATTGTGTTACAAATTATTGTTGCAAAAGTATTTGTGTTGGGACAGTTTTAATAAAAAACGTTACTAATTTATATTATGTTGTTGATTTTATTTAAATTTAATATTTAGTCTGCCCACCGTTATAACTATAATGTGACCTCATTTAGTCTTCTGGGTATGCTGTCAAATAATTTGGAAATAAATTCTAGAGGTATTTTACTCCACACCTCAACAATCTCATCCCATAACTCCTGCTTGCTTTGTCCAACTCTATATGGTATATTTCGTTTTACATAAGCCCAAACGTTTTCTATAATATTTAAATCCGGGCTTTGCGGTGGCCAATTTATGCGTTGTTGGTCTAAATCATTAAAAAACTTGGTCACAATAAATGCTTTATGGGCAGGGGCATTGTCGTGCTGAAGATAAAGTCAAGCCCAATTATTTTTGAACCAGCTACCAATGCTACATCATTCAGCAGTTCCAAATAGGTCATTTGGTTCATTTTCCCAGACACCATTGCTAGTGGTCCTACTCCGAGGTTGGATATACAACCCCAAACCATAAGACTTCCTCCACCGCCTTGACGTTGTGTAGCATAAACACGACGTTTGTTTACCTTTTCTGGCTCCGAATAATAAAATTTGCGACCCCAAGATCCGTCTAACGATACCGAAGATTCGTCAGTAAACAAATCGTTTCTCCAAAATTCGGGGGCCTTGTTCATATGCTGCTTTGCGAACAACAGCCGTTTTATTTTATTTTGTTTAGAAATATAAAACTTTTTGGTGCATGTATAGGCCTGTACCCCAGCTTCTTTTAAACGACGAAAAATTGTGGAATGGTGTATTTGGAGTTCTTTGTTATCCTTTAAAGTTTTAGCGAGACCTCGTTGACTTAAATGTGCATTTGTAAGCATACATCGAGTGATGTAAGCATTTTCTCTGGCATTAGTTATTCTTGGTCGTTGGCGTACTCCGATATTTTGCACCGTTCCGCAAATATTTTGCTTCCGAACTTGATACCAAATGGTATTTTTATGGCACTTGTACTTTTTCGCCAGTTCTTCGGCTGAGATTCCCAAATTATATTCTGCCGCAATTGCAGATCGGATTTCCATACTCAGTTTGTGGGTTTTTGGCATATTGTCACGATTTTTAATGCTCACAATTCAATGAAACTTGCAAAACTATTTGAAAACGTGTATTTTTGAAAAACAAATGCTGAAACAGTTATTTCAATACACCATTTGTTGATTTTTTTTAGAATTTTGCTAACACAAATACTTTTGCAACAGTAATTTGTAACACAATTACTTTTGCAACAGAGTAAATTCGTTTTTTTATACGTAAATCCTAGAAATTATATGCCAAATGAAACGTAATTTAATAATTAATTACATTGTGATAAAAAATTGAAAAAAAAAAATTACATGAGTTTTATAATCTAGGAAACATAACTAAAATAATTTGTTCATAAGCACAAATATTAATGCAACACGTAGTACTCGTACATAATGAAAGTCTGATAAAAACGTTACTATATTTTCAGCCGAACTGTGAGTAATTAACTTAAATATGTTTTTTTTAATTTTCAACTAAATATCTTCATCTATCTCACACATTTTTCGGGTGTGATAATTAATTAATTATTTTAAAGATGACCAAATTAACGTGTGATATTTTTTGTTCATTATTCGTCTATCATTTTTCTTGATACTTTTAAATTCCTTTTTTTATTAAAATTCCGTACTATAGTTCTTTAGTACTATTCGTTGTTATTTCTGGTTCGGCGATGAAGATGAGGTTGAGTAAATTTCCCCAGATAACTTATTTTCTGTTAATGCTCAAGTTACAAAATGTGCAAAAACAACCCTCTCGAGCCGACATTAGCAAACAGATCCATTTACTGGGAGCACTTTTACGGGACTTTACACTAAGTGTATTTTCATATTTGACAGTCTTACAGAGCTACTATTTTCACTGAAATAATCGGATCTGTAAAGCTCCCTACTGGTTTGTTGTCAGCTAGTTCTTTCCTTAAGTTCTGTTTAACCATTGGTGATATTCAATAAAAAAGATCAATGATATTATGTATTTATTTATTTTTTATCGACATAAAAATTTTGGTTGAGGAAGAGTACATGACCGCATTATTAAATGAATATCAACAATAAACAAATAAATTCTTCCAATAGGCATAAAACCTCTAATATTTTCAAAAACAAATCCTTCAATACCCTTCATATTGAGCGTTTTAATAAAGGAGGATACTACAAGAAGTGAATACTTACAGACCAATTACAAAAAATAATGAAATGAATAATAATATAGGATTAATTTCAATAAAACTAGCGACGCTGATCTTTTAATATTTAAGGGAATGGAATTCCAAAAAAAAAACTTTAGCATAAAAGTTACTTAAAGATCTGTACTGGGGGAAGTAATCGTAAATTTAAAAAGTGAGATCTACTGAACAATAACTTATTAAATAAATAGGAATATTGGTTAGTTCTAAGAAGCTTAAATATAAAAACACGTACACGAAGTTCATCGAAGTCAACTAAAATACAGCGAAGAGTCAAATTTAGAAAGAAAGAAATATGATCAAATTTTCTAATACAAAAAAACGCAAAACATCTTTGGAGAACATCAATATTTTCCTGAAACACTCCAAACAAAACAACATCACCATAAATTAAATGTGAAAGAAAGGGAAGAAGAGCATACGCTTTTTAAAATTACTATCGGTGAACCCTACAACTTTATACAGACAAATAGGCATCTCACATCATTAGAAAATGGATTAGCGAATTCTGTTACTGGTATTTCCCGCGCAGGAGGGTGGATATAATTTCATGGTGTTATAAATTTAATATATCACGCTTTACATGCGCCAAAGTTGTCAAAAGGAAATACCAATGACCACGGAATATAAACCTTCTAAAAAATTATTACAATCATTCATTCCCAAATTACTAATCATATCAATTACAATTAACTTTAATCTTATACCAAATCTAATTGAAACACAATAAAACACCGAAAATATATCAAATCGACAAAAAAAATTATTCTTATTTACAATGAGTTGTCAAAAAATGCACACTGCAGTCATTATGTTCATTATGTACGTATGTACGTAGGATATTCACGATATAAATTCCAAAATTCAAAATTAAATAGAATTTCTTGTTGATGTTGTTAACTTTATCAAACCTCCCTAACCTCTAAAATTCAAAATAAAAAAATTTCACAATCACAATAAATCAATTCATCTATCACTAAATGCATTTTTTGTATACATATTGAAGATTTAAAGTTAAATTATGACTTGCTATAATTCTATTTTGTACATAAAACATAAAAATGGACATACGAAATATACAGACAATATTCTAAATCATAATTATAATCATGAATATTAGAAGTTTCGTATCGGTTTTAATGCAATCAGGAAGTGAATTTGATGTGTCATCATCATCGCTATTGTGTATGATTTGATACGTCACGATAGTAATTTTGAGTGTCCATATGGGCATGTTTCTGTTGTTGATTTAGATGATTTTATCATATCGAAAAGGAAATGCAAAGTGGATTTTTCCTGCACAAGTGAAAACTGTATACAAAAATATGGCAAGGGGTGTGGTAAAAGTTTGAATAAATTTCTAGAATAACATATTACAGTCGCAAACATTTCAGCGCGTTACCCTAAATTCTACCTAAGGGCAAAACAGCAGAAAAAAAATTGTTTTATTAAAAATTTTAAATTCAAATTTGTACTTTACGTATACGGCTAATAAATAATAATAAATAAGAGAAATCCAGCATATTTGCTATAAATAAAAATTCAATAAATCACATGACACAATAATCATAATCATAACAATAAAAAAAAAAATTTATTTTTTGATAAAGGATTCTTACAAAAATAGGATTCGGCATATATGCATACGAAATTAGAAAAATAAAAAATTTAAATAAAAAATAATATTTGCCATTTTCCCTCCATGAATCAACATGTGTATATAAAACCAAGATGTTTTAAGATTTACTAAGTAATGGAAAATTGAAAATTATTTTAGGGAATCGAATCAAATACGAGTACATACATAACAAGGCAAAATATTACATGATTTTGTTTTAAATTTGAATATATGCAAAGCAGTTGCAAAGTGTAGCAGTTTTTGTGTGTCTATTAAAAAAGTTCTGTGATTTATGCTTCAGATGAATTGAACTTATTTATTTTTTATTTTATTATCCCTGCAATCTGTTCTGGGGCCAAGGCTCTCCCAGCTCTTTCGAGCTTGTCTTTTTTCATCCTTACTTTTACGCCGTTGCGAGCCAATTCGAGGACGTACGGCTATAGGTCCGAATGAACTTGATGAAATTTAAAACTTTTACAAAAATCATATTGTGCAAGGGTGAACCTAATCATGCCAAATTTGGAATGACAATATAAATTGTGGATTAAATAAATTTATAATTTTATTAAGGTTTCATGCTTTAAATTTTTTAAGTTTACGAATTTTGGCTCAATTGCGTAAACATATTATTTATTCGATGTTCACTGGACATATGCTGCTAAATGCTGTTTGATTTATGGTTATAATGATAAATTAGAGTTTCACTTTCAGCGACAATTATGTTATTAATAATTCGTGAATCTTCGATGCACGTACTGTCAAACAATCGTGAAATTTCTTTTTGCATGACGATGTAAATATTTTTTTCACCGATGTTGCACAAATCAAAGTGTGGAATGCTGTTTAATCGAATATCGTGAACTTATTTTAATATACACGAAATTGGCACCTTCAAACAAATTACAAATACAACAAAAACTTGCAAAAATTATTTTATTCCTTTTACAATAATTTTGACCTCTAAATCATATAACTTAACAGCGGACAGAACTTACCTAAATGGCACATCTACTCGCGCCACGTGTTGCACCATCGGCATAAAATCAATGAAAATGCCAATAAATTTAAATATTCCATAAAGGTTTTCCATGCGTACTATAAATGTGACAACTCAGCTCAAAAAAAGGAATGACAAATCTTGCTTGAATAATACAAAAAAGCAAGACTAGAAAATTTGTTCTGTTCTATTTTAGACATGCCACAGAAAGCACAATCGCCGCAGTTCATCGTCAGCAAATTAAATGAATCAAGAAAAAATTTGACATCGAGATTTTTTGCAGATTTACCATTCGATTAACCGAAGGAAAAACGAATACTTTTTCAAAAATCTGTGTGTGTGTGCGTGTATGTGATTCCATGCTGATTAAATGTCTGTTAGCGCTCTAGAGCCCAGAAGGATTGACTGATAGAGATGAAACTTTATATTTTAGGCTTCGTCAATTGGGAGATCCTATTATTTTTAGCTAAAATTGGCCCACCGGAAGTGGCAGAATGAAACTTCATACTTTATTTATTTTCATAATTAAGGAGACCCTAGTGATGTTTGACCGAAATACACCCATCGGAAGTGGTAGTTTCTATAAGTATTATATATGTATAACAAGTAAATTGTAAATTAAGTATACAAAAAAATTTGTTCAGATCATTTTCTTAAATTTTACCGTAAATGACGAGTTTTGATAAAAATAACTTTTTCATCCAAATTTGACAACTCCACAGTCCGGACTGAGTGACTATTTGAAATCAAACTTCAAAAACTTAATCATATTCCATTAATTGAGAGATCGGCCGTTTCCGAAGGAGCTTTTTCATTTATAGCAATGATGTTAAAACGTTTGGAATTTACCAAAAACGACAAAAAATTAATAGATTCAAATAAATTTAAAGATTAAATGCTCGATAAGAGTTGAACCCTGTTGATATTCTGAACTAAAATTTCAGCAGAAATAATTTTGATTTTACAAGAAAGTCTTACCATAATTCTGGTAAGTTTAATTTTTCGCTTTAGAATTAAAGTGTGGCGTATTCGAGCGCTATGTGTACATTGTCCAGCTGCTACTTTTGTGTACACAGATTTCGACAAAATGTTCCAAAGCTCCGTGATTCCGGAAACATCGAAGGGAAAATATCGAGTGAGAAAATTTCGAAAAAAAAATCCAAAAAATTATTTGGCGGGCTATTTTTATTAATTTTTTACCTTAGAAGATGGGATTACCGCCCACAAACCCCGATTTTCAATTTTCATAAATTTCAGTAATTTATTTAAAGTGATTAAAACTCACAAAAAATTGATATTATTACATCAATATGTGTAATTAACTTGATTCTTCCATTCCAATCCCCATCCTAAAAAATGAAGGGGTGAATATGAAGTGGCCAACACTCTTTTACGACAAATGATCTCGAAAAATGTAAATTTTAGTTGAAAACCTAAATTTCAAAAATTGAAAAAGCTTATATAGAATCTGCCACTTCCGGTACAAAGATGTCCACTACGGGGTAAGGGTTGATTCCGAATAGTCAAATCGACTTCACTTTAGAGATGCCGAAGTTTTTCTGATCAAAACACGTCATTTCCAGCGGCAAACAGAATTTTGTTTGAAATTTAATCTAGATTTTTTTTGTTTTAATCGTTTTTTACTAAATAGTACATATATGCTTTTCAATATACCGGGTGTTTCTTTTAAACTGAGACGATCAAATATCTCGAAAAATAGCCACTCTACGGAAAAAATGTCTATAATCAAAATTTAATCATACCGCGGGGGAAATACATTAGTGCAAAAAAATAATCCCCAACCCCCCGCTTTGTAGGTGGGGCGGGGGTAACATTCGAGTATTTCCAACGAATTTCGAGTATTTCCAATGAAAACGTGATGTTTTTTATTTCAAACGTATTGCAGAATCGAATGCGTATGTTCTAAGAAGAAGAAATTGGAAAAATAAAATTTCGTCGATTACAACGCCATCTATCATGAACCGAACAAAATATTTCATTCATACTTTTCATATTTCATACGTACTTTTAGTCGTAGAATCCGTATCTGCAATAAAAAATCTGGCTTCCTATCTTAGTTTAAAAGTTACCCCCGCCCCACCTACAAAGCGGGGGGTTGGGGACTATTTTTTGCACTAATGTATTTCCCCCGCGGTATGATTAAATTTTGATTATGGACATTTTTTCCGTAGAGTGGCTATTTTTCGAGATATTTGATCGTCTCAGTTTAAAAGAAACACCCGGTATATATTTCAAAAAAACGAAAAGGCTTCCATTGGAACTGCCATTTTTGGTAGACCGAGTTCGGCCAAAAATCACTAGGATCAAATTGTGGAGAAAACATAAGTATTATGTTTCATCCCGTTTCAAACCGACAACATTCACTCTTTTGCGAAAAGTCGTAATTTTCGTTAAATTTGGAAAATTGATTTGAACTGATATTGTTTTTCACGTAAATGATATATTTTTCAAAATATTTGTAGAAATCTAAAAAGCTCCTTAGGAGACTTTCTCTCCGGTACACCGATTTCGACCAAAATTCATTGATACCTTCGAATTTGTAAAACAGCATAAGGTTTCGTTTCGTCATTGAATTCATATGGGCTGTATACAAGGCCGCATTTTTTTGAAAATCAGTTTACTATCCAAAATAGTCCTGTTGAATTTTTGAACATTAATACGGGCCTGTATTGTTGTAAATCTTATTAATAATGCGCAAATGTCCGTAGCTTTTTTCAACTGGAGAAGGATAATAGGTAGAAAATTGATATTTGGCATGCTTTTAGGGTTCAGTGAGAAAAGTTCATAGCCGTTGGAATAACACTTCTTCCTGGGCTGAGCTATGGCGAATCAAAGTTTGAGAAATTTGCTTTTGAAAATACATGGAATTCAAAAATTAATATTTTTAAATTTTGCAACATAAAAATACTACTTATTACCATTGGTGGATGAGAAAGAAATTAGAACTTCAATTCATGCATATTTGCTATCATACCCAACGACTTGGAAGAAGGTCTGAAGATGCGAAGACCACATTTTTTTGCATTTAGAGCTGTTTCTTTGCAACTTCTTTTTCAAAACTCTGCATTAACTGCTGTTGTTGCTGATGGTCTTACCTTTTTCAAGATAAATTACCAAGAATAAATTACCTTATGCATCCCAAATAAGGAAAAAAAATCTTTACAGGCCGACATTTGAGTTTATGGTCGCTTCGGACGCTTTTCACCAGCTGCCACTCACCTGATTCACGATTTTATTCCGGAGTGTAGTGCTAGATCCTTGTCTCATCCATTATCACATACCATTGTAAAAAATCCTGTCTATTAGGTTAAAAAGCTCTAATCTTTTGATTCAATGTGAGCATTTTAAACAGAGTTCAAAATTTTTCAAACTCATAGACATATGAGTTTTATTTGTCTATGAATATAACCACTACCTTTTGATATCTTACGGTGTCAGATATCCCACGCTACTTCACTTTAGAGTCCTTCAAAACGATTTTGTGCACTCTTTTATTTTTTCTAGAATAACTGCGGCGTTCACGAACATCGGCATTTGGGTGGCCAAGGTAAAAATCAGCAAACCAACGTTCAAAGATTAATCGAAGAAAACGAGACCTATAACATTTATCAAGCCATTACTCTTCTTAAACGGTATTTTTCTCATCAAAACCAATGTTTAATCCTTTGAGTGCCAAAAAACGCACTCCTGCTCTTCAATAAACAAGCCAAAAATGCCAAATGCGTGATTGCGCTTTTGCTCCCACACGAACTAAAATACGATCTCTATTTCATATTTGTCGATATATCACACAAAAATTTGTGTCATATTTTTATTACACACTCGAAAAATAAAATAAATTGTTTTTGTAATACTTTTCGTAAATAAAATGCTTCGAAAATTGAAATATACAGTCAAAACTGTTTTTGTGAAGTATTTTTTGTGCGATTTTTTTGTGCACTCGTTTTTGTGCGATTTTTTTTATGCGGTATTAAAAAAATTTATTCAGGACAATCTACATAAGTTCTTTCAAAATTTCAATCAAATTAGAACATAATTGAATGAGATTAATCTAACTAGTTAATTGACGCTGGCCATTTTGTTTTTCGATTTTTGATAATTCATCACATTGCGTAATGAAAGTAATTATTGCGTCATGTTGCGAAATGTTTTGAGTTTTTTTCTTCGTGAAACTTTTTTTATGCAGGGATCACATTAAAAAAAAACTTTTTAAATGTGTTGCGAAAACTATTTTTATACCTACTCGTGAAATTCCGAAAGATTGTTTTTTAATCGGTCCCTATTACCGCACAAAAACAGGTTTGACTGTATTTTTAAATTTCTATGTTCCTCTATAGCAGCGTGGCACTTTTAGCTAATTCTCTAAAAATCATGTTGGCACTCAAAGAGTTAATCCACACATGCAATTGACTTCTTTTTCATTGTTTTGAAAATAACAAAAGTAGCGTTACTTAACCAACAGTTACTTGTAAACTAATGGTCGGATTTTCATAAAATTTTGGCACAAATCATTTGAAGATTGGTTATTCCTAAAAATCATAAATATTTTTTTATTACAATTGCCATCTATGTGTCAGCCTCGGGACTTATTGACAGAAAAATTACTTTAAATTGTTTCTGCAAGTTTATTGTTGTAAAGAAAAGTCTAAATTTACAATATCTTTGTAGCTTGAAAGAATTTGGACATGGTATCCGACAAACAGTGTCAATTTTAAAATCATAAAAAAACCTGACGTAACATATCGGAAACCAAGTCGTTAACGAGTCCAATCGGTTTTCATAAAATTAGCTAATTGTGGCACACAATGGGTTGGAACTGTTATCGTTTAGGTACCGTCACTGGAAAAAATATTTTATAATTATCATGTACTTTCCATAAAAATCTTAGCACAAGATAACGCAATAGTATTAGTTAATTACAAGGAATATAATAATTTCAATTTAAACGAGAAGTATTTATGTTATTCTAAAGAATTTGTTACTGTCTTAATAACTTTACCTTTTCATAATCTGTTCTGTAGCCAAGGCTCTCCCAACTCTTTCGTGGTTCGCTTTTACCAAATTTCATCACTATCTGCACATTGCATAGCTCCATGCCAGCCTGTACTGGCATGAAAGATGAGTCAGCCTATGAGTTTTGCACTCCAACAGGGGGTCATAGGTGTGTTCCATTTCAGCATAGATCGTATAATCTGTTGACGAAAATTCCCTTTGCATACTGCCCCTATCGGGATTGGAACCCGGTACCTCCCGATCCAAACCCAAAAGCTTTAACCACTGTGCCATTTGGTCGGTAAACTTTACTTTGTAACGGAAAATTGAAAAACCAATATTGTAAGAGAATTATGATAACCTTGCAACAGAATGTTTAGAATCAAAACAAATAATTTCGTTGTTATTCGATTTCAGCGACTTTACCAAACATTTTAGGATAGCGTCCGCAGTGAGCAGGTTTGCATCACATCTTCCCAGCGCTTCAAATGCCAATTTGACGGGTTAGGAAAAACCCACAATTATTGAACGATAGGATGCCGTACAACCAAATTTACGATTATGTATATAAAATATCAATTGATGTTAAAAGACGTGTTTTCAACGAATTTCGGTCGAAAATAATTAAAATATATAAAAAAATATTAGTTTTTCGTTTTCGTATTACATCTATCATGTTTTGCTTGACTTTTTGAGTTTTGAAAGTTGTTTAAATGAAACTATCTTTTAAAACAAATCCGGGAAATACAAAAAAAAAATCCCGGGAAACGGGAAATAAAAAACCAACAAAATTCCCAGGAATTCCCTGGCGTGACCCAGTACTTGTTGCTAAAGAAATCTGAAGTCGGAGATTAATAAGTTACTGGTATATCGACAAATTTCTGAAACTTGAAGAAATACCGGTAAATAACCAGAACAAACAACGTTTTTACACCATTGACTTTCGTGAATTATTTTTGTTTGGACCTTGTTTGGATCACTATTGTTTGCAAAGAACAAAGAAAGTGATTGTGAAAGCGAGAAAGAAGGATTAAAATAAAAATTAAAAAATTTTTTTTGGGCAAATAATTATAGAAGGGAAATGGTAAAATAAATATTTTAACTTTTTTCAAATTATTAACATTGTTAGTCTATAGTTACAAATTGTTTGTCAAAGTATGGTTATTACGTTTGAAGTCAACCGGAAAATATAAACCTTGGCGGCAATCAGTGAGTATAAATTTCATAAATATAGGACAAAATATCACTGATCTGTATTATAAATTGCTATCTCCAAATCAAAATTAATTGCTGACTACACACAACACAATCTTCAAATAAACGATTTCTTATTTATTAAAATATATAATAAAATCCTGCAGGATAAACTACCTGAATAAGTTAATTCTCGATCAACTCATTCTACTGGAAGTACCAAATTCCAAAACAGCTAAAAATAAAAAGTGTATGCACACCGTGACCGGTTAGTTTGGTCATCACAACACCAGTAATATATCTGCAATGTCCCCACAGTATAACCTAAAGAAAGAAGACTATATTAACTTGTTCTAGAAATTAGTAAGTAACTTCATTATCGGAGGTGACTTGATTGCAAAAAATACCTTCTGCAGTTCAAGATTAACCTCTCCAAAAGGCAAAAAACTACTTGCAGCTGGCCAATACTTAAACTGTGAATTTTACTCAGGAGGGAAACCAACGTGCTGGCCAACTGATCCTAAGAAAATCGCAGATCTTATAGATATCTACCTCACTAAAGGCATATCGCAACACTATATCTTCTTAGAAAATGATGAAAGTCCTATATCTGATCATTCTCCTGTTATTATGAAAGCTAGTGAAAATGTTATAGAAAAAACAAATTCACCACAGCTCACAAATAACAAAACAAATTGGGAATTGTTTAAGCAGTTAGTAGAGGAAAAAATAACTTCAAGCGCCAATCAAAAGTGAAAATGAAATAGAAGAGGAACTATGTAGATAGGCTCCTTGATATCATACAATGGTCAGCTTGGGAAAGCACCCCCCAAATTATCATCCAGGAAAGAAAACTTCGTTATTTACCCAATAGAAGTACGAGAACTAGTGCAGGAAAAACGAAAAGCCCGAAAGAACCGGCAGACTACGCGTGCACCGCAAGATAAAACTACCTTAAACAACTTGTGCATCAAACTTAGGGCACTCATAAAAGCAGTGACAAATGAAACAATTGGAAAATACCTTTGTTCTCTAGCTTCAAGTAAAGATACCGACTATTCCCTCGGGAAAACAACAAAGAGGTTAAAACGGTAAAAACGTAGATCCCCTCCCAATCAAAACAAACGATGAGAAATGGGCTAGAAATGCGAAAGATAAAGCTGACCTCTTTGCTGAACATCTTGAAGAAACATTTCAACCTCTAGGTCGACAGACCAGTTGCGAAAATACTGATGATATGTCCAGAACATCTGATTTCGAAGATATCAGGCACGTAGCATTGGAAGAATTAAAAGCTGAAATTAAGAACATAAAAGCAAAGCTCCTGGTTACGATCTGATAACAGGACAAATAATAAATGAGCTGCTTGAAAAAATCACCCGTAAATTATTGCACAAAAATATGTGCCAATGCAGTGAAAATTAGCAGAAGTAATAATGATTCCGAAACCGGGCAAGCCACCGAATGAAAGAAACTCTTACCGTCCAAATTCACTTGTACCAACACTAGCAAAATTGTTTGAGAGGCTGTTGCTCAAAAGATTGAAAAGAACCATAGAACAAAGAAACGTAATCCGAGAATATCAATTTGGTTTCAGTGAGAAACACTTAACTATTGAGTAAATAGGATTAGAGATGTCATTGAGAATACATTAGAGACAAAAAATGTTTGTTCTAATATCTTCTTAGATGTGACGCGGGCCTTCGTTAAGATGTGGCACAGAAGTTTACTCTTCAAACTACATAGAGATTTACCAAAACAATATTATAATCACACATGGAGAATCGCCACTTTCGGGTGAAATATTCCGAGGAGAAGAATATTCTGAGCTAAGAAATATTTCGGCAGGAGTCCCGCATGGTAGTGTTTTGATGCATATTCTTTGCCTGCTCCACACAAGAAATTTACCTCAATTAAACGATGTTACCATTGCAACATTTGCTGATGTTACTGCAGTTCTCTCAGTAGGCGACACTATCAAGGAATCGACAAGAAAACTTCAAAATGGGGCGTAACGGGCTCTATGAATCGGAATCCTCGCATGTGAATTTGACTAACATAATTGTCAGCCATTCAAACCTGTAATCATTAACGGTCAATAGATTCAATATGCAAATAAGGCTAAATATCTAGGGATGACCTTAGATACCGGGCTCAGACGGAAAGAGCACGTTAAAAAGGAAAAAGATGAACGTAATATCAAATATCAAAAATGTATTGGCTGCTCGGGAAAATTTTGCAATTGTTAACCGTACTTAAATTGCCATTATATCAGCAGGTGTTAAAACCTGTATCGACTTACGAATTACAGCTCTGAGCTCTGGGGCTGTACAAAGAAAACCAAAACCAAAATAATACCAACTTTTCAGAACAAAGTGCTTCGTGGTATTCAAGAAGAAATAAAAAAAACTTGCAATGATTCATGTACAACGTATTTATCAACATGTAAATGAAGAGCTTCGTGGTATCTTGGACATTCCACATGCAGTAAGACGATTGCAGAGTTAGAACAAAGTATTTTACGTGTATAAGTTCAATTAGCAAATTATTTCGACAGCCAAATGATAATGGAAATAATGATTCATCAATCTTCAGCAATGAAAATAATGGTTAAAATGATAATTTTTACAAATAAGAGTACGTTGCTATAAGCTATTATCGAGAGTACATCTTTTGAGGTACTCAGGAAAACTTTTCGTGTCTAACGTTTGATAGCATATTAAATTAGAATTGATATTATAGTTGATGACCTGAAACAGCAAGCATACATAAATTTGTTTTTCATGATGAACCAACTCTTATACTTACTCGATCATCTTATGTTTAAATAACGCATAATTGCATCATAAATAAATCACGATGTAAACGTTTTTTTAAATTTAATAACCGTGAAAATAGAAGCGCGCAAATTTAACATACCATTAATTACATAATTGCGATATGAAACTCTCAATTAAAATAAAAACAAATCGTTTAATTGATATGTTAAAACATGAAAGAAACAAAAACTGTAACGTAAGTATGCACAAAGGTAAATTAATTCATCGAATCATAATATGCAATAAAAATGCATTCACCTTTTTTGCCAACCATAATTTTCAAACATTTTCTACAAAAAGAAAGTCTATGGTGCAGCATGCACATTGCACATGTACTATATATCGTATTATTTTTAGCTTGCGAAATGAACCCACATAATACAAACGACATTACTTTTATGTATGCAACGTAACGTAATTGTGAAAATTGAAAACGTATATAATTGGAAAAATTATGGTGTACGAGTTTGAGAACTCGTATATAGGAAAATTTTATTACTCATCATAGTCATATGTGTATATACAGCGATACCATGTAAATAGGAAATATGGTTTTATGTATTTGCGATAATTTTATTAAAAATTTCCATTTAAATTGAAAATATAAATTTTAAGTGAAATTCAATAATCATAACAATAATAGTATTTTGCTGCAGACCCTTTCAACACGGACATGTCCCTAAATAAATCAAAAATGTACAAAAACATTTCGATGTTATGGTCATTCGAATTAAAGAAAACATAAAAGGGGTACACAATTGACTACTAAATACTACACTGCCATACACAGTAACACGAAAAAGGGTGGAAAATTTTATATAAATTTTTCATTTCAAAAGGAAACCGATTAAGTTGCTGAGAAAATAATAAATATTTATTAGCCATGAAAAATCATAATCATATTCGATTCATAATGGAATAATAAGAAGTTATCCTTTTTATTCTGTTTAGTTAAAATTGAAGAGAAATAAGAAATAAGAAGAAAACTTACTAAATCATAGTCACTCCCATCACACATTTTCTGTTTTCCAAATTGCCAGCAAGTATACAAAGTGGAAGTTGTGTTGCGTTATTAAATTAAATTCGTAACGTTGTTGCTTTTAAGGATGTGTCGTCATATATAGTACACAAAAAATCTTTGAATGGATAAGAAATCTATAAATTATCTTATTTTCATTCGGTTGTGATTTTAAAAATATAAAACATTATAAATTATTCATATATGAAGAGTAGTTTTTTCCATAATGTGATGTTGTTTATGTTGAATTATGTTGTTGAAAATGGAATAAATCAAAAACCGATGCTCGGTTGAATGGATTACTCCCAGATTTTAAAAAATGAAGAGACTTTAGGTCTGTGTGGGTGGTGTGTTACAAACGGAAGTTAGTGTATCAGCGTTACTGTATAATACTGTAACAAAACCTTTTTTGACTGCCTAAGTTATAACAAATTAAAGAATATTTAATCGATAAAATACAAATCATGCCATGTTAGAAGAAATATTTAGTGATCGCAACGGTGTGTTTTAAGCAGCCTTGTGCGTTTACGCGTATTTTTGAATTGTCTACATTACAGTATCAAAAATAGCGTAGAAAACAGTTTGTGGTGTAGAAAATGCCGACAATTGGGGGACTATGAAGAAAATTTGCAAATAATATAAACTATTGCGTTATATGTCATGCAGCAAGTGTAGTAATTTGGAAGCAATTAAACAAATTGTCTAAATTTTGACTAGTGCAGAGCAAACAAATATTTCCTGAATCGTTAATTTAAATTCTAGGGGAAAGTTGAACCTTTTTGGGTATTGAAAATATTGGTATTTCTTGATAGAATGTCTTGTTGAACAGTATACAACTTTGTAACTACAATAGGATAATTTTTAGTGTTTATATACAACTGTAGCTTGTATTTCGTGTTTTTCCCACTTTTCTCTTCAAAATGTTGCTCATTTTGATAAGGGAACTACACTTCCTCCTCCAACTGCGTGTGTGGATGGTATAATACCAGCTTACAAAACAAATTTTTATTGGCCAGCTGTTAAGAAACTAATATAATTTTAAGACAACCCGTCCAAGGCAGGTGGATCCCAAAAATTGAATATGTCTAGTGCCACTCACACTATCTTTTGTATTTAAAAGGGCTCAATTTCGATGTACAGTTTTGTGTTCAATCAAATTACACAATGAAAAACCTACAACTATCCGCACATTTTCATTTACAAAAAATCATGTACACATTTTAGTGATTGCATTCTTACTTTAACAATGCAATAAAATGAAACTCATAAATTTCGAAATAGCCTCGAGACAGAAATACTAATGCAATAATAACATGTCCTTTTAAATACATAAATTTTTCACCATTTCCTTTCTTGCATACATTCGAGTATATTTTTCCATCCTGCTGATTTACTTATAGATTTTTCTTAGTTACTTGTCTCAACAACAATACGGATTTTCTCCAGTACTTCGTATATAAATCAAAAGCAATTTGAAATACAATAAAACAAATGTTAAAGTTAAATCATGATCGTACTTTAAGTATTGTATTATTGTAATTGTTTATCGAATGCAATAATAAAAAATGTTTTTTTGTTGAATTTCAAGGAAGCATATTTGTATCCTTGAAAAAAAAATACATCCACTAGCTGCATTTGTATTTCTTCTTAAAACAAATTGCTCAGATAACATTGCAAGTAAAGAGACAAGAACGAAATCCATTACGATTTATTTTAATATTCCCCGAAAAGCTTAACACTAGAATAAAGTAATGCAGAGAAAGCTTTTAAAGTTATTTCAAGAAAATTTTCCATTTGTGTTATTTTATTTGATTTGAAGACAAAGAAGAGGAAGGGCAAGATGAAAATTATTTTTCAATGACATTGAAAATATTTACTTTCTGTTTGCGTAAAAGTTCAAAATGGATGGGATTTTTTATGCTTGTGTTTTGTATCCCTATACTCCTCTCACTACGAGGGTTTTCAAATATATTTTATTTAATTTTTATAATTTTTTCTTACTGTTGTGGAAAATCATGAAGGACATCTCCACCTGTGGAAGTGCTGGGCTCTTAAAGGCTAAAATCTTCCCTCACCTTCCAGTGCAACCGGAATCACACCTCATGCATCATTTTAGCTGTCGGGATGTCATTTATCTCGGTCTAGTGCCGATGAACACTTCGTTCTTCTTGCGGCTTAGAATCGCCTCTACTATGTTGTTTCCTTCATTCCAACAGCACTGTTCGGCAGCCATTGTTATGATCTGCTGGTGTGACCATACCACCTTGATCTTTCTTGACGCCATCGTGGGCAGTGGGTGATTGTTTATTTTGTTGCATCGCACTCATCACAGCAGAATATTTAGGTGTGTCTCTTAAACAGAAGAAGTATGAGTAGTTATTAAAGCACCCATGACACATCAGATATATGTTTTTTAGTATTAAAAGTAATTTAAGTATATAATTTATAACGCTCGATCAAAGAAATAACAAAACCCATTGAACTACAACATTATGTACATGGTGAAACGCATATGATGATGGTTCGAAGTCTCCGTTGATATTCGTTCATGAGCTCGTGATGCATTCCATAGCAAAATCCGTAAACAAAATGGATATCAAAGTACTCCTCACCTCAGAACTGTGTCTTCATAATATTAATTTTCTTAAATTATTTAAGTAGTGATTTACTCTAGTCGCTGACGACCATGGACCAAAATGTTAAGAAGTGAAGTTTATGTAATATAAAAGTATTATTTTACCGACTGAGATTAAATAACCCACTAAAGTATTTAAGTTTATCAATATGAAGCACTAATGTTAACCTAATGATTAACTGCGGTCATAAGCATATACTTCGATACTCCCTAATGATTCATGTATAGGTTACATGCATCTAATCTATATCTATATAGAAGTTACATAAAATCGAGGGACGGGTCGTAATAATAATTATGTAAACTAATTTCATTACAACCATATTTTGTGTATGCGTTACGTACGTATCTCACTCAGTTTGACTTCCAAAAATTGTACTGTCTCCATGACACTGCGTTCAAATGAAATACCCCATGAAAGTCAAAATGTAGTAAATCAAAAAAATAATTACTCTTCTGTCTGCTCCCTGTTTTACTGTACAAGTAATGCAGAGGATTTCTTCATCCAGAAATAAATTACAATAAAACAAATAAAAAATAATTAACATAAAATGTCAACATGTTAATCACCCTGTTAATTATGTCTCTTTATAATTAGTGAAAGAAATACAAATGAGATTTTCTTGATTTCACGCAGTTCGCAGTTCAACTATACAAACTAAAGCAACCTTTAAATATCTAACTCGATTCCCTCTTAAAATCAAAAATATATAGCGCCCAGCATCACACAGAAAAGGAAATAAATAATTATTTTGTCGGGGGGAGATGATGGAAAATTATCTGTCCCAAAATATATTTTTTGTAATCATTGAAACCTTTTATTTTGAAGTCACCCTTTTCGAATTTGCATTGAACCTCGTAATTTTTTTCGCTATCACTTTTATTACTCACCATACAATTATCACTACCTAGCATCGGCATATTATATATTTTTCCTTAAGATTTGTCCCATCCTCGTATTCAAATTAAAATTATTTAATTTATTTTTATTATATTTGTGTTGTGATTTACAGCTTAAATATTATAATTAAAATTATTATTTGTGTTGCTGGCTGTTGTGTATAAAGTCTTACGAATAGGTTTAAGATATGAAATATCTTTATACAAAGTGCCTAAGTACATACACATTATGATACTGTGCGGCGGTGAAGACGCGCAATTTGAGGGGACAATATCGTTGGCTTTGGATTTTATATGGAATGGAAACAATTTCTATTTTCTGTATTATAGAGAAATGTATAATGATAACAACTCAAATATAATTTATGTAGGAATTACGATTATGTAATCGTGTACGACAGAGAACCAGTACAAGGATTGACTAGTTTTTTGTGGTTTAATTTAAAAAAATTTGCAGTTCTAAATTGAATTCGTGATTTTAGATTTTATGAATATGTAATAAAGTATGAATATGTCATTGCTCGTAGTCTATACTTAGAACATAGTCACGATATGTGATATACACGTTATGCATTTTTTTAGTTATAAATTATAGCAAGATAAGTATTTCTTTACAATTTTAATTGTTAATAGTGTCTATCAAAATTTATTTAGCTTTGGTTTTTTGGTGGATTTTTATTACCTTACAAAAAAAACATGATAATTTTTTCTTAAAAATTTTGTGCTCAATTTGTGACTAAGGTGAAAGACCTATTATTCGATACCAAATTAATTAACTGTTGCATGGTAGATGGCCCGAAATACGAGTATCTCTACTAACATGGATTAGACCCTCAAAAGAGGAAGCTGAACTCCATCTTCAAAATGTACCAAGAAACAAATGCTCACAAGAACAATTCGTATATTCATTTTAAGTATTCAAATCTTAAACAACCGGCTCAATAGTAAATAGGTTCAGTGAACAAAATTTTGAAGGAAAATTGTATCGGAAAATATTTGAATTGAAGTATTACGCGTCTTTTGCCGTACGAGTACATATCAAAATGTATGGTCGAAGACCGGGTAGGGTCCGAGATACAATTACGAAAATGGAAGAAGTATAGTAGTGTAATTTTCCGATCCTACCGATAATGAACAAGAATACGATAGTAAAATGAGCGGTAATGATGTCCTCATATAAATTTCGCTTCGCTATCTATTGGAACTGCAAGGACACTGGTCTTTATTGTCTCAAAGATTTTCCAGGTAAATTTTGTTTGGAATGGACAATCCGATTATCAGAATTGCAAAAGACTGTGGAATCAAAGGAATCAAAAAAGTCCAAACTTCCAAAACTGGGATGGAGGGGTTGATTGAAACTCGTCGTTCCAGCTAGATTCAAATTTCAAATAGTCAGAGTTGAAAATGTTTTCATCAAATTAACCTCAAATGTTATCAACTAATAAAGTCGTTAACCTCGATCAAGTCAAAATGCCGGAATCCGTCAAATCAACCGATTTTATATCCTTTAAGCTTTTCCTTCAATAAGCTTGTGTTAAAGGTTTATGGTTATATAGAAGACCCATCACGTGACAAACGTTGGCTAAGCCGAACTAAAGTTATCATTAAACAGGCCAGTATCGAGAATTAAACGTTAATGGCTTTCGATAAACATCGCTCAAAAAGAATGTGCAGCATCTAAGCTGTGTCCCAAACACCGACTTATTTGTGGACACCGATTTATTCAAATAAGTCACCTCGCGAGGAGACTTATTTGAATAAGTATCTCTACATAGATATGTCTCCAAAATGTGTCTTGACTAAATATAATCATAAAGCAAAATATACATAAGAGGACTCATGTAGACTTTCCGAGGTTAATCTATTTTACTATTGGCAATTTATATAAGCCTAACAAGAACAATGAACTATATAATAACTATGCCGATAAGTTTATAAGATTCGTATATATGGGATTAAATATAGAAAAAAATTTAATTTGAGTATATAAATATATTAGAACTATAAAATAAGATTAACCTCTGAAAAACCTGCTTATAAAGTTTGCACTACTTGATTTTTCTTATATATTAATTGCTCGATGATATACTATAATACATGCAGTTTTTTCAAATCTAGTGGCAACGACCAACATGGTCACTGTTAATCGGAAAATTTGTTCTTCCATTTAATAGAAATTGCGTTTTGTTTTTTTGTTATTACGTCACAAGTAAGTCGGTACAATGAATTGGAACGACTTGACTGACTTATTCAAGACGGCGTCAAATAAGTCAATAAGTCGGTGTTTTGGGGAAAGGCCTAAGTAGTTCAGTGAAGTTCATTATGAAATTCGCCCCATTTCGACATCACTGTACGTGGGAAATTTTAGTCTCAAACTTTAATGGGAAGTCTATAGGGTGGGTCTTGGTTCACGAAAGGTTAACAACGTCACCGTAAAAGGCTCTTCCTTTAATAAACTAAGGGCTCTGTCATGCTGCCCAGGCGTTGTGTAGCTTAATATCGTAGACAGAAACATGAATCCGGTCTGCCTATCATGATTTTCATCAAATGTTTGAGCGTATTTTGGTCAAACCACAAATTTGATAGTTGACAATAAATGATATACTTCAAATGTTTCTCGATTGCTGTTGGTCGGGGCTAGACAGAAACACGTTGACTGTTGTGTAAGAACTTACCTTTTATTCCTTAATTTATTTGGTTTATACAGGGTATTTGGCAGCTAAGATTGTCATTTAAAACAAAATTTAATAAATGAAGTTGATTAAAAATTTATCAATAACTTAAAAGGTATATTCTTAAGCCTGGCCCCGACGAAATAGTATCTCTTAAGTTGACCACAAACTGAATGATTTCTATGACATGTAGCATACCGTTGGAAAGGGCTTAAACTAGAGAAGTTTTTAAAACAAAAGGTATTTCAAAACAATTGCTAGTTTTTTTTTAAATGCATGTAGAAGGTAGACATTTTTTATACTTTCATACATTTTTTTGGTTTTGGAAGCCCATAACTCATTTTTCTTAAACCGATAGTATTAAATAATGATTTATTTAGAATAAAATCACATGGCAGAATATAATAAAAATTATTTCGAATCTTTGCGTCTACAAACAAAAAAGTTATGACCATTTAAAGGTGAGATTTTGGGTAATTTAAAAAAAACTTAAAAATATCATATCTCAGCTACCGTGAGACTTAGGACATCGGTTCCATGGGATGAAAGCTTCCAAATGACCCCCTTAATCTGCCATAAAACGTTGTCGGTCCACCTGCCAAACACCCTGTATATACAAAAACATCATTTATAAAACTATTGACGATGCAAAAACATTTTAATGAAACCTTAGATGGAGTAATCAATCTTAGTGATCCATATAGCATATTACTTATGCCAGGAGATTTTAAGATTCTTAATTCTTTCTGGAATTTTGATCCTGAAATAAGCTACGATATTCCCTTAAATGTAAAATACGATCCTGAAATATTTTTTTGCACCATCCTAAATTTTAACCTTAACCAACTTGGCCCCTTAAAGTCATTCGCATAAAATTATGGCCATTTTAGAGCAATGATATTATCTCTTAAGCCATAAAGTTTCTCGCCCTGCATAGATCTTGCTGACATTGAAACTCGTTTCGATTTCTGAAAAGCTAACCTACCTGAATATAAACCGTCACTCAATAATTTCCTACAAGTGAATGCAGAAATCTTTTATCTGCAGTTTATTGAATCATTCTGTCCAGAGAATCGAAATCGATCATCCACCGAGATATGATCACAATATCGTGAAAAAATCTCGTATGCGGTCAGTAGTTTGAAGTAAAATACAGAACGTATCGATCAACATTAAAATACAATATCAAATGATCCAAATTTCTTTTGAAATATTTTTAATACAAACGCCAAAGGAAAGACTATTCAGCTACAATGTATAGCGAAAACAGTCAGTTAAAATCATCAACTGTGTATCGTTAACCTGTTTCTAAAATTTTTCTATTCGTGTTCTAAAATACAAACTCAACCGCAAGGATTAGGTGTCCAAGATAATGTTGACATAGAGATAATGTTGACCACATATCGAAAATGAAAAAAATAGAAATATGTATGTTGTTGCCAACACCCGACATTTTACCAGGAATATATGTATTAACAGATCTCGACTACACCACGCTTGATTTGAAAAGCGAAAAATTTAACTTACCGTAATTTTGGTAAAACTGTGTTGTAATTAAAAAAAACCATTATCCCTGCTTAAATTTCAGAAAACCAACATGATCGATCCTCGTTGGTTGGAGACTAACGCTAAACTATTCAACATCATTGAAAAAAGTAAAAAGCTTCTATTAAAGCTGCAACTTCTGGTACACAGATTTCCACCAAATTTTACATGGATCTCCCAATTAAAGGAAAAAGTTTAAGCATGAAATAAAATTCCCAATAATCAATGCCGAATTTTTGTGAAATATTTTTTTCTTATCAAAACTCCTTATTTCTGGTAATATATAAAAAATAATCTGAAATAAATTTGTTTGAAATTTAATTTACACTGTTTTCAGAATATTTGCAAAAACCGGAAAAGCTCTTATGGAAGCTGCCATTCCGTTGAACCGATGTTAAAAGGGTTAAGATTTTGAAAACACTAGAACCTGATCTACTTAATAAACAACTAATTATCATTCTTCACAATTCCCAAACTCTTTGGAATAGTCATTTGTAACTCGATTAATCAAATTATATCTAGTCAAGTGCCAGTGAGTGACTCAATACAACCTTCTACCTAGTTTACTACTACAAAATAATTAAAGTCATTTAAGACTACCTGGCAGTCGATACCATATTCACCGATGTGAGATTTTGAATCAATCGACCATAGATCGGTAATTCCAAGTTTACCAAAATTTGTTTTGCTAATTATTTGTCAAACGATCTCATCTTAATTGTGAAATAGGTAATAATATATTGAAATGAGTGATAAAAATCTAGTTCCAAATGTCGATTTAATCTCTTTTTGATTATGTCCGCTCACAGTTTCTATTCTGTGTGGTCTCTATATCAAGAAACGCGTATCACTCGCATTGAAAGCATACAAAAAAAAGGAGTCCATTAGTACTCTCAAGGAGATGTGTAAACATGGCGTGTGTAGTGCGTTGAAATTCGTTTAGAATATGGAGCAAGGACCATATGTATGAACTTCATTATGTCTTCGACAGATTTATTCGGCGAGGTGAATACAACTACAGAAAGCATCTTATTCCCATTGAGAAGCTGAAGTTCAGCCATTGCGTAGCCAGATTTTGGAAAGCAAGAAAATTGAGCATCCCTGCGTGACTGTATCAGTTAGGTCGAGGTGATGTGACCTGAGACTCTGACAGTTCAATGATAAAAAATAGACATCATTATTATCTCGCACAAAATTCGCCATAACAACCTGAGCTATATTTAACCGATTTGTAGTGAGGCGCGAAGGCTCATTTTGAAGAAAACCCATTGAGGTCCCATTTTTACATCCATGGTAGAAGACATAATCATCGATAGACGAAGTGATGAACAGTCCTTCGAGACTCGTTACTCGTGATAAAGCAATATACACAAATTGTTTACTGTGTCTTTTATCATAAGAGTATAAATAATGACTACATCGTTATAGGTACCACCCTGTGATGTATGAATTGTGGTGGCACATGCAAGTACGACTGGAAAATGATTACGCTTAACATTAATATTCCGATTGTTGTTTCGATTAACAGTTGAGCTTTTTCTGTTAATCGGCACCAAACATCGGTCGATATTCGTTTTATGCGTCCATCCATCTTTAAGCCGCCTGACCTTCTTGCGAACTTGTGAGTTTGTACCGAAATCCATCCAGAGTCGTTTAACATTTTTTTCTGTTGACGTTTTCATCGTCTCGTTGTCCCAGTCAGGATGGCTGCATTCGATATACCTCAGACAGCCCATAGTTCTATTCACAACTCCATTTGTTACGTCAATATTGGTTTTGAGAGAGTAAGGCCGACCTATGACAAGTGACAGTTCGTACGGCAAATTATTTGTGTCCACTATGGTCATTTTATGGATCTTTTAACGGAAGTACTACTCCGGCAGCCCGCTGACCATCTCTCTGGAACCGAACGCACCATTCAAACACATGGGAATATTAACATGCTCGTCATTGCGCAGCCAGATCTCGGAAATAAAATGAATTGACCATCCCTACGTGACTGTGACCTGAGACTCTGGCAGTTCAATGTTAAAAACGAGACGTCATTATAACCCCATTTATAATTAACCACCCTCCAGAAGACATGATCATTGATAGCCAACATGATCAACAGCTCCTAGAGACTCGTTACTCGTGATAAAGTAACATACACAAGTTGTTGACTGTGTTTTTAATCATAAGAGTATGTAATTTCGTAATCGTAATTCGTTTCGTATTTTTTTTTAATTTTTATGATCGATGGAAATGTCGATGGATTCTATTTCATTTTTTAAATAAGTTTTTTTGTTTTCTCTACTATTATACATTTACATACAAGCATGCCATGTATAGTACAAAATTGTTTTTGTTGAATTTGTTGCTTTTTTTCAAACGAAGTAGGTACACGTCATTTCCGTTCGTTTCATTTACAAGTTTACTCTAAAGCTTAGTACTCAGTTCAAAATGAAATGAAATTTTACCGCGGTTTTCAAAAATCTATTTATTTTCGCGTGAAATAGAAATGAAATTTTATTTGGAGAATTTTTAATTTTAACGTACACATGTGTAGACATTCATAAATGAATTATTTATTTTACGTAAATAATTTAAATTGAATTGACTTTAATTACAATTTATAGATTTGTGGTATTAAAAAATTTGTTTGTTGCCATAAACACAGACAAATGTCAAAATTTCGCGTGAAAATAATGTGCCGAGACATTATTTTCACATGAAAATAATTTGGAGAGTTTATGCGCATCATCTTTGATGTATTGAACACACTTTGATTTTTCACTGCTAAACTGAGTACTACAAAATGAAAACAGAAGTGGAATTTTTCATTTCTAATCTCACTTTGGTAAAATCGTATGGAAATTTCACGTGAAATCAAACTGAGTGCTAGGCTTAATACAAAAATTTTTGGTAGGCGCGAGTAAAGATCAAAAAATTCAAACATACTTCACTCTGAAACACGAATGGAATTATGACAACAATCTACCTTACTACGAAAATGTTTGATAGCTCTGAATTCTTCCCATAAGTGATTGCAGTATATAGATGCGATCTCTCAGCCACAACCAGCGCAAAGGAATCCGGAGGAGTTTAATTTGAACTAACTCCAGCTTTAATTGTGCAATTATGTGTAAAAGTTTACGAGGGAAAAATATGTGTTACAAAAATTTGTAGTAGTATATTCAGAAAGACGAGCTACGTTTCCGTGGTAAGGAAGATCATGTTCGTGGTTTTGTTCATTATAATACTTGTTTCCGAACACCTTTAATTCTATATTTTTGAGATTGATAGAAAGGACACCATATTGGGATTGCATATACATTCCAGATGATATCTGTTAAAGCTGAAGTGTATACGATGAGCAAGTTGCTCTGTTCAGTAAGGTCTTTTGTGTATCTCCTGATAAAAGCAAACATAGAATTCATCTTGGCCATAATCAGATCTATGTGTTTGTTAAAGGACATATTCCCAACATACATCCGATTCAAATCTTATGTCTCATTTACTCTTTTGATAATTTATGTCTGATGTTTCTAATTTTCTAGTGTTTTTTCCGCTGAAAGAGCATACTTTTAAATTTGTCGATATTGAGAATTAATTGATTGACTTCACAGCAGCAGCACTCGCTGATTTTTGGTATCTTGTAAGTTTGCAATACAGTCAAATCTGTATTTGTGCGTTCTTTTTTGTGCGAATTTTTTTTATGCGGTATGAAAAAAAATTATTCATTACAATCTATTTAAGTTCTTTCAAAATTTCTATCAAATTAGAACATATAATGGATTGTGATTAATCTAATTAGTAAATTGACGTTGGCCATTTTCTGTTTTCGATTTTTGATATTTCATCACATTTCGTAAGGAATGCGTCAGGTTGCGTAATCTTTGTGAGTTTTTTTCTACGTGAAACTTGTTTTATGTGGTCCCTATTCACGGCCTAAAAACAACTTTCTAAATGTGTTGCGAAAACTATTTTTTATACCTACTTGTGAAGTTTCGGAAGATTCTTTGTATGTGTTTTTTTATATGGTCCCTATTACCGCACACAAAAACAGGTTTGACTATATCGAGAGAACAAATGAGTTAAAAATGACTGTAAATATTCCATCGATAAATATGGGAAATATTCGTGGACCCATATGAGAGCCTTGTACCACCCAAGAAGAGGATTTTATGATTTTTAGAATCTAATTTGTTTACATGTCCCCATAGTTTTTAGTTGGTATCTGCCATTCCGTAGTAACCTTGTAAGTTTTAATAATAAAGAATACTAAAAATTTAAAAGTCCACTTCAAATTCGGATGTTCTATCGAGTTGTATTTCGAGGCTCATTAATATTTTGACCTCTGCAATGTTAATTTGACCGAGTCCTGCTATTTAGATATATACGAGTACGTTTCGCTCTTTATGCTTTTTCTTTGTCTTCCTCAGTTTTCAAAGTTTCCTATGATTCTGGTACTATCAGTGCTTTTAATGTGAGGCAACCTCTAGTAAGATTAACACATTTAGCCATAGCTGTAGCTAATCAAATGTATTCTTTATCGTGATTTATGTTGGCTCTTCGTTTGAAATTTGTTTACTTCACACGTGCTCGAGGTTTGTAGTTTTGCAGTATGTAGAGCGGTAAGATGCATTCCATTACAAATCGAACATCTTGAATTTTGTTTGCAGTGATACGTTTCATGAACCATTAAAAGACATTTTTATTGTTATTTTTTGATAACAGACGTTTGTATATTTCCGGGAAACTAAAACGTAAGTATTTTAATTTTTTTCAATTTTATATCTGATTTTATGCCACTAGTAGAAGATGTTTCTTCTAATGCCGTGGTGATTTCAATTGTCATCTTTGTTTACACTTTTCTCACTACCACATAATCCACTTTTGGAAAACATGATAGGGTCTCTCACGATCATCGTGTACACAAGTCCTTGGCATAGGAGTTAAGTGTTTTGTATCTCTCATGTTTTGTTTAGTCTCCGAGTGAATGGAACTGGACTGCGCGAGTTTGTTCGATAAGTTTTTGTAATTTGATGTTACCGTGGCTCTCTGGTTAAAGGTTGCGAATTTGCACATCTCGTTTTATGAACTCTTTATGAAGCTCTGTGGAGCTTTGGTCGTTTTTTCTTGTAATTTCTTTCGAGGTGAGCAATTTTTCTTTATATCCTGCTATCTGAAGTATTATTATTCTGTGGCTAAAAGTATTAAACCGGAAAATTAATAAACTGCTTAGCCGTTTGGAGTTTGGCGTAGAAATTGTTGGTCTATGGTTGTTTATACGCTATATTATATAGAGTAATGGGTTGAGAGTTACCTTTTGATTTGTTTTTTCAAATTTTCAAAAAACATATTTCATTTTTATTTTTTTAAGTTAGTCTAACTGCGCGATTTCTAAATCAACAGCATCACAATCAAGACTTAATCAACATTTTTCTCCTTACAATGGATCACATAATCAGCAGTATCTTCTCAATTGTTGCACATCACGCGTTATTTTATCTATGCATATTTCAAATTTGGCTCATCGTTCCTCTGGTGAAATCTGTCATTATTTTCGGAATGTTACCAAACAAAAACATTTTTGTATTGCTCTAAATATAGCCTAGATTAGTAGATTACTGTTTGTTTAATTATTCAATGGTACAAATTTCTTGTAAGCTATTTTTGCAATTTAAATCGTCCGTTTATAAAAATTGGGTTTGCTCTAGTAAATGATCACCTAACAGTACGCTCATTAATAGTTAAATGCTTAAGTGGATTTGAGTTACTAGAAATGGAGCAAATTAGATCACTTTGAATTGTATGTTACAAATTTATTTGGACAAAGGGACCCAATGTTGTAGTACATCATTTAGTGATTTGCAGAAATCATTAAAACACTTGCATTTTAGACGACGAATTTTATTTCAGTTTAGGTAGTCCTTGCAAAAAATTTGAATTATTTTGAAAGATATTTGGAGATCTCAGTAACCTTTGTGCTATATATCCAAATTGACAGAACTTTATTATTAAAAAATGTACATACCAATTTAGGATTTTATAGACAGGAATTTAATGGCTAGTGCCATATATTTTCAATATTTTTGTTTGTGGTGTTGTTCAAAGACAGAGTTGACAAACAGTGGAAGCCTCGGTATCTCCAGTGATAATTGCCTTTATTAGTTGGAAAATAATTCTTCTCTGAAAATCAAATCAATTGTACCGGTGTGATTGAATTATATTTATTATGTATTAATGTTGTAATTTGTTATATATTTGTTAAAGGATTCAATTCACAGCTGAGATTAACCAAAGTTGGTGGAGCTGGTTTAAAAACGGACAACAATGACACACTATGAAAATGCCGGCTTGGCAATTTGGTATTAATACGATTTTTACGATTTTAGCGTTACAAATTTCGACCAAACTAGTTAATATTACCACTCGACGGATACTTTAAAATAAAAATGTATTGAGTTTTTTGGTAAAACCTGAGTAGTCTTTACAAAACTTAGGATTCATAAAAATTGATTAATTTTCGTGATTTTTTTATTATTGTCATAAATTTTGCTAAGGTGAATAATAATAAATAATTTACCACATATTTTGTTGTTTATATATAATATTCTTTTTAAAGTTTTAGGCCCATTTACATGATACTTTCCATTGAGGGAATTAAAATTAAAATAATAGTTCGTTTCCGGAAAACTAAACTAAAATAAGTTCGTTTGAGGCAAATGTGAGAGCAAAATAAATAAATGTAATATTATATTTAAGATGTCCTGGGTTCAAATCCAAAAAGAGATGAGAAAGTGCCATCTATTAAAAAATATGAGTTAATAAATAACAAATTTGAGGATGCTGGCACAAGCCATGTTTTACTGAAATGGTAAGTTCCTTTCTATTCGAAAATTTTTAAATTACTGTATACTTTTTTGCCGTATTCTTTTTCTACAAGTGTGAATAATCCTTAGCAATTTTATGAGACCAAACAAAGTTTAAATCCGTGAAATTGTTTAGTCAATACTTATGAAAGTTCGGTTTTTGCTCGGATCTATTAATTATTAAGTGTTTTTCCGTTCCAATTTCAAAACCAGTTTGCGGTTCCAGATGAAAAATATAAAAAAAAATTGTGAATTCAGATATTTTTGTACCACAGAAACAACTTCTTAAATTTACTTAGATTTTAGATCAATTAAAGTCTCAATCTCTACCAATATAAAATTTTATGGATTTTAGACAAATATTATTATCAAGGAATTCTGGTCCCTTGATCTTAGATCGCTCGATCTTAGTTTCGAGATGGGGTGCGGGAAATCTTGCAGAGTGATCTTAATATATGTATATGTATATGAAGTTGAAATTTATTTATTTTTATCTTTCTGCAAATTACAGTTTGACGTCTTATCATAATATGAACCTGGCCTTACCAGAGGGAATCAATCAAGGAATGTGGCATATTTTATCATTCTTTCCTTTTTGATGATGACAATTTTACTTTATAAACCACATATCTAATAAAGGTGGTCAAATCTGCGCGATTAACGATCAACGAATATTAATTTGGTAAGGCCATATTTTATTAAAGTAAATTATATAAATAATATAGATAATATTATATTTTAGATGTATTGATATCCTGGGCTGTATCCCAAAAGAGATAAGTAGTGCCATTAATTCAAAAATATGTTTTTATAAATAACAAATTTGAGGATGCTGGCACAAGTCATGTTTTGCTGAAATGGTAAGTTTCATTATATTCATAAGTTTTAAAGTTACTAGGATCAATTAATTAAAACGATGTTTTTAACAATTTTTAACAAATTTCGACTTGCGGTTTCAGGTGAAAAAAATCTTTGCAAGTGATAATTTTTTTTCTTGAAAATTGAGAATTCAGATATTTTTGTACCTTCTTAAGTTTACTTAGATTTTGATTATTAACAATTATATGTATTTTTGTGATGTATTTTCGCACAGTTCAAGTCCCAATCTTCACCAATATAAAATTTAAGCGATTGTAGAGAAATATTATTAAGTAATTAAGGTCACTTGATTCATATAAGCTTCGAGATGGCGTGATGGAAGTCTTACAAAGTGATGTTCATATGTGAAGATGAAATTTATTTATTTTTATCTTTCTGGAAGTTATAGTTTGACGTTTTATTATGTGTATTATATTTATAGTGACAGTATTCATTTTATATAGTCCCTGAAATGGAACATGCAAATTTAATTCGAATTAATGAATATTATTTTCATAGTTATAAAATGTTCGTGCACTTTCCGTTAATCTGCAATTCAAGTATGACTTGGGATAGGCTAATTCTATTACAAGATTTGTCCGTCCATAATATTTACAAAGTAATTTTCTACAAATCTATTAAAGCGCCCTTGGTTTTGCTTGATTCTCGACGTATATTTCTTTTATTGTCATTCACTAGTAAGTCGCTTTTATTAAGCAGAACTGATTAATAGGTAACTGTACGAGTTCAACTAAAAGCTGAGTGGTAAATATAAGCAAGACTAGTAAATATAAATGTAAATAAATTGGTTACAGTAACTCATTTTTGCTAGAAATTGTTTGGGCGTGTTTTCCTCAATGAGGAAGTTTAAGTTATTCATGTAACATTATGGTAATTCAAGCTTACAAAACTTGTTATAATGTCGAATACTTGCGCAGGTCGTTACCAATTAATTTGAGGCTGAATATTAAATATACGTTGCTGATACTTGGATCGGTATGAACATGAAATAATATGTTTTTAAGAATCATAATTCACTGATTGGTATACACAGAAACATATACGAGTTTTAGTAATTAAGTTTATCAAACATATTTTATATTTGCCCTAAACTTTTGTTTTATTAATTTTTTCTATTGGTTTATTTATTTTCTGTTTATTCTTGGTTACTTGTTTGTGATAATATCATCTTTAACTACGTGCCTACTTAAATATCATCTTTATAACTTTCGGTCAGATTATTTAGTACTACTAATTCATTTTTTCGTCACTATATATTGATTAAAAAATCAATTGCATAAAAAATCCAAGATAGTGGATTTTACATACTGGGACCTCCAAACAAACCGTTGAAATTCTCATAGCTTAACTAATTAAGTTTTTGGGTGACAGAAACCAATTGGTATTTAGGTTAGTAAAATTGATTTATTGGAAGAGCTCTAGTATTCGAGCAGAATTACAGTCTTCAGTTGTAGATAGTTTGGTCATTGGATGTTGGCCAATTTTCGTTTTGATAGCCTAACCAGTCAGCGTTAGAGATTATTGGCCTTCATTATTTATTATTGGCCATCGGACGCTTTTGTGTGGTTATAATACTATCCTTCACCAGTCCGCAATCTTTTATTGTTAGTTGTTGGTACTATTATCTTTATTTTTTCACGTGAATAAGAAAATTTTGGAATTAGTCTTCGGTCTATGACTTTTGTGTAATTCCTATATGATTTAATGCTAAAGATTACCTGGTGTCGTCACTTTGCTGAAATAATGCGGAAACATTGCGTGCTTTCATGTTTAATCTTGTTAATTAATATATTATTTAAATGTTATTTTCTAATTGGAATATTTATTGTATATTTAGTGGTGTGCAATATTTTATAAAATTCAATTAGTTAATTTTAAATATCAAATCGAATAGTGAAATTTAATTCTTAATTCAATGTATTTGATTTACATTTAAAAAATTTTTGTGTGCTGTGTGAAGTGGAAAATTTGTATTTGGGGAAATTAATCATTTGTATTTTAACAGCTTTTCGTTCTTGGAGTGATTAATGCAGAATTTCGGTAACGATCTTCTTTTAATTTTTTACGTCCATTATTTGCAAGTAATTATTTCAATAAATTTTCAAACTTCCCCTTATTGATACAAGAGAGCTAATGATCGATTTATTTAACCCCTGAGTTTTATCCCGCGGGGCTGAAAGGTATTATTCTTTTTACGCTTTTTGCCGTAGGCACTTGGCGAAACACACCTATACTTAATAAACACATTTTAATTAATCACTTGTTTTTTGTTTCGCAGAATATTTTGAATATTTTTCAAAAAGTATAAAAAATCACTCGATCGATTTCGACTTGTTAGGTCATCATCAGGAGTATCTACTGATTTGTATTAGTAAAAATTTTGTTATATCGTAGAAAAAAGCAAAATATAAATAAAAGAAGGAGGGACAAAAAATAAGCAATAAAAATTAATCTACGGATCGCGCAGGTAGGCGATGAGTCATAGGTTGAGTAACAAAATTCAAGGTAAATTATTGCGTACGTGAGAATAGAAAAGGGCGGGGTCTGTAATTGGTGAGAACCGGATTTCTTTCTGTTCGTTAAGGATATTTTGGTTAAGAAATATTGATTTTCTAATTTCGTAAGATTCTAAGGTATCTAAACGTCTGCCTTTGCGTTGTATATGTAATATGTCTAAATTTGTCAAGCTAGCTGTATGATTTTCTGAAGTTAAATGGTTATGGAAAGTTGGTTGATTGCAACCAGATAAATGTTCTTTAGCTCTAACTCTAAAAATGCGCCCAGTCTGACCAATATAGGAGAAACTACAATCATTGCAATTGATCCTATAGACACCAGATTTGGAAAGGCGATCAACCTCTATTGTTTATTGTTAAAAATTATTTTCTTTATTGTGTAATTATTATAAATTATTATAAAAATAAAAATTATTATTATAAAAATGTTCAAATATCCTTAACGAACAGAGAGAAATCCGGTTCTCACCAATTACAGACCCCGCACTTTTCTATTCTCACTTACGCAATAATATACCTTGAATTTTGTTACTCAACCTATGACTCATCGCCTACCTGCGCGATCCGTAGATTAGTTTTTATTGCTTATTTTCGTCCCTCCTTCTTTTAATTATATTTTGCTTTTTTCTGCTATATAACAAAATGTTTACTAATACAAATCAGTAGATAGTTACGTATAGTTACTACAGTTTTGCCTAGCTATGTACAATTAGGTTTATTACTTAATACGTTAATAAATAATTTAGTAGATTTTAGTGTTTAAACTCATTAAATATAAATTTGGCGCCTTCTTTGATTAAATTTAAAGTCGGGAGTTAGATTAAAAAATATTTACTAATAAGGTCTAGAAGATTTAAATTTGTGCTTATTAGCGAATTTTATAAACATGTACTTATATACGATTTGATTAAAATTTAATGCAAATTAAATTCGATGAAAAACAAACAAGAGAAATATTTTTTTAAACCTTGGAATTTCCTACTAAATGTGAATTGACGTTGCTGAATTTCGTTTTCATTTAGCTTTCGAATTAGCTTTCGCTAAGGCTGCTATGGCCATATTCCAGAATTTCTTTCTAAATCAATTTTGAAACTAAAGGCTCATCAAAGGGCTCATCAGAGGCTCATCAAAATATTCCAGGAAATGTGATGATTTCATTCAAAAGGTTATTTTCTTAACTAAATGTGTATTCAATTAAAATCACCCAATTTAATCCCAAAACTAGAATTTAGGTTAGCCCTTTTGATGCTTCATGACAAAATTTTTATTGAGGTTGCAATTCCCGTTAGTGACTATGTTCTGTCAAAATTCATAATAGTTTTTTAAAAAAAGCCATACAGAGATGGCAATCTACTGATTTGACAGATCTGACTGAGTTCGATTAGATTTTTTTCAGTATTCAAGAACTTATCATCTACTGTTGTGGTAGTATTCGATTTTTTAAATCCTTCAAACAACGTATTTTTGGTAATCGTTCCTAGATATATTTCTTAGTATTTTCTATGAATTCGGTTGTACTAAGCGAGGTTGTTTTCTAGATTCAACGGAGTGGCTCTAATAAGCTTCATGAATTTCTAATGGGTTGTCAATAAACTCCATGAGGTGAATACCAAATAATTTTTAAAATACCTTAAATTCGTTCTCAAATAAATCTTAGTATCAAGTTTAAATGATTGGATGACACTAAAAATAATTTTGGAGTTCTCCTATTGCTAAAATCTATGGCTAAACATGACAACATATATGATTTTAGTCTTAATAAGAGTAATAAAATTTGCTAAAACAACTTCTCGAGATTTATTCAATTCAGTTATACTACTCTATGAAAACCATTGACATTATTTCGGGAATGGCTTTGCACGCGTGCATGAATGGCTTTGATGCATGAATGCCTGAATTCTTTTGTCAAAATTAATTTTGTACGAGCAAATATATTTATATTTTATGAAAAAAATCGTATTCTTAATCTTTTATTATGAATTTGGGATTTAAGCCATCTGTTAGATTTTTTGAAACTAATATACCTACCGTCAAATATATGCGTAACTACTTTCAACATCTACACCACCATTTGAGCATGGGTAGCTGCGAGTAGTTACAAGTACTTGTGAGTAGTTTGCTTTCTCCATTGGAACACAGCTATTGCGAATGCCAATCTAATAGGAAATTGAACGCGTTTGAATTCAATTGGCACGTTTGTGAGAATCATTGAAATTCGTGGCAGCAAAATATTTTCGGCTCGGAATTTGCCATTCAAAATGGTGGCTTCGATAATATTTTTCATCGATTTTTTAATGGCCAATAGTGTATCATTGCACAGCCGTGGCAAGTTCAAATTTTGAAGTAAAATAACCGTAGAGCCACCGTAGCCAACGTAGAGTTCAAAAACTCTGTTGGATAATTTACAGCTTCATTCGAATCGCAAACTGTCTCGATCGATTTGTATGATACCAAGCCGTCTGGCAACGACTGCTAGTATCTTGAAGTTTAAACCGTCGACGTCCACATTTTCTGCTGCCAAACTGGCTCTTTCTGTCAGCCACACATGATTTATGTATTGTGTGCGTATATCGAGGAATATGCGGTCAATGATAGCATTTTGCGAATGCATCCAGTATTTTCATAGACAGCAACTTTTCCATCGCCGATATCTAACAATTGGTTCGAAAATGTGTCGTCGGATGTATCTAGTAAATGAGCATGGTTTTGCTCTAGTAAATGATCACCTAACAGTACTCTCATTAATAGCTAAATGCTTAAGTGGATTTGAGTTACTATAAATGAAGCAAATTAGATCACTTTGAATTTGTATCCTACAAATTTATTTGGACAAAGGGACCCAAAGGGCACTTTCAGGGCACCCAACAGTTGGGAACATGTTGAGTAAAATCGAAGGCAACGCTATGAAAATGTTTAGCACTATGAAAATTTCAAATCAAATTATCGATGATTTTACTAATCATGATAGGGGACCTGAAAGCGCCCAATGTTGTAGTACATCGTTTAGTGATTTGCAGAAATCATTAAAACACTTGCATTTTAGATGATGAATTTTATTTCAGTTTAGGTAGTCCTTGCAAAAAATTTGAATTATTTTGAAAAATATTTGGAGATCTCAGTAACCTTTGTGCTATATATCCAAATTGACAGAACTTTATTATTAAAAAATGTACATACCAATTTAGGATTTTATAGACAGGAATTTAATGGCTAGCCATATTTTTTCAATATTTTTGTTTGTGGTATTGTTCGAAGACAGAGTTGACAAACAGTGGGAGCCTCGGTATCTCCAGTGATAGTCGCCTATTACTAGTTGGAAAATAATTCTTATCTGAAAATCATATTAATTGTAGCGGGTTAATATGTTCATTAGATCGGCTGATTGAATTATGTTTATTATGTATTAATGTTGCAATTTGTTATATCTTCGTTAAAGGATTCAATTCACAGCTGAGATTAACCAAAGTTGGTGGAGCTGGGTTAAAAACGGACAACAATGGCACACTATGAAAATGCCGGCTTGGCAGTTTTTTATTAATACGATTTTACCGTTACAAATTTCGACCAAACTAGTTAATATTACCACTCGACGGATACTTTAAAATAAAAATTTATTGAGTTTTTTAGTAAAACCTGAGTAGTCTTTACAAAACTTAGGATTCATAAAAATTGATTAATTTTCGTGATTTTTTTATTACTGTCATTAATTTTGCTAAGGTGAATAATAATAAGTAATTTACCACATATTTCGTTGTTTATATATAATATTCTTTTTAAAGTTTTAGGCCCATTTACATGATACTTTCCATTGAGGGAATTAAAATTAAAATAATAGTTCGTTTCCGGAAAACTAAACTAAAATAAGTTCGTTTGAGGCAAATGTGAGAGCAAAATAAATAAATGTAATATTATATTTAAGATGTCCTGGGTTCAAATCCAAAAAGAGATGAGAAAGTGCCATCTATTAAAAAATCTGTGTTAATAAATAACAAATTTGAGGATGCTGGCACAAGCCATGTTTTACTGAAATGGTAAGTTCCTTTCTATTCGAAAATTTTTAAATTACTGTATACTTTTTTGCCGTATTCTTTTTCTACAAGTGTGAATAATCCTTAGCAATTTTATGAGACCAAACAAAGTTTAGATCCGTGAAAATTTTTAGTCAATACTTATGAAAGTTCGGTTTTTGCTCGGATCTATTAATTATTAAGTGTTTTTCCGTTCCAATTTCAAAACAAGTTTGCGGTTCCAGATGAAAAATATAAAAAAAAATTGTGAATTCAGATATTTTTGTACCACAGAAACAACTTCTTAAATTTACTTTGATTTTTGATCAATTAAAGTCTCAATCTCTACCAATGTAAAATTTTATACAACATATTATTATCAAGGAATTCTGGTCGCTTGATCTTAGTTTCGAGATAGGGTGCGGGAAATTTTGCAGAGTGATCTTAATAGATGTATATGAAGTTGAAATTTATTTATTTTTATCTTTCTGCAAATTACAGTTTGACGTCTTATCATAATATGAACCTGGCCTTACCAGAGGGAATCAATCAAGGAATGTGGCATATTTTATCATTCTTTCCTTTTTGATGATGACAATTTTACTTTATAAACCACATATCTAATAAAGGTGGTCAAATCTGCGCGATTAACGATCAACGAATATTAATTTGGTAAGGCCATATTTTATTAAAGTAAATTATATAAATAATATAGATAATATTATATTTTAGATGTATTGGGATCCTGGGCTGTATCCCAAAAGAGATAAGTAGTGCCATTAATTCAAAAATATGTTTTTATAAATAACAAATTTGAGGATGCTGGCACAAGTCATGTTTTGCTGAAATGGTAAGTTTCATTATATTCATAAGTTTTAAAGTTACTAGGATCAATTAATTAAAACGATGTTTTTAACAATTTTTAACAAATTTCGACTTGCGGTTTCAGGTGAAAAAAATCTTTGCAAGTGATAATTTTTTTTCTTGAAAATTGAGAATTCAGATATTTTTGTACCTTCTTAAGTTTACTTAGATTTTGATTATTAACAATTATATGTATTTTTGTGATGTATTTTCGCACAGTTCAAGTCCCAATCTTCACCAATATAAAATTTAAGCGATTGTAGAGAAATATTATTAAGTAATTAAGGTCACTTGATTCATATAAGCTTCGAGATGGCGTGATGGAAGTCTTACAAAGTGATGTTCATATGTGAAGATGAAATTTATTTATTTTTATCTTTCTGGAAGTTATAGTTTGACGTTTTATTATGTGTATTATATTTATAGTGACAGTATTCATTTTATATAGTCCCTGAAATGGAACATGCAAATTTAATTCGAATTAATGAATATTATTTTCATAGTTATAAAATGTTCGTGCACTTTCCGTTAATCTGCAATTCAAGTATGACTTGGGATAGGCTAATTCTATTACAAGATTTGTCCGTCCATAATATTTACAAAGTAATTTTCTACAAATCTATTAAAGCGCCCTTGGTTTTGCTTGATTCTCGACGTATATTTCTTTTATTGTCATTCACTAGTAAGTCGCTTTTATTAAGCAGAACTGATTAATAGGTAACTGTACGAGTTCAACTAAAAGCTGAGTGGTAAATATAAGCAAGACTAGTAAATATAAATGTAAATAAATTGGTTACAGTAACTCATTTTTGCTAGAAATTGTTTGGGCGTGTTTTCCTCAATGAGGAAGTTTAAGTTATTCATGTAACATTATGGTAATTCAAGCTTACAAAACTTGTTATAATGTCGAATACTTGCGCAGGTCGTTACCAATTAATTTGAGGCTGAATATTAAATATACGTTGCTGATACTTGGATCGGTATGAACATGAAATAATATGTTTTTAAGAATCATAATTCACTGATTGGTATACACAGAAACATATACGAGTTTTAGTAATTAAGTTTATCAAACATATTTTATATTTGCCCTAAACTTTTGTTTTATTAATTTTTTCTATTGGTTTATTTATTTTCTGTTTATTCTTGGTTACTTGTTTGTGATAATATCATCTTTAACTACGTGCCTACTTAAATATCATCTTTATAACTTTCGGTCAGATTATTTAGTACTACTAATTCATTTTTTCGTCACTATATATTGATTAAAAAATCAATTGCATAAAAAATCCAAGATAGTGGATTTTACATACTGGGACCTCCAAACAAACCGTTGAAATTCTCATAGCTTAACTAATTAAGTTTTTGGGTGACAGAAACCAATTGGTATTTAGGTTAGTAAAATTGATTTATTGGAAGAGCTCTAGTATTCGAGCAGAATTACAGTCTTCAGTTGTAGATAGTTTGGTCATTGGATGTTGGCCAATTTTCGTTTTGATAGCCTAACCAGTCAGCGTTAGAGATTATTGGCCTTCATTATTTATTATTGGCCATCGGACGCTTTTGTGTGGTTATAATACTATCCTTCACCAGTCCGCAATCTTTTATTGTTAGTTGTTGGTACTATTATCTTTATTTTTTCACGTGAATAAGAAAATTTTGGAATTAGTCTTCGGTCTATGACTTTTGTGTAATTCCTATATGATTTAATGCTAAAGATTACCTGGTGTCGTCACTTTGCTGAAATAATGCGGAAACATTGCGTGCTTTCATGTTTAATCTTGTTAATTAATATATTATTTAAATGTTATTTTCAAATTGGAATATTTATTGTATATTTAGTGGTGTGCAATATTTTATAAAATTCAATTAGTTAATTTTAAATATCAAATCGAATAGTGAAATTTAATTCTTAATTCAATGTATTTGATTTACATTTAAAAAATTTTTGTGTGCTGTGTGAAGTGGAAAATTTGTATTTGGGGAAATTAATCATTTGTATTTTAACAGCTTTTCGTTCTTGGAGTGATTAATGCAGAATTTCGGTAACGATCTTCTTTTAATTTTTTACGTCCATTATTTGCAAGTAATTATTTCAATAAATTTTCAAACTTCCCCTTATTGATACAAGAGAGCTAATGATCGATTTATTTAACCCCTGAGTTTTATCCCGCGGGGCTGAAAGGTATTATTCTTTTTACGCTTTTTGCCGTAGGCACTTGGCGAAACACACCTATACTTAATAAACACATTTTAATTAATCACTTGTTTTTTGTTTCGCAGAATATTTTGAATATTTTTCAAAAAGTTTAAAAAATCACTCGATCGATTTCGACTTGTTAGGTCATCATCAGGAGTATCTACTGATTTGTATTAGTAAAAATTTTGTTATATCGTAGAAAAAAGCAAAATATAAATAAAAGAAGGAGGGACAAAAAATAAGCAATAAAAATTAATCTACGGATCGCGCAGGTAGGCGATGAGTCATAGGTTGAGTAACAAAATTCAAGGTAAATTATTGCGTACGTGAGAATAGAAAAGGGCGGGGTCTGTAATTGGTGAGAACCGGATTTCTTTCTGTTCGTTAAGGATATTTTGGTTAAGAAATATTGATTTTCTAATTTCGTAAGATTCTAAGGTATCTAAACGTCTGCCTTTGCGTTGTATATGTAATATGTCTAAATTTGTCAAGCTAGCTGTATGATTTTCTGAAGTTAAATGGTTATGGAAAGTTGGTTGATTGCAACCAGATAAATGTTCTTTAGCTCTAACTCTAAAAATGCGCCCAGTCTGACCAATATAGGAGAAACTACAATCATTGCAATTGATCCTATAGACACCAGATTTGGAAAGGCGATCAACCTCTATTGTTTATTGTTAAAAATTATTTTCTTTATTGTGTAATTATTATAAATTATTATAAAAATAAAAATTATTATTATAAAAATGTTCAAATATCCTTAACGAACAGAGAGAAATCCGGTTCTCACCAATTACAGACCCCGCACTTTTCTATTCTCACTTACGCAATAATATACCTTGAATTTTGTTACTCAACCTATGACTCATCGCCTACCTGCGCGATCCGTAGATTAGTTTTTATTGCTTATTTTCGTCCCTCCTTCTTTTAATTATATTTTGCTTTTTTCTGCTATATAACAAAATGTTTACTAATACAAATCAGTAGATAGTTACGTATAGTTACTACAGTTTTGCCTAGCTATGTACAATTAGGTTTATTACTTAATACGTTAATAAATAATTTAGTAGATTTTAGTGTTTAAACTCATTAAATATAAATTTGGCGCCTTCTTTGATTAAATTTAAAGTCGGGAGTTAGATTAAAAAATATTTACTAATAAGGTCTAGAAGATTTAAATTTGTGCTTATTAGCGAATTTTATAAACATGTACTTATATACGATTTGATTAAAATTTAATGCAAATTAAATTCGATGAAAAACAAACAAGAGAAATATTTTTTTAAACCTTGGAATTTCCTACTAAATGTGAATTGACGTTGCTGAATTTCGTTTTCATTTAGCTTTCGAATTAGCTTTCGCTAAGGCTGCTATGGCCATATTCCAGAATTTCTTTCTAAATCAATTTTGAAACTAAAGGCTCATCAAAGGGCTCATCAGAGGCTCATCAAAATATTCCAGGAAATGTGATGATTTCATTCAAAAGGTTATTTTCTTAACTAAATGTGTATTCAATTAAAATCACCCAATTTAATCCCAAAACTAGAATTTAGGTTAGCCCTTTTGATGCTTAATGACAAAATTTTTATTGAGGTTGCAATTCCCGTTAGTGACTATGTTCTGTCAAAATTCATAATAGTTTTTTAAAAAAAGCCATACAGAGATGGCAATCTACTGATTTGACAGATCTGACTGAGTTCGATTAGATTTTTTTCAGTATTCAAGAACTTATCATCTACTGTTGTGGTAGTATTCGATTTTTTAAATCCTTCAAACAACGTATTTTTGGTAATCGTTCCTAGATATATTTCTTAGTATTTTCTATGAATTCGGTTGTACTAAGCGAGGTTGTTTTCTAGATTCAACGGAGTGGCTCTAATAAGCTTCATGAATTTCTAATGGGTTGTCAATAAACTCCATGAGGTGAATACCAAATAATTTTTAAAATACCTTAAATTCGTTCTCAAATAAATCTTAGTATCAAGTTTAAATGATTGGATGACACTAAAAATAATTTTGGAGTTCTCCTATTGCTAAAATCTATGGCTAAACATGACAACATATATGATTTTAGTCTTAATAAGAGTAATAAAATTTGCTAAAACAACTTCTCGAGATTTATTCAATTCAGTTATACTACTCTATGAAAACCATTGACATTATTTCGGGAATGGCTTTGCACGCGTGCATGAATGGCTTTGATGCATGAATGCCTGAATTCTTTTGTCAAAATTAATTTTGTACGAGCAAATATATTTATATTTTATGAAAAAAATCGTATTCTTAATCTTTTATTATGAATTTGGGATTTAAGCCATCTGTTAGATTTTTTGAAACTAATATACCTACCGTCAAATATATGCGTAACTACTTTCAACATCTACACCACCATTTGAGCATGGGTAGCTGCGAGTAGTTACAAGTACTTGTGAGTAGTTTGCTTTCTCCATTGGAACACAGCTATTGCGAATGCCAATCTAATAGGAAATTGAACGCGTTTGAATTCAATTGGCACGTTTGTGAGAATCATTGAAATTCGTGGCAGCAAAATATTTTCGGCTCGGAATTTGCCATTCAAAATGGTGGCTTCGATAATATTTTTCATCGATTTTTTAATGGCCAATAGTGTATCATTGCACAGCCGTGGCAAGTTCAAATTTTGAAGTAAAATAACCGTAGAGCCACCGTAGCCAACGTAGAGTTCAAAAACTCTGTTGGATAATTTACAGCTTCATTCGAATCGCAAACTGTCTCGATCGATTTGTATGATACCAAGCCGTCTGGCAACGACTGCTAGTATCTTGAAGTTTAAACCGTCGACGTCCACATTTTCTGCTGCCAAACTGGCTCTTTCTGTCAGCCACACATGATTTATGTATTGTGTGCGTATATCGAGGAATATGCGGTCAATGATAGCATTTTGCGAATGCATCCAGTATTTTCATAGACAGCAACTTTTCCATCGCCGATATCTAACAATTGGTTCGAAAATGTGTCGTCGGATGTATCTAGTAAATGAGCATGGTTTTGCTCTAGTAAATGATCACCTAACAGTACTCTCATTAATAGCTAAATGCTTAAGTGGATTTGAGTTACTATAAATGAAGCAAATTAGATCACTTTGAATTTGTATCCTACAAATTTATTTGGACAAAGGGACCCAAAGGGCACTTTCAGGGCACCCAACAGTTGGGAACATGTTGAGTAAAATCGAAGGCAACGCTATGAAAATGTTTAGCACTATGAAAATTTCAAATCAAATTATCGATGATTTTACTAATCATGATAGGGGACCTGAAAGCGCCCAATGTTGTAGTACATCGTTTAGTGATTTGCAGAAATCATTAAAACACTTGCATTTTAGATGATGAATTTTATTTCAGTTTAGGTAGTCCTTGCAAAAAATTTGAATTATTTTGAAAAATATTTGGAGATCTCAGTAACCTTTGTGCTATATATCCAAATTGACAGAACTTTATTATTAAAAAATGTACATACCAATTTAGGATTTTATAGACAGGAATTTAATGGCTAGCCATATTTTTTCAATATTTTTGTTTGTGGTATTGTTCGAAGACAGAGTTGACAAACAGTGGGAGCCTCGGTATCTCCAGTGATAGTCGCCTATTACTAGTTGGAAAATAATTCTTATCTGAAAATCATATTAATTGTAGCGGGTTAATATGTTCATTAGATCGGCTGATTGAATTATGTTTATTATGTATTAATGTTGCAATTTGTTATATCTTCGTTAAAGGATTCAATTCACAGCTGAGATTAACCAAAGTTGGTGGAGCTGGGTTAAAAACGGACAACAATGGCACACTATGAAAATGCCGGCTTGGCAGTTTTTTATTAATACGATTTTACCGTTACAAATTTCGACCAAACTAGTTAATATTACCACTCGACGGATACTTTAAAATAAAAATTTATTGAGTTTTTTAGTAAAACCTGAGTAGTCTTTACAAAACTTAGGATTCATAAAAATTGATTAATTTTCGTGATTTTTTTATTACTGTCATTAATTTTGCTAAGGTGAATAATAATAAGTAATTTACCACATATTTCGTTGTTTATATATAATATTCTTTTTAAAGTTTTAGGCCCATTTACATGATACTTTCCATTGAGGGAATTAAAATTAAAATAATAGTTCGTTTCCGGAAAACTAAACTAAAATAAGTTCGTTTGAGGCAAATGTGAGAGCAAAATAAATAAATGTAATATTATATTTAAGATGTCCTGGGTTCAAATCCAAAAAGAGATGAGAAAGTGCCATCTATTAAAAAATCTGTGTTAATAAATAACAAATTTGAGGATGCTGGCACAAGCCATGTTTTACTGAAATGGTAAGTTCCTTTCTATTCGAAAATTTTTAAATTACTGTATACTTTTTTGCCGTATTCTTTTTCTACAAGTGTGAATAATCCTTAGCAATTTTATGAGACCAAACAAAGTTTAGATCCGTGAAAATTTTTAGTCAATACTTATGAAAGTTCGGTTTTTGCTCGGATCTATTAATTATTAAGTGTTTTTCCGTTCCAATTTCAAAACAAGTTTGCGGTTCCAGATGAAAAATATAAAAAAAAATTGTGAATTCAGATATTTTTGTACCACAGAAACAACTTCTTAAATTTACTTTGATTTTTGATCAATTAAAGTCTCAATCTCTACCAATGTAAAATTTTATACAACATATTATTATCAAGGAATTCTGGTCGCTTGATCTTAGTTTCGAGATAGGGTGCGGGAAATTTTGCAGAGTGATCTTAATAGATGTATATGAAGTTGAAATTTATTTATTTTTATCTTTCTGCAAATTACAGTTTGACGTCTTATCATAATATGAACCTGGCCTTACCAGAGGGAATCAATCAAGGAATGTGGCATATTTTATCATTCTTTCCTTTTTGATGATGACAATTTTACTTTATAAACCACATATCTAATAAAGGTGGTCAAATCTGCGCGATTAACGATCAACGAATATTAATTTGGTAAGGCCATATTTTATTAAAGTAAATTATATAAATAATATAGATAATATTATATTTTAGATGTATTGGGATCCTGGGCTGTATCCCAAAAGAGATAAGTAGTGCCATTAATTCAAAAATATGTTTTTATAAATAACAAATTTGAGGATGCTGGCACAAGTCATGTTTTGCTGAAATGGTAAGTTTCATTATATTCATAAGTTTTAAAGTTGCTAGGATCAATTAATTAAAACGATGTTTTTAACAATTTTTAACAAATTTCGGTTTGCGGTTCCAGGTGAAAAAAATCATTGCAGGTGATAAATTTTTTTCTTGAAAATTGAGAATTCATATATTTTTGTACCTTCTTAAGTTTACTTAGATTTTGATTATTAACAATTATATGTATTTTGATTTTCGCACAATTCAAGTCCCAATCTTCACCAATATAAAATTTAAGGGACTGCAGAGAAATATTATTAAGTAATTAAGGTCGCTTGATCCATATAAGCTTCGAGATGGCGTGATGGAAGTCTTACAGAGTGATGTTCATATATGAAGATGAAATTTATTTATTTTTATCTTTCTGGAAGTTATAGTTTGACGTTTTATTATGTGTATTATATTTATAGTGACAGTATTCATTTTATGTAGTCCCTGAAATGAAACATGCAAATTTAATTCGAATTAATGAATATTATTTTAATAGTTATAAAATGTTGGTGCACTTTCCGTTAATCTGCAATTCAAATATGACTTGGGATTGGCTAATTCTATTACAAGATTTGTCCGTCCATAATATTTACAAAGTAAAGTTCTACAAATCTATTAAAGCGCTCTTGGTTTTGCTTGATTCTCGACGTATATTTCTTTTATTGTCATTCACTAGTAAGTCGCTTTTATTATGCAGAACTGATTAATAGGTAGCTGTACGAGTTCAACTAAAAGCTGAGTGGTAAATATAAGCAAGGCTAGTAAATATAAATGTAAATAAATTGGTTACAGTAACTCATTTTTGCTAGAAATTGTTTGGGGCGTGTTTTCCTCAATGAGGAAGTTTAAGTTATTCATGTAACATTATGGTAATTCAAGCTTACAAAACTTGTTATAATGTCGAATACTTGCGCAGGTCGTTACCAATTAATTTGAGGCTGAATATTAAATATACGTTGCTGATACTTGGATCGGTATGAACATGAAATAATATGTTTTTAAGAATAATAATTCACTGATTGGTATACACAGAAACCTATACGAGTTTTAGTAATTAAGTTTATCAAACATATTTTATATTTGCCCTAAACTTTTGTTTTATTAATTTTTGCTATTAGTTTATTTATTTTCTGTTTATTCTTGGTTGCTTGTTTGTGATAATATCATCTTTAACTACGTGCCTACTTAAATATCATCTTTAGAACTTTTGGTCGGATGTTTCTCGTCACTATATATTGCATAAAAAATCAATTGCATAAAAAATCCAATATAGCGGATTTTACATACTAGGACCTCCAAACAAACCGTTAAAATTCTCATAGCTTAACTAATCAAGTTTTTGGGTGACAGAAACCAATTGGTATTTAGGTTAGTAAAATTGATTTATTGGAGGAGCTCTAGTATTCGAGCAGAATTACAGTCTTCAGTTGTAGGTAGTTTGGTCATTGGATGTTGGCCAATTTTCGTTTTGATAGCCTAAGCAGTCAGCGTTAGAGATTATTGGCCTTCATTATTTATTATTGGCCATCGGACGCTTTTGTGTGGTTATAATACTATCCTTCACCAATCCGCAATCTTTTATTGTTAGTTGTTGGTACTATTATCTTTATTTTTTCACGTAAATAAGAAAATTTTGGAACTAGTCTTCGGTCTATGACTTTTGTGTAATTCCTATATGATTTAATGCTAAAGATTACCTGGTGTCGTCACTTTGCTGAAAAAATGCGGAAACATTGCGTGATTTCATGTTTAATCTTGTTAATTAATATATTATTTAAATGTTATTTTCAAAATGGAATATTTATTGTATATTTAGTGGTGTGCAATATTTTATAAAATTCAATTAGTTAATTTTAAATATCAAATCGAATAGTGAAATTTAATTCTTAATTCATTGTATTTGATTTACATTTAAAAATTTTATTTATGCTGTGTGAAGTGGAAAATTTGTATTTGGGGAAATCATTTGTATTTTAACAGCTTTTCGTTCTTGAAGTAATTTATGCAGAATTTCGGTAAGGATCTTCTTTTAATTTTTTACGTCCATTATTTGCAAGTAATTATTTCAATAAATTTTCAAACTTCCCCTTATTGATACAAGAGAGCTAATGATCGATTTATTTAACCCCTGAGTTTTATCCCGCGGGGCTGAAAGGTATTATGTTATGATTTCTTATACCGAAAGACACAATTATCAAGTATTCAGTAAACGAATGGCAAAATTCATTGTTTTATCTATTTTATCAGTTATCAGAACCCGTAAGATTCATTGTACTACATAAAACCAATGAAATCATGTCAATTACTGACACGTACTGTCGAATGTAATAATTTTCTCGACATGTTATCACTCACTATATCTACTAAAATTTTGAAACAGTGAATGGTTCAAGCCGATGGCCTATTCTTTTTTGCTTAATACGTTAATTCGTATGAGCAGATGAGTTAAAACGCTCTCATGGTTAAATGGAGATTTAGTTTTAATTTTGGAATTTAACTATAAATCGCAATAGCTTAGAAAGCTTAGAAAGCAATGAATAGATCTTTGAAGGGATTTTTTATGATAATATAGGAAATAGAATTGATCATTACTGATTCCACTTCAAAAATCAAATTTGGAACCAGATCCTGTAGTGAAGATTTATTGCAAAATTCATTTTCTGAAATTGCATCATACAAGGGTACCTACAAGCCTTTAGGGCGGTGCTTTTCTCTAAGCTCTACAGGTTAACAACAAATTGAAAAAGTCTATGATTAAAGATGCATTGTAAATACTCTGGTCAAATAAGTTAAAATCGACAACTGGAATCAGCACAAATACTAATTTTTTTAGCATAATCAATACTCGTTAAATATCGGTACTTATATCTTGACTATTTTAAGTAGGCGCCAAATTTAGTTTAATATTGGTAGAAGTAGCTGTTTAATATTAGTTTGTGCCTCACCTGAAACACTGATTAGTCAGTCGTCCGTATAGTTACTACAGTTTTGCCTAGCTATGTAAAATTAGGTTTATTACTTAATAATTTAATAAATAATTTAGTAGATTTTAGTGTTTAAACTCATTAAATATAAATTTGGCGCCTTCTTTGATTAAATTTAATGTCGGGAGTTAGATTAAAAAATATTTACTAATTAGGTCTAAAAGATTTAAATTTGTGCTTATTAGCGAATTTCATAAACATGTACTTATATACGATTTGATTAAAATTTAATGCAAATTAAATTCGATGAAACACAAACAAGAGAAATATTTTTTTAAACCTTGGAATTTCCTACTAAATGTGAATTGACGTTGCTGAATTTCGTTTTCATTTAGCTTTCGAATTAGCTTTCGTGCTATGGCCATATTCCAGAATTTCTTTCTAAATCAATTTTGAAACTAAAGGCTCATCAAAGGGCTCATCAGAGGCTCATCAAAATATTCCAGGAAATGTGATGATTTCATTCAAAAGGTTATTTTCTTAACTAAATGTGTATTCAATTAAAATCACCCAATTTAATCCCAAAACTAGAATTTAGGTTAGCCCTTTTGATGCTTCATGACAAAATTTTTATTGAGGTTGCAATTCCCGTTAGTGACTATGTTCTGTCAAAATTCATAATAGTTTTTTAAAAAAGCCATACAGAGATGGCAATCTACTGATTTGACAGATCTGACTGAGTTCGATTAGATCTTTTTCAGTATTCAAGAATTTATCATCTACTGTTGTGGTAGTATTCGATTTTTTAAATCCTTCAAACAACGTATTTTTGGTAATCGTTCCTAGATATATTTCTTAGTATTTTCTATGAATTCGGTTGTACTAAGCGAGGTTGTTTTCTAGATTCAACGGAGTGGCTCTAATAAGCTTCATGAATTTCTAATGGGTTGACAATAAACTCCATGAGGTGAATACCTAATAATTTTTAAAATACCTTAAATTCGTTCTCAAATAAATCTTAGTATCAAGTTTAAATGATTGGATGACACTAAAAATAATTTTGGAGTTCTCCTATTGCTAAAATCTATGGCTAAACATGACAACATATATGATTTTAGTCTTAATAAGAGTAATAAAATTTGCTAAAACAACTTCTCGAGATTTATTCAATTCAGCTATACTACTCTATGAAAACCATTGACATTATTTCGGGAATGGCTTTGCACGCGTGCATGAATGGCTTTGATGCATGAATGCCTGAATTCTTTTGTCAAAATTAATTTTGTACGAGCAAATATATTTATATTTTATGAAAAAAATCGTATTCTTAATCTTTTATTATGAATTTGGGATTTAAGCCATCTGTTAGATTTTTTGAAACTAATATACCTACCGTCAAATATATGCGTAACTACTTTCAACATCTACACCACCATTTGAGCATGGGTAGCTGCGAGTAGTTACAAGTACTTGTGAGTAGTTTGCTTTCTCCATTGGAACACAGCTATTGCGAATGCCAATCTAATAGGAAATTGAACGCGTTTGAATTCAATTGGCACGTTTGTGAGAATCATTGAAATTCGTGGCAGCAAAATATTTTCGGCTCGGAATTTGCCATTCAAAATGGTGGCTTCGATAATATTTTTCATCGATTTTTTAATGGCCAATAGTGTATCATTGCACAGCCGTGGCAAGTTCAAATTTTGAAGTAAAATAACCGTAGAGCCACCGTAGCCAACGTAGAGTTCAAAAACTCTGTTGGATAATTTACAGCTTCATTCGAATCGCAAACTGTCTCGATCGATTTGTATGATACCAAGCCGTCTGGCAACGACTGCTAGTATCTTGAAGTTTAAACCGTCGACGTCCACATTTTCTGCTGCCAAACTGGCTCTTTCTGTCAGCCACACATGATTTATGTATTGTGTGCGTATATCGAGGAATATGCGGTCAATGATAGCATTTTGCGAATGCATCCAGTATTTTCATAGACAGCAACTTTTCCATCGCCGATATCTAACAATTGGTTCGAAAATGTGTCGTCGGATGTATCTAGTAAATGAGCATGGTTTTGCTCTAGTAAATGATCACCTAACAGTACTCTCATTAATAGCTAAATGCTTAAGTGGATTTGAGTTACTATAAATGAAGCAAATTAGATCACTTTGAATTTGTATCCTACAAATTTATTTGGACAAGGGACCCAATGTTGTAGTACATCATTTAGTGATTTGCAGAAATCATTAAAACACTTGCATTTTAGATGATGAATTTTATTTCAGTTTAGGTAGTCCTTGCAAAAAATTTGAATTATTTTGAAAAATATTTGGAGATCTCAGTAACCTTTGTGCTATATATCCAAATTGACAGAACTTTATTATTAAAAAATGTACATACCAATTTAGGATTTTATAGACAGGAATTTAATGGCTAGCCATATTTTTTCAATATTTTTGTTTGTGGTATTGTTCGAAGACAGAGTTGACAAACAGTGGGAGCCTCGGTATCTCCAGTGATAGTCGCCTATTACTAGTTGGAAAATAATTCTTATCTGAAAATCATATTAATTGTAGCGGGTTAATATGTTCATTAGATCGGCTGATTGAATTATGTTTATTATGTATTAATGTTGCAATTTGTTATATCTTCGTTAAAGGATTCAATTCACAGCTGAGATTAACTAAAGTTGGTGGAGCTGGGTTAAAAACGGACAACAATGGCACACTATGAAAATGTCGGCTTGGCAGTTTTTTATTAATACAATTTTACCGTTACAAATTTCGACCAAACTAGTTAATATTACCACTCGACGGATACTTTAAAATAAAAATTTATTGAGTTTTTTAGTAAAACCTGAGTAGTCTTTACAAAACTTAGGATTCATAAAAATTGTTTATTAATTTTCGTGATTTTTTTATTATTGTCATTAATTTTGCTAAGGTGAATAATAATAAGTAATTTACCACATATTTCGTTGTTTATATATAATATTCTTTTTAAAGTTTTAGGCCCATTTACATGATACTTTCCACTGAGGGAATTAAAATTAAAATAATAGTTCGTTTCCGGAAAACTAAACTAAAATAAGTTCGTTTGAGGCAAATGTGAGAGCAAAATAAATAAATGTAATATTATATTTAAGATGTCCTGGGTTCAAATCCAAAAAGAGATGAGAAAGTGCCATCTATTAAAAAATCTGTGTTAATAAATAACAAATTTGAGGATGCTGGCACAAGCCATGTTTTACTGAAATGGTAAGTTCCTTTCTATTCGAAAATTTTTAAATTATTGTATACTTTTTTGCCGTATTCTTTTTCTACAAGTGTGAATAATCCTTAGCAATTTTATGAGACCAAACAAAGTTTAGATCCGTGAAAATTTTTAGTCAATACTTATGAAAGTTCGGTTTTTGCTCGGATCTATTAATTATTAAGTGTTTTTCCGTTCCAATTTCAAAACAAGTTTGCGGTTCCAGATGAAATTTATAAAAAAAAAATTGTGAATTCAGATATTTTTGTACCACAGAAACAACTTCTTAAATTTACTTAGATTTTTGATCAATTAAAGTCTCAATCTCTACCAATGTAAAATTTTATACAACATATTATTATCAAGGAATTCTGGTCGCTTGATCTTAGTTTCGAGATAGGGTGCGGGAAATCTTGCAGAGTGATCTTAATAGATGTATATGAAGTTGAAATTTATTTATTTTTATCTTTCTGCAAATTACAGTTTGACCTCTTATCATAATATGAACCTGGCCTTACCAGAGGGAATCAATCAAGGAATGTGGCATATTTTATCATTCTTTCCTTTTTGATGATGACAATTTTACTTTATAAACCACATATCTAAAGGTGGTCAAATCTGCGCGATTAACGATCAACGAATATTAATTTGGTAAGGCCATATTTTATTAAAGTAAATTATATAAATAATATAGATAATATTATATTTTAGATGTATTGGGATCCTGGGCTGTATCCCAAAAGAGATAAGTAGTGCCATTAATTCAAAAATATGTTTTTATAAATAACAAATTTGAGGATGCTGGCACAAGTCATGTTTTGCTGAAATGGTAAGTTTCATTATATTCATAAGTTTTAAAGTTGCTAGGATCAATTAATTAAAACGATGTTTTTAACAATTTTTAACAAATTTCGGTTTGCGGTTCCAGGTGAAAAAAATCATTGCAGGTGATAAATTTTTTTCTTGAAAATTGAGAATTCATATATTTTTGTACCTTCTTAAGTTTACTTAGATTTTGATTATTAACAATTATATGTATTTTGATGTTCGCACAATTCAAGTCCCAATCTTCACCAATATAAAATTTAAGGGATTGTAGAGAAATATTATTAAGTAATTAAGGTCGCTTGATCCATATAAGCTTCGAGATGGCGTGATGGAAGTCTTACAGAGTGATGTTCATATATGAAGATGAAATTTATTTATTTTTATCTTTCTGGAAGTTATAGTTTGACGTTTTATTATGTGTATTATATTTATAGTGACAGTATTCATTTTATGTAGTCCCTGAAATGAAACATGCAAATTTAATTCGAATTAATGAATATTATTTTAATAGTTATAAAATGTTGGTGCACTTTCCGTTAATCTGCAATTCAAGTATGACTTGGGATTGGCTAATTCTATTACAAGATTTGTCCGTCCATAATATTTACAAAGTAAAGTTCTACAAATCTATTAAAGCGCTCTTGGTTTTGCTTGATTCTCGACGTATATTTCTTTTATTGTCATTCACTAGTAAGTCGCTTTTATTATGCAGAACTGATTAATAGGTAGCTGTACGAGTTCAACTAAAAGCTGAGTGGTAAATATAAGCAAGGCTAGTAAATATAAATGTAAATAAATTGGTTACAGTAACTCATTTTTGCTAGAAATTGTTTGGGGCGTGTTTTCCTCAATGAGGAAGTTTAAGTTATTCATGTAACATTATGGTAATTCAAGCTTACAAAACTTGTTATAATGTCGAATACTTGCGCAGGTCGTTACCAATTAATTTGAGGCTGAATATTAAATATACGTTGCTGATACTTGGATCGGTATGAACATGAAATAATATGTTTTTAAGAATAATAATTCACTGATTGGTATACACAGAAACCTATACGAGTTTTAGTAATTAAGTTTATCAAACATATTTTATATTTGCCCTAAACTTTTGTTTTATTAATTTTTGCTATTAGTTTATTTATTTTCTGTTTATTCTTGGTTGCTTGTTTGTGATAATATCATCTTTAACTACGTGCCTACTTAAATATCATCTTTAGAACTTTTGGTCGGATGTTTCTCGTCACTATATATTGCATAAAAAATCAATTGCATAAAAAATCCAATATAGCGGATTTTACATACTAGGACCTCCAAACAAACCGTTAAAATTCTCATAGCTTAACTAATCAAGTTTTTGGGTGACAGAAACCAATTGGTATTTAGGTTAGTAAAATTGATTTATTGGAGGAGCTCTAGTATTCGAGCAGAATTACAGTCTTCAGTTGTAGGTAGTTTGGTCATTGGATGTTGGCCAATTTTCGTTTTGATAGCCTAAGCAGTCAGCGTTAGAGATTATTGGCCTTCATTATTTATTATTGGCCATCGGACGCTTTTGTGTGGTTATAATACTATCCTTCACCAATCCGCAATCTTTTATTGTTAGTTGTTGGTACTATTATCTTTATTTTTTCACGTAAATAAGAAAATTTTGGAACTAGTCTTCGGTCTATGACTTTTGTGTAATTCCTATATGATTTAATGCTAAATATTACGTGGTGTCGTCACTTTGCTGAAAAAATGCGGAAACATTGCGTGATTTCATGTTTAATCTTGTTAATTAATATATTATTTAAATGTTATTTTCAAAATGGAATATTTATTGTATATTTAGTGGTGTGCAATATTTTATAAAATTCAATTAGTTAATTTTAAATATCAAATCGAATAGTGAAATTTAATTCTTAATTCATTGTATTTGATTTACATTTAAAAATTTTATTTATGCTGTGTGAAGTGGAAAATTTGTATTTGGGGAAATCATTTGTATTTTAACAGCTTTTCGTTCTTGAAGTAATTTATGCAGAATTTCAGTAAGGATCTTCTTTTAATTTTTTACGTCCATTATTTGCAAGTAATTATTTCAATAAATTTTCAAACTTCCCCTTATTGATACAAGAGAGCTAATGATCGATTTATTTAACCCCTGAGTTTTATCCCGCGGGGCTGAAAGGTATTATGTTATGATTTCTTATACCGAAAGACACAATTATCAAGTATTCAGTAAACGAATGGCAAAATTCATTGTTTTATCTATTTTATCAGTTATCAGAACCCGTAAGATTCATTGTACTACATAAAACCAATGAAATCATGTCAATTACTGACACGTACTGTCGAATGTAATAATTTTCTCGACATGTTATCACTCACTATATCTACTAAAATTTTGAAACAGTGAATGGTTCAAGCCGATGGCCTATTCTTTTTTGCTTAATACGTTAATTCGTATGAGCAGATGAGTTAAAACGCTCTCATGGTTAAATGGAGATTTAGTTTTAATTTTGGAATTTAACTTTATAAATCGCAATAGCTTAGAAAGCTTAGAAAGCAATGAATAGATCTTTGAAGGGATTTTTTATGATAATATAGGAAATAGAATTGATCATTACTGATTCCACTTCAAAAATCAAATTTACAACCAGATCCTGTAGTGAAGATTTATTGCAAAATTCATTTTCTGAAATTGCATCATACAAGGGTACCTACAAGCCTTTAGGGCGGTGCTTTTCTCTAAGCTCTACAGGTTAACAACAAATTTAAAAAGTCTATGATTAAAGATGCATTGTAAATACTCTGGTCAAATAAGTTAAAATCGACAACTGGAATCAGCACAAATACTAATTTTTTTAGCATAATCAATACTCGTTAAATATCGGTACTTATATCTTGACTATTTTAAGTAGGCGCCAAATTTAGTTTAATATTGGTAGAAGTAGCTGTTTAATATTAGTTTGTGCCTCACCTGAAACACTGATTAGTCAGTCGTCCGTATAGTTACTACAGTTTTGCCTAGCTATGTAAAATTAGGTTTATTACTTAATAATTTAATAAATAATTTAGTAGATTTTAGTGTTTAACCTCATTAAATATAAATTTGGCGCCTTCTTTGATTAAATTTAATGTCGGGAGTTAGATTAAAAAATATTTACTAATTAGGTCTAAAAGATTTAAATTTGTGCTTATTAGCGAATTTCATAAACATGTACTTATATACGATTTGATTAAAATTTAATGCAAATTAAATTCGATGAAACACAAACAAGAGAAATATTTTTTTAAACCTTGGAATTTCCTACTAAATGTGAATTGACGTTGCTGAATTTCGTTTTCATTTAGCTTTCGAATTAGCTTTCGTGCTATGGCCATATTCCAGAATTTCTTTCTAAATCAATTTTGAAACTAAAGGCTCATCAAAGGGCTCATCAGAGGCTCATCAAAATATTCCAGGAAATGTAATGATTTCATTCAAAAGGTTATTTTCTTAACTAAATGTGTATTCAATTAAAATCACCCAATTTAATCCCAAAACTAGAATTTAGGTTAGCTCTTTTGATGCTTCATGACAAAATTTTTATTGAGGTTGCAATTCCCGTTAGTGACTATGTTCTGTCAAAATTCATAATAGTTTTTTAAAAAAGCCATACAGAGATGGCAATCTACTGATTTGACAGATCTGACTGAGTTCGATTAGATCTTTTTCAGTATTCAAGAATTTATCATCTACTGTTGTGGTAGTATTCGATTTTTTAAATCCTTCAAACAACGTATTTTTGGTAATCGTTCCTAGATATATTTCTTAGTATTTTCTATGAATTCGGTTGTACTAAGCGAGGTTGTTTTCTAGATTCAACGGAGTGGCTCTAATAAGCTTCATGAATTTCTAATGGGTTGACAATAAACTCCATGAGGTGAATACCTAATAATTTTTAAAATACCTTAAATTCGTTCTCAAATAAATCTTAGTATCAAGTTTAAATGATTGGATGACACTAAAAATAATTTTGGAGTTCTCCTATTGCTAAAATCTATGGCTAAACATGACAACATATATGATTTTAGTCTTAATAAGAGTAATAAAATTTGCTAAAACAACTTCTCGAGATTTATTCAATTCAGCTGTACTACTCTATGAAAACCATTGACATTATTTCGGGAATGGCTTTGCACGCGTGCATGAATGGCTTTGATGCATGAATGCCTGAATTCTTTTGTCTGAATTAATTTTGTTTGTTTTAGTCTGAATTAATTTTGTACGAGCAAATATATTTATATTTTATGAAAAAAATCGTATTCTTAATCTTTTATTATGAATTTGGGATTTAATTATCATGAACTGTTAGTATGCTTAAACCTGTTTTTGATTATGTTATATGGATTGTCGCTGTGATTTTATTAGCTCTGTGCTTTTAAATTGAATAGTAGAACCTATTCGTAACTGCACACACCTTGTTCCAGCGAATCAGAAATACTAGTTTCAAAGAAATACCTGTGTAACACCAGAATATTTATCAAAATATTTAATTCTTGAGAAAGAAAGTGGTTAGTTTTATTTTTAGTAGCTAAGTGCTTTATAAGCAACATTAGACCACAATCGGTTAGGAAATGACCAAATTCCGTTAAATTTGGCCAAAATACAAAATTTCTTCGCTCATATTATAGAATTCCACTACAACGAGATTTGAATCCAACAATAATTTAATTCGCTTAACAATAAGGATATCGAAAATTGTTTTTTCGAGTACATACATTGCGACGAGTTCTATTTCCGGAAAAATTATTAATGAATGTTGATACTTATTAATACGATAAAAATGTTCAACTCAACCAACGACGGCCGAGCGACGCTCGGTGCTCCAGCGACCATACTGTTACAGGTGTATTCGTATTTTGATTATACTGTACGTTTAATTATTTAACAATATACATGTATAGAAATTATTGTGCACCCCGCGTTTTAAGGTGAATGAAATTGACATCTGCATATTCAACTCTTGTGATACTGTACGTTTAATTATTTAACAATATACATGTATAGAAATTATTGTGCACCCCGCGTTTTAAGGTGAATGAAATTGACATCTGCATATTCAACTCTTGTGATTAGTTTATTTGTGGGTCGAAAGTTATTTTCATTGTTCTAATCCTCCACAAGCAAAATAGGTTTCGCATTTGATGGATGCCTTTAAGAAAAGTTTGATTTTGGGGTTTTAGTAAAGTTGGAGAAGTGCTTATTTTCCAACACGAGAACAATCGGAAGAACACGCATGAAGATAGTCTCTGAATTTCATGCCAACAAAATGCCACCGATATTAATTTTTTAAATTGGTGTAAATTCTAATAAATGGTGTTTAGCATATTTCATTATTTCTAAATAATTTTCATTTTATCTTTTTAGGTTCATTTAATTGATTACAAACTATAAAATTTAATCACTTCCAGTAAACGGGTGTATCTCATAGGGATAGTTTTCATCAACCAGATTAGATTGACATCGATTATGCATTTAGTAAGGGCTTATTTCATTTTTACAAATTTGATATATTTATTTTATTTAACATAAACTATTTTATAGGAGCAGGGTACATAGTGTCAACGATGAAGAAATTATTGTATTGTTATAGGGCCTAAACATGTTCTAAACAACACAACACACTAACATGTTGTGGGCGATATTCTATAACGCTTGATTTTGCTGAAATGGTAAGTGTTATTCTATTAATAATTTTTAAATTAACATATTTCTATTTAATTTAACTTTTCTGCATGTGTGACACCAGTGAATTTTATAAATACATATTTTGCCTTCAGTTAACTGTTTTGTAAATAAAAGTTCTTTACGGGATTATACCCAATTTTAAGAGTTTTCAAAACATTGCACTTCCCATAAGCTTAAGGTTTCGTACATATCAGCAGATTCATCACATTTATAACGCTACAAATAAATTTATATTGCTACAAATCGAGAATAAGCTTCAAACACAATACTATGTTTAAGTGGTTTTGAGTACTTCTAGCGAGATATTACAATTTTATCGATTATGGTGAGTTGTTCGTGTAAGAGCGGCACAAATTTAGTGTCCCTTATATAAATTATTCCTTATTGCTGAAAATAGGATTTTCTAGTAGATCTGTTCTAACTATTTCGAGCAATTTCCGATGTGCTGGGGAATCCCGAAACTAAAATGGTTTTTATTCATTAAACTTAGTATGTATTACATGGAGCATGTCCAACAGTCTCACATGCTTAATCTCCTTGATATACTATTCTGTTAACTGGAGTACATTGCGCGTGTTGCCGTCAAGACTCGGCTGAATCTTGTTTAACTCGAGAGGTTTTTAGCCTCGTGATGCATGGAAAATTTCTTTTAATCTTTTGATTAATGAGTCGAAATATAGATTGTACGATAGTTTTCATAAATGTGGAAGTATAATCTATTATCGATTGCAGTACTGGCATCATTTGAAAATGTTATGATTAAGATATATAATTTCTTATTAGGTACATACAGTTTCGGTATTCCTTAACTAATACCATTTCCTTCAAAATTTTAACAGCTCAAATTTTCAGGACGATGCGATGGGAATGTCGTAATGCGTGATCAGTTCAAATATCTAATGTTAGAATATTCAATGTACTACTTGAATGTTTAGATTTTGGGTATTGCCTATTTCACTCGTAATGATTTTCAAAACGTCCTAGTCCTAAGATTCACTAACTCAAAAGTAATAATTTTTACGTAGAAGATGAGTATTTAGGTTTTGATCATTGGTTTAATATGAATTTTGAGTATCATGGTTCTATACTTTAACGATTCACAATTTTATGATAATTTGAAGGGCCTTTTTTAATGATAGCAGTCGTTCAGAATTTCTTTTTCGGATTTAGTATTTAAATAATAACATCGGTATCAATAAGATTTCGAGTACATTTCGTCCAAATAAACTTGTTGCATTGTCCGTTAATGTGTGAGTTGGGATTGGCTAAGTCTATTACAAGATTTGCCCCTTATAATATTTACGGTATCATATTTGGGATAGCAATGCAATTTTCTACAAATCTTTTAAACCACCTTTGTAGGTAGCTATAGGAAGTTCAACTAAAAGCTGATTGGTAAATATAGCAAGGCTAGTAAATATAAATGAAAATAAATTGGTTACAGTAACTCTTTTTTGCTAGAAATTACTTGGGGCGTGTTTTCCTCAATGAGGAAGTTTGAGCTATTCGTATAACATTATGGTAATTCAAGCTTACAAAACTTGTTATAATGTCGAATACTTGCGCAGGTCGTTACCAATTAATTTGAGGCTGAAAATTAAATATATACGTTGCTGATACTTGGATCGGTACGAACATGAAATAATATGTTTTTAAGAATCATAATTCACTGATTGGTATACACAGCAAGATATATAAGTTTTAGTAATTAAGTTTATCTAACATTTTGATATTTTTGTCTTTCAAGAATATTCTCTGATCTTTGAGGATGGTCTTAATCTAATTTTCGATTACCAAATGACCCAGTTTTATCGATTATGGTGGGAATTTTGTTTAAGAATCGAACAAATTCAATTGTTCTTATATAAATTATTCCTTATTATATAACTTTCTAGTAGATTTAAACCTAATTATTGTTGAAATTGTCCTATTTCCAATGTGATGGAAATCCCAAATCGAGAGTGGCTTTTATTTATCCAATTTAGTGTGTATTACATGTCTCACCAGTTTAATATGCTTGATATAGTGTAACTGGATAGTTTAGTGTGTGATATGATTGTGATTCTCAACCTGATTCCTTAACCAATACCATTTCCTGGAAAATGCTCAAATTCTCAGGAAGATGCGATGGGAATGTCATAATGCGTGACCGGTTCAAATATCTAATGCGTTGGAACATCCAATGTAATTCTTGGGTGTTTAGATTTTGGGTATTGTCTATGTTACTCGTAATGATTTTCAAAACGTCCTAGTCCTTATCTAATCTATCTAATCTTATCTGATTTACTAACTCAAAAATAATTATAAAATAATAAAATAATAATTTTTGCGTGGTCATCGGCTTAAGATGAATTTTGAGTATTCATGGTCCTATATTACATTTCCTATGATAGCAGCCGTTTAGTAATTTAGTAATTGTTATTATTTCTTGACCTAAATTTCACAATGCATAATTTTTGAACAAACTAACACTGATCACGGACTCTTTCGAGGTTCTAATCCTCTCCTTCGCCGTTTGCTAAACATTCACTGGTGTCGCTACATTGTGGGAATTTTTTTTTTACGTTTACCAATATTTTATATTTAATTTAAATGTTACTTTCAATTTAGCAATTAATTTTATATTTACTAAATTAAGTGCTGTGGAATATTTTGTAAATTTTAATTAGTTTATTTTAAATATCAAATCGAACATTTAAATATCTGACAGTGAATTTAATACTAATATTATTTCTACTTAAATTTGATTTACCTTGAAACTTTTAATTATTTTGTGTGAAGTGGAAATTTTGTATTTGGTAAAATAATTCGATTATATTTTAGCAGCCTTTCCGTCGTTGGAGTGACTCAAGAAGAATTTCGGTAAGCGAGTTTCATTTATTATTTTTACTACAGCTGCATTATTTGCAAATAATTATTTAAAAAAAAATTCAACTTTCTCCTGTTTCTTGTGCTTAACATTCCAATTTTGAGCGTTTGTGATTTAAAATGGTTGTTCATAATGTTTTATATTGGTTGAAATTTTTAAAATTTTATAAACTAAATAGTGACCGAAAAGTATAATCTTATAAATTCTTGTGACGAAACCGAAACACTAGTGTTGTGCCAGCTGATTACACCCAGATGTGAATAACGGGTCTTGTCGATCAATTAGCGAACGCAGTAAATTTTATTTATCTGTGTTATCATTTTATCAATTATTTAAACTTAAGAATTTTTCGTTTAGCCAATGAAATCAACAATTTATCATACAGAAAGACATCGTTATTTCCCCTGATATGTATGTGTTCCTTCGTATGATGTGTGTAAATAATTACATGATGATTAATTTTAAATTTGAACCACAATTGTATTGTATCGAAAGCTTCAAATGAATGCATCTTTGAAAACACATTGAAAATTGAAGAAACATTTAAAATTTTCAATATAAATTCTTTCATAACTATAAATTATTTGAAAGCTGTTTGCCATTATTAACTTTATCACGCAATAAGCGCTTGGATTTTCCTCATCCAGAGAAAATAATCAGATATATTGAACACTGGTCTGTGACTGAAAATCTGTCACTTACATGAGTTTCCAGCACATTAAACGATACCTCGTATCATTTGTTAGGACAGTTTGTAAAGCAAATATTGCAGGTTTCAAGTTATCAATTATAGATCCTTTCGATAAACGATAACAGATCACCGCATGGGCCATGAATCATGTTTGTGGTAACAATATCGAACAGTAGTTGATCAGTAGACGTATCTAATACTCGCTTTTGTCATTCAACCGAATACACCCTACACGTGTTGGACCGAATACGTTTAATTTTGTAATGATGCTCATTAAAGACTTCAATTTTTGTTTTAACACACGTGCTGTAATGTCATGACGATGTATTTCATTTAGACCTGGCAATATCAAAAAATGTCCTGCCACTTTGGATTACGTGTAAACGTGATAAATAATCACGATGATGGTAGAATGATAGAGTTACCAATTTCGGCGGTGTTGGCGTCGCGCATGATAGCATCTCGCATGTGAATGTATTCTTCCTTAGGATTCTTCCATGCAGCTTCTGTAGATTGTGTCGTAGGAATGGCAGTCGCTCGTGCTATACCTTCGCGTACATGTCGACCAGGAATTGTTGGTACAGCTCATGACATCGCAGAATGACGTTGTTCTGACCGCGTCGAATCAACATACGATACGCATAAAAATCCATCGAGCTCACTTTCTTGTTTGTTTCGGGTCCTGTAACAACATATTCATAAATATTAAGTCAAGATGAGTAATGATGTTCATAATGAATGAATTATGAACGATGTGGCGGGATCACGCTGTTAAATGTTTGAGCAAAGCCGTCTTGTCCGTTTCAGAATATTAGCGGATATTGGATAGCGTCGTATGGACGGTGTGTGTCGGCGATGAACTCCAGATTATTGTTTCTTCTTCAAATCACGATTTATCGCGTCGATGTGAGGTCGTCAACCATGATTCTAACAACGTCGTAAACAACAGGCGCATTGAATCTACGCACGTGCTCTCCAGATGGTGTTTTATCAAGATTGATGAGATATCGCGTGATTGTCACTTTGCAGTTCGTGCATGTGTGATTTGAAAAATTTCAATAATTCATTGTGCTCATTCAATAGGGCGCCCACTTCGCCAACGATGCGGCTGGCATTAGGCGAATTTAGATTATTGTAGCTACAACGTGCATCAACACGATTGATGTCCTCACCCCTCATGAAGTAGATTAGTAAAAAATGTATGTGGTTCGATTGGCATTGGCAGCAATTACTCTAATGAGCCTACTTTGTGGTACACTTGGCCTTTGATTTTGAATGTTGAATTGAATTGTTGACCAGTTGCCGCAATATTGTGAACTATTTCTGTTGTTCCGAACGAAGTCATTTGGAAGCATGAATTGAATGCGCTAATGGACTTCAGGAACAGGTTTGAATCTGGACCCGTTCCGATGAGCAAGCCGTTCAATGGTTCTGGTGGTGTCGCAATTTCTAGTATAGTTGCACTTTTCCTGATGGGAAACACATGCCGGTTGACTCATGTTTGAATTTGAGCGCATGACATTGAAGACATTCTTCGTCCATAGCACTAATCAGCACTTTCGGATGAGCGGAATATTCAATATCTGGTTCGTACTCGACGATCACTGCGTTGTGATACATAACAAATGCAGAATGAAATGTCAAAATGGCGCAACGCTTCTCGTGAATGATATGCGTGTATATCGATGTGGATGAAAGTTCGATGAGGTGGACGTAGCACCATCTGTCATTCAGCAACATAAATAATTTCTTTCTGTTTGAAATATGAACGACGGTTAAATTATTTGGATATTGTTCATACAAAAATATTAATATCGCGATTAAAAAATGGGAGAGTGGAGGTAGGAAGAACAGATGTTTCTGGATAGGGACACCCTAATCACCTAGCGGTATGAAATATACTTAACGACCTATTCTCATACCCACCAAATGTACATAAAAAATTTCATAAAATTCGGGTGAGCCATGTCGGAGGAGTGCGACCACAAACACCGGCACGAGATTTTTATATATTAGATAAAACCGACATCTAAAACCTGCACTACGCGTTTTTATCGTGATATATATTTTTTAAATTTCGGTACCCATAATTTTAGTTTGGACTTACTGAAGTCAGCGCCATATTTAATTTAATATTAGTTGCAGTAGGTTTTTAATTGATGATTGTTTAAAGCAGTAATTGATCGTTTGTAGATACATACTAAAGCTATCCAAATTAGTTCAATACATTTAAATTGTAATTTAGTAAGTAAATTTGTAGATTAGTTTGATTTCATTAGTTATTAATTTGGCGCCGTCTTTAGGAAGTTTAATTTAAGGTTAAAAGGATTTGCTAATTAATTTGTTAAAAATAGCTAAAGAATTATTTTTTAAGGCCAAACTAGTTTATCATTAAGGCCATACATATTCCAAAAAATTTAAATCTGCACATTGCATAGCTCTATTCCAACCTATAGTATTGACATGCAAGATGGGTCGGCCCATGAGTTATGCACTTCGACAAGGTGTCATAGTTGTGTCCATTTCCATCACCAATCGTAATCACGAAGGATAATAAACACTGTATACTGAAATCAGGTGAAAGATTAATCAATATAAATATCCAATTATTTAACTTTATGCTTTTTACAATTTTATCATATCTAATAGTGATGGCAAAATTATCAAAGTAGATCTAACCATTTTAAAATTAACCAGTCGAAATCCATAACTATGGTAACATAGTAGAGGGATCGCATGAGCGTATAAAAACTCTCATAATATCAAATACTCGTAAATGCCTAAATGGGATTGTCAATTGAGTAAATTCCTATTAAAGCAAATACCATTCCAATTTAAAAAAAAATTGTGTAAGAATTTTTGTTAATTAGAATGTGAGATATCCAAATATTGGAGGGTACTATAGGTTACGGTCTGAAGAAAATTAAAATCTTTCAATGAAATATAGAGGTCTTCTCATCAAACTGCATTGAACTTCAAAATTCAATACTTCAAGCTTTTTATGCAGTATTAAGGTAAATTTACATATTTGACGATTTTTCGGTGATTTACATATTCGATGATATTTCGGCGCAGTTTTTTCACACATACATACATTTTACACAATATTTTGACACATATTGTTTTTGTTTTGTAGAAAAATAATTAAATAAAATAAAAATTAAATTTGGCGCACAATGTCAAATCGTAAAAAGAATTTAGAAAAACAATTGATGTTAAACTAAATTTTATTCTAAGTATGCTGCGAAAAGATACCTTTTGTTCATGTCTTCGCCTTGCCGAAAATTCGGCGAAGAACTTCTTTCTGATTGGTTGAATGTGTCACGTAATCTTTAATCGTTTAATCTAGTGATCCAATTTCTCTTTGAAAAATTCTTTCGTCAGTCCTTCAAATACAATAAAATTCGAGATTATCAAGGGTAAGAAAGCGTTTAGCAGATTTTAAATATCAGATTTTATATATTTTATATACTACTACCGAAAATTGCGACAAACAACACTGTTCGTGATAAAGAAAAAGTAATTTTAGATATTTAGCACCTTTTAAAAGGTTTTGCAATTGGAAGACCTAAGATGGATAAAACAATAATAATCAACGTTAATTCACCTGTTTCTTAATTGAATCTGAGATATCAGCTAAATCAAAGAGATTATTTTTCTTACAAATTTGATATTTTATATAAAAAGGCTTTTTACCCAGTTTTATGCACTGCACTGAAGAAAGTATATAATTTGGCTATCTCCAACGAAAACATAATAAATTATCGTAGTATTAATTGTACAATTAATTTAATAAAAATAAGATAAATATAATTACAAATTAATTTATTAATTAATATTTCCCATGCCGTCCGCCATATTTTTTAGCAAAATATTTCAAATATGTGTTTTTTCTCTGATCAATCTGAAAAAAAATTCAGATGGAAAAATGACGATCTGAGAATGGTCAGAGGAAATAAAAAAACGAAAAAGGCTTTCGTTTTATCTCTTGATCTCTCCGATGTAATAAAAAAAACAGGCCAAATAATATTAATAGTCAACTAGTTCATTTAAAAACCAGTGTTATTTAATAAACAAATTTATTATTTAGGCAACTATTAATCGTTTGAAGTTTAAGTCGTTTTGAATTATTAACAATTATGTAAGTTTTTCACTTTTCTCAACAATTTAGTAAAATAAAATTAAAGAAAGTTTTTATTGCTTTACATTGGTACATATTTTTCGCGATTAGATTAAAAAGAGGAAATTATTATTTTATTTCCCTAAATTTATCGGGATGTTGATTATGATTTTTGGGCCCTATAATAAATTGATTAATCAATAAACCGATATGGTATTTAAATTTGTGGAAAAGTGAAAAATGTAACGAGCACAATTAACATAGAAACCAAATGAGCGACTCCAACCTTTTATGTTAAGTCCATTGTATGGCTCAAGAAAATTTAATTTCTATATATTATTAGCAGAAACATCCAACCGGGCATTTTACGATTAATGGTTATATAATATTAAATTTGTTTAATCACCTTATTAGTAAAGAACGCCAAATAGTAACTTTACGGGAAATTTGTTGGGGTTTTGAATGATGTGTGAATATGATGTATTATGCTCGTATATGGCCATGCCAGTTCTAAGATAGACAGGGAATGAAAAAAGGATGTATATAGTTTGGTGTAGCTAAATAGTTATCTAAGTATATAGTTTATAATGAATTGTTAGGACATCGTAGTAAAGCAACCCTGTTGAATAAATAATATCGATCGTATTTATTGAGTCGGATGAAAGGGAAAACTCCAAAATCAACATGTGATGAGATGACCCCAAAATGCTGATATGTCCATGCCAGTCGGAAAATGACTGAAGACGAGTATATGAAAAGAAAATTTAGTATAGTCATAGTAAACTAGTAAACTGTTCGAAACTTAGATCTAGTGCAAAATACTAGGGTAATTAGTTCGTCGCATATAAAGAAATAGGTAAAATAGTTTTCTTCAATTAAAATTATCCGCTTAGTTACACGTAATTCGTAACATTACATAATTTGATCATTCCTGAATCATTTTAAAGCTTTACCCAAATTGGCTATTACAAGTATTTTATGGTAATCGATATCTAAACCGAACATGAAATATACATCTAATCTAATAAGTAAGAGTTGATAATCACTAAACAATAGTATAGATTTAAAGAAGGGCCGAAAAACGCCATTTTTACATTCTAAAATTGTGATTTTATACTTCGACAATTTAATGTTTGATGATCTTCTGATTTCATTGTTACTAATGATGTGTGAATATGATGTAATATACTCGTGTATAACCATGCCAGTTCTAAGATAGATAGGGAATGAAAAAAAGGATGTATAGCGTGGTGTAGCTAAATAGTTATCTAAGTGACATAGTTTATAATGAAATGTTAGGACATCATAATTAAAGCGACGCTGAAATTATAAACGAATGTTGATTTAATGAAATGGAAAACAACTGTGTAATCAACATGTGATGAGATGACCCCAAAATGTTAAAATTGAGATGTCCGTGCCAGTCGGAAAATGACTGAAGACGTATATATGTAAATAAAATTTAGTATAGCCTCCTTATAGTTAATTAGTAAACGGTCCGAAATTTAGATCTAGTTCAAAATAATAGGCTATTTAGTTCGTCGCATATAAAGAAAGCAACAGGTAAAATAGTATCGTCCGCTTAGCTACACGAAATTCGCAACATTACATAATTTGATCATTCCTGAATCATTTTAAAACTTTTTCCAAATTGGCTTTTATTAGCATTTTATACTAATCGTTACCTTAACAGACGATGAAATATGCATCTAACAAAATCAGTATGAGTTGATAATCACTGGATAGTATAGACTTAAATAATAAGAAATAGATTAATACCAATAATAAGGTTGACAAAGCTTGATAATTACTTTGCAACGTGATACGACATACAGAGGTACGGAGCAAAGTAATCATAGTTAAGTGTGAAGATTAAATAGTTAAAAGCTAGTTGATGATCTTTTGATTTCATTGTTACTAATGATCGTATATAGCCATATCAGTTCTAAGATAGATAGGGAATGAAAAAAAGGATGTATATAGCGTGGTGTAGCTAAATAGTTATATGAGTGACATAGATAGTTTATAATGAAATGTTAGGACATCATAAGCAAAGGGACCCTGGAATTATAAAAGAATGTTGATCTATTGAAAGGGAAAACAACTGTGTAATCAACATGTGATGAGATGACCCCAAAATGCTGAAATGTCCATGCCACTCGGAAAATGACTGAGACGAGTATATGAAAAGAAAATATAGTCTAGTCATAGTAAATTAGTAAACGGTTCGAAACTTAGATTTAATTCAAAATACGTGAATTTTATAGTTTTAAATAAGTTATTAGTACATAATAAGTAAAGCAAGAGTTAGGTAAACAACTTTATAATCAACATGTGATGAGATGACCCCAAAATGTTAAAATTGAGATGTCCATGCCAGTCGGAAAATGACTGAAGGCCAATACATGAAAAGAAAATTTAGTATTCTCGTAATAATAAAATAGCAAATGGCCTGAAACTTAGATCTAATTCAAAATACGTGAATTTTATTGTTTATAATGAATTATTAGGTAATAATAAGTAAAGCAAGAATTAGGGAAACAACTTTATAATCAACATGTGATGAGATGACCCCAAAATGTTAAAATTAAGATGTCCGTGCCAGTCGGAAAATGAATGAAGACGTTTATATAAAAATAAAATTTAGTATAGCCTCCTTATAGTTAATTAGTAAACGGTTCGAAATTTAGATCTAGTTCAAAATAATAGGCTATTTAGTTCGTCGCATATAAAGAAAGCAATAGGTAAAATAGAATCTTCCGCTTAGCTACACGAAATTCGCAACATTACATAATTTGATCATTCCTGAATTATTTTAAAACTTTTTCCAAATTTGCTATTATTGACAAATGGAATCTGGAAAATGCGGTCCATTAAACTGCCATATGAAAATAAAATAGTAAGCTATAATATATTTAATCTCAATTTTTTTATTTCAAAAATTCAACAAGTCACATAAAAGGTTGGAGGAGCACAATTAACATAGAAACCAAATGAGCGACTCCAACCTTTTATGTTAAGTCCAGTGTATGGCTCAAGAAAATTTAGTTTCTACTTTTTAGTTCATTTAATAATAAAACGTTGTTTTAAAATATGTTTTTTATTATATATTATTAGCAGAAAGATCCAAGCTTCCATTTTACAATTAATGGTTATGTAATATTAAATTGTTTAATCACCTTATGAGTTAAGAACGCCAAATAGTAACTTTACGGGAAATTTGTTGGGGCTTTGAATAATGTGTGAATATGATGTAATATGCTCGTATTTGGCCATGTCAGTTCTAATATAGACAAGGAATGAAAAAAGGATGTATATAGTTTGGTGTAGCTAAATAGTTATCTAAGTATATATTTAGTTTATAATGAATTGGACATCGATATGGACATCGTAGTAAAGCAACCCTATTGAATAAATAATATCGATCGTATTTGTTGAGTTGAATGAAAACGAAAACTCCAAAATCAACATGTGATGAGATGACCCCAAAATGCTGAAATGTCCAAGCCACTCGGAAAATGACTAAAGACGAGTATATGAAAAGAAAATTTAGTCTAGTCATAGTAAATTAGTAAACGGTTCGAAACTTAGATTTAATTCAAAATACGTGAATTTTATAGTTTATAATGAATTATTAGCACATAATAAGTAAAGCAAGAATTAGGTAAACAACTTTATAATCAACATGTGATGAGATGACCCCAAAATGTTAAAATTGAGATGTCCGTGCCAGTCAGAAAATGACTGAAGACCAATACATGAAAAAGAAATTTAGTATTCTCGTAATAACAAAATAGCAAATGGCCTGAAACTTAGATCTAATTCAAAATACGTTAATTTTATAGTTTATAATGAATTATTAGGGCATAATAAGTAAAGCAAGAATTAGGGAAAAAACTTTATAATCAACATGTGATGAGATGACCCCAAAATGTTAAAATTGAGATGTCCGTGCCAGTCGAAAAATGACTGAAGACGTATATATGAAAATAAAATTTAGTATAGCCTCCTTATAGTTAATTAGTAAACGGTTCGAAATTTAGATCTAGTTCAAAATAATAGGCTATTTAGTTCGTCGCATATAAAGAAAGCAACAGGTAAAATAGTATCGTCCGCTTAGCTACACGAAATTCGCAACATTACATAATTTGATCATTCCTGAATCATTTTAAATTTTTTTTCCAAATTGGCTATTATTAGCATTTTCGTTATTAGCATTTAATCGTTACCTTAACAGATCATGAAATATATACATATCTAACAAAATCAGTATGAGTTTATAATAACTGAATAGTATAGACTTAAATAATAAGAAATAGATTAATACAAATAATAAGGTTGGCAAAGCTTGATAATCACTATACAACGATATATGACATACAGAGGTACAGAACAAAGAGTAATAACACTAAGAGTAATCAGTTAAGTGTGAAGATTAAATAGTAAAGAGCAAAGAGTAACAAGTAGAGAGTAAGTAGTAAAAAGCAAATAGTAAAGTGTAAGGAGTTAATAGTAAGACACCAATTGCTAATTGCTAATTACACATTACAAAGGATTTTTTTGAAACGGCTACTACGCTGTAGATGCTTAAATGGTTAGCAAGGATACTATAAGATAGACATAAATGGTGTACCCTAGTCAATTTTACAATAAAATTTTAAAATTATTAATTATTATTTAGTTAAACGTAAAATATCAATAAATTATCTTATTCAAACTGATGAAGGAAGCTAACTAGAGAGCAATTGTGGACTAAATTATGTAAATATTTTAAATACAACAGTGCAGACGATTTAGCTTTAGGTTATCATTAGGTTTTAAACAAAAGGAAAAACGAGCACGCAGTACCGCCAACACAAATGCCCATGGAAGAGTTTAGAAGAAGCATCTGAAGATGACAAATGGAATCTGGAAAACGCGGTCCATTAAACTGCCATAAGAAAAGAGCCATAAGAAAATAAAATAGTTAGCTATAGTATATTTAATCTCAATTTTTTAATTTCAAAAATTCATCAAGTCACATAAATTTCTGTGTTGCTAAATCTTCGAGCTTTTACTCGTGAATTTATTGTTGAATAAATAAAAAAAATAATTATGATTTGCTGAAAATATCGATTATTTATGAATTGCCTTAAGCCAAGACGCATTGATTGGGGGCCTACTCATTCCGATAAGTGGCCTTGCGAGGGTATTCTTTTGAGTGAGTAGGTTTCTATAAATGAATATTTCTTTTCGAAAATAGCCAAATTGCTTTTTACTAATTATTAACTTTACATATTACAGATTCCATATTGCATATTAAATGTTACCTTAACCCGGTTACATACTCATTGTAAATGACTAATTACAAACTAAATTACTATATTATCAGTTACCAATTAAAAAAGGAGAAATTACAGGTTTTAATACTTAAACAGCTTCGACTTTTTCAGTCGCAATATAACGAAAGACGAATTCACGAAGATGATTATAGTATTCTAATTCACAGCAGCTCCAGATTTACACAAACATAAATAGCTTTCTTAGCATAACATCCTAGAAATTCGACTAACAATTATTTTAGATTCGCTTAAAACTTATTAAGAAATTGGTTGGAAATACTTAATCTTCTTCAGTTTCGTTAACTAGAAGTACTATTCAAAATTACAAAATTTTATCATACCAGAATCTTTTAGAGCTTAATTCAATTTAGCTATTGCGATTATTACACTAATCCACATTTGGGAAGTGGTGGTTGAGCTCCATATTTTAAAAACTACAAACAATTCGCTGTTAGTCGGTCACCACAAAATCTGTGGGTAAATTGTTGTGTTTGTGTGTGTATGTTGCATCATCTCATAATCTAAAACGTATATTTCGTAATTGTTGGTTTTTAAACATTTCCACTTAACTGCCCGAAAATCAAAAATGGTTCCTTTTTTCATCAATATTTAATTTTAAATATTTTTTCGTAAAAAAGCAAAACAAATAAATGTTTAGAAAATGATCTGTTCCAGTTTCGTTTCAAATTTAACTTAAGTTATTTTTAATTTTTCAAAATACTGGCAAAAAAATCAAATCACCAATTTTTGCCCAGATATCACTGGACCCTGCCAATTTATCGAAAATCCTTAAGTATGAAGTTTTTTCAAATCAGTTTCCATTTTTATGCAGATTCTATACTTTTAAAAATATTTTCGAAAAACGCAAAAAGTTTAGCAATACTTTAGTAGCTGCCACTTTTAGTGTGCCGACTTCCGTAAAATTCAGAATCCCCCAATTTATTTTTGGATTGGAGTCGAGGTCGAAAATTTTCGTGAATTTTCGTGTATAGTATATATTTAGTTTTACTTTGTAAAAGAAATTAAAAGTTATGTCTTGTCTAAAAATATTTAATTAATTTTTTTTGTTACTGCAGAAAAATGCATTAAATTGGTTTGTATATATTTTATATATATTTTAATTTTTAATTGTTAATTTAGGGTATGCTTGTCCTATTATGGAAAGAAACTGCATTGAACAATCAAAAAATTCATGGTTATTGAAAACTATACTAAGTCACCTGTATTTAAACAACCACAGTTAGTTATTAAGTTAATAGTAAGCTACCCGCAACTAAACTAGCACAAGATGTAAATAGTGAAAATCAACCGGGACCATTAAACTTCAGAGTTGTTTGGGACCGGTGTACAATTTTGGAACTCGTCACAGTTTAACAGAATGGTTTGACACAAGACAGTTCAATGATGAAATTTGGGAGCTTATTCACTCACTGATGATTTAATTAATTAACACGTATGCACCATAATAAGGAAGAAAATGATCGTTTTTCAATGATCTTCAAAAGTATCATCTATTGTTACCCTTACATCGATAGTGGATCTAACAGCTATTGGTATGTATTATAACAATGATGCTATAGAAGTAAAGTTCATTATATGTATTTTTTTTTCTAGAATGGATTTTGGAAGAATTAAAGGGAGGACTCCACCAAACAATAAACAATTTATATTTCAAGAATATATCTATGTTTGAAATGAATTTAATTTGAAATACAAGTTTTGGATTGGAATTTCATTAATTTTAAATATATGACTCAATTTTTTTCAATGTCTAAAACTCCAATCCCTCAACTACGATAATCAACGTCGTTTTATAATCCAGGGGCCTATTATGAAATTGGTCGGAAAATACGACACCGTCGGAAAATACGTTGTCGTAAAATCCGATCCGCGGCGGATATTCGTATTATGAAACATGTATTTTTACAGTCAAACTCGAAATGTTCAGTATATACTTGTCACATTTAACCTTTATGTGTACAACCAGCATAGTATGTCCATATAATTCCATACATATAGTATTGAATGATAATTTGTAATTTCATTTTAAATTGATAAATACATTTTGGTAAAATCTAATCTAAAACAAATAATTGTTATTAACAAATAATAATTACAAATAATATTTCAAGCTAATAAGTCACCTAAATCCATAAAATTTTGGGTAATAAAACACGAAAATTACCCGGGTAAGCGGTTGTAAACATAAAGGTTAAATTTGATTAAAATAATTTAATAGAGATATGTACTTACATTTAAAAATTTATTAAATTTTTAAATAATTCAATAACATATAAAAAGTATGTATTTAAGTATCTATTTTCCGTCCATATACTGATATTGTAGTCACCTAACGAGCTGTCGGATTTGACAATTGAATTTTGTCGTAAAATCCGCTAACTCGGATTTTTATTTCATAATAGTATAATATCCGCGCGGATCGGATTTTTTTAGTTTCATAATATGAATATCCGACGCGAGACGGATTTTCCGACGTCGGAAAAATTTCATAATAGGGGCCCAGTTCCTGAAGTCCATACTTCCAAAATTCATACTTCCAAATGACTTCTGACAACTGCCCGAAAATCAAAAATGGTTCATTTTTTCATCAATATTTAATTTTAAATATTTTTTCATAAAAAAGCAAAACAAATAAATTTTTAGAAAATGATCTGTTCCAGTTTCGTTGCAAATTTAACTTAATTATTTTTAATTTTTCAAAATACTGACAAAAAAAATCTAATCACCAATTTCTGCCCAAATATCACTGGACCCTGCCAATTTATCAAAAATCCTTAAGTATGAAGATTTTCAAATCAGTGTCCATTTTTATGCAGATTCTATACTTTTAAAAATATTTTCGAAAAACGCAGAAAGCGTTTAGCAATACTTTAGTAGGTGCCATTTTTAGTGTGCGACTTCCGTAAAACTCAGAATCCCCCCAATTTATTTTTGGATTGGAGTCGAGGTCGAAAATTTTCGTGTATAATATATATTTAGTTTTACTTTGTAAAAAGAAATTAAAAGTTATGTCTTGTTTAAAAATATTTAATTTAATTTTTTTTTGTTACTGCAGAAAAATGCATTAAATTGGTTTGTAATATATATTTTAATTTTTAATTGTTAATTTAGGGTATGCTTGTCTTATTCTGGAACGAACCTGCATCGAACAATTCATGGTTATTGAAAACTATACTAAGTCATCTGTATTTAAACAACCACAGTTAGTTATTCAGTTAATATTTAGTAAGCTACCCGCAACTAGCACAAGATGTAAATAGTGAAAATCAACCTGGACCATTAAACTTAAGTTTAATAACTTAAGTTTTAAGTTATTTGGGACCGGTGTACAATTTTGGAACTCGTCACAGTTTTACAGAATTGTTTGACACAAGACAGTTCAATGGTGAAATTTGGGAGCTTATTCACTCACTGATGATTTAATTAATTAACACGTATGCACCATAATAAGGAAGAAAATGATCGTTTTTTAATGATCTTCAAAAGAATCATCTAACCTGTATCCACAAGGGATTGTAATCTTTACATCGATAGTGGATCTAACAGCTATTGGTATGTGTTATAACAATGATACTATAGAAGTAAAGTTCATTATATGTATTTTTTTTCTAGAATGGATTTTGGAAGAATTAAAGGGAGGAATCCAACAAACCATAAACAATTTATATTTCTAAAATATATATATGTTTGAAATGAATTTAATTTGAAATACAACTTTTGAATTGGAATTTTATTAATTTTAAATATATGACTCAATTTTTTTCAATGTCTAAAACTCCAATCCCTCAACTACGATAATCAACGTCGTTTTATAATCCAGGTAAATTTTGTGCAAAATATACAGCATGTGGTATACATTGCAGCACCAAATCTATTCGATGCAAGTCGACTTTCTTCAATTTAGGAATTCTGCCAACAACATTGCCAAACATCGTTCAATAACTTGAATGCTTAATAAATATATAGTGTTTTTAAATAAACTTTATTTGAATATAATTTTGTTGTGAATGTTAACGATTCATGTTTGGTGTGAAAAAGTGGTAGCTTATCTCTTTGCACCAGATGGAAAATACGGGATTTTTTAAAAATTATTTTATAACTTCGTAACATCTATAACCTTTGTTCCAGCATCACAAATAGCCCGAAACGTCATATAAGTGTACCTTTTTGCAGTGGAAAGCGAGTCATCAGTTCCGTCGGTAACCTTAGAAAAACACTATTAGCCACTTGATGAAATTTACAATGGGTCAACCGAATTATTCTTTTATTTTGTAAATAATAAATAAATAATTAGCAACTTATTTTATGATCGATGTCGTGTCGATTTTATATTGATTTTAATGCTCCACGGATTATTTTCAGTGAAAACTTTATGTATCAAAATAAAATGCAGCTCGATTACATTTTGGGAACATTAAATGTTTTTCCATATATACCGGGTGTTTCTTTTAAACTGAGACGATCAAATATCTCGAAAAATAGCCACTCTACGGAAAAAATGTCCATAATCAAAATTTAATCATACCGCGAGGGAAATTCATTAGTACAAAAAACATATTCCCCCACCCCCGCTTTGTAGGTGGGGCGGCCATCTATCATGAACCGAACAAAATATTTCATTCAAATCATACGTACTTTTAGTCGTAGAATCCGTATCTGCAATAAAAAATATGGCTTCCTATCTTAGTTTAAAAGTTACCCCCGCCCTACCTACAATGGGGTGGGGGACTATTTTTTTTGCACTAATGTATTTCCCCCGCGGTATGATTAAATTTTGATTATGGATATTTTTTCCGTAGAGTGGCTATTTTTCGAGATATTTGATCGTCTCAGTTTAAAAGAAACACCCGGTATATTCTGTTTATGAAAAGAAAATCTCCGCTGAGTTAATTCCGGCTAGAGAACAGTTAACACAAGGAACACAAAAGCTTATGAAGTACGAGCCAGAATAATAAAGCATAGTTATTATTTTCCAATAATAAAACGCCGCTATTATCTTATTAAAACTTTTGAAAAATATGTATGTATCAAACTTGAACATTGAAAAAATGTATGATTTATGCAAAATTCATTGAGCGCTTTCAGCTCATCCAACTGTTGGCTTCAAGATTAATGAAATTATAACCAATTTGATTTAAATATTTCGTACAGTTCAAAATATTCAAAACGTTCGCCATGATTTTACTCAACATATCGTTAACTGTCCATTGCAGTCCTGCACACAATTTCTGATTTAATAATAAATGACTCAAATTTAGTACTATTACGTAGGTAACATGCGGCATCAAGAAAAATTTTGGATTTCAGATTTTTGCAAATTTATCACCTACGGCTTTTTGTGTGTGCGTAGTCTATAGCGTAGAAGGAGTGACTGGAGAGTGAAACTGGATAAAATGGTAGGCAAAAATCGGTCAACCGGATATGGAAGCTTCCATATGAACTTTTCGTTTTTGGAAATATTTTGAAAAACGATAAAAATAATTAAGAACTGAAAGGTTTTAAATTCAGATCGGAACAGTTTTCGTAAGCGCAACAGATAATTTTCGGCAAAAAACTGATTTTCAACTAAAATTCAGCCCAGACGGATCGATTGATCAGGATAAAACTTCATATTTAGGCTTTTTCCATAAATTTGGAGATTTCAGTGATTTTGGCCGAAATCCGTTTACCGGCGGGTGCAGCTTGCATAGGAGCTCTTTCATTTTTCGCAAATATTTTGAAATGTATATCATTTATGAAAAAACCGATTATTAAATTAACTAAAAGTTTTTAAATTAATTTCACAATAATTGTGTCGATTGTCAACCTCCTATTTTTCTTTTCTTCTATGCTGCTATTTTTATTAGGAAAACTCGATGCATTTAACCAAGCATCCAGACGGATTATTGACCAGGATCAAACTTCATAGTTAAGATTTTTCCATAAATTATGGCCAAATTATGTTTGGCCAAAATAATGTCACCGGAACAGCTGCCTTCCATAAGAGCTGCCTTTTATGGTAATATTTTGAAAATAATTTACTGTAAATATTTGTCTATAATTTAGTGTAACCTCATATTCGTTTTGATCAAGGAAACCAACGGTAACATTCATGTCAGTTACTTAAGGGACAACCTTTATAATGCTAGGTGTGTCATTTCTGAGATAAACTATTTTCAAACTAAACAAGTCACTCCAGAGTGTGCTATAGATACTGAGTTTCTTCGAAATTTTTTTTGAAAATTCATGAAACTTCCGATATTTGTTGTTTATGTTGAACACTGAATTTAATTAAATTTTGCGATACGAAAATTTTGGGGGTTTGAACTGATATGTACTCATTCATGATTTTCTCATTTCTATGATACAAGAATATTTTATATAGTTTTATAAATATTTAGTTAGGACAACAAAAAGGACACTCGTCTACACCACTAAACGTCTCCCCTAGACTGATTTTTTTTTTAAAATAATTAATTCCTAAATAATTAATAATTAATTTAATAATCTCCTATCTTGCACCATTCTCGAGATAAAAGCCTGCCAAACTTACTATGTATAATTTAGACGAATATTGTTTACAGCAGACCAAAAGACCCGGTGTAGCGTATTACCCGTTTGATCTGGGTTAAAAATTCACAGCTGCCACTTCCGATAACTAAGGAAATTGAAGGTTAGGATTTATAACGAATGCCATTATTTTGTCATTTATATCGATTTGTGTTTAGGTCTTAGGCCCCGCCTCAAACTAGTTTGGTATATTTCCTTATATACAAATGGCAGCTTCACCTCAAAAATCAAATATTTTCCTTGCAGCCTTGTCTTAGCTGTCGCTGGTATAGTGCCAATATGTCATCAGTATCATCGATATTAGGAAGCATAAGTTCAGGTGGTGGATTTCTCGTCATGAAATCTATTTCCTTTTTTAGTTGTTGAGTCGTCATAAACCTCGTGGTAATGACTATTGTGCGTATCCAATACTACTTCTATCAGTGTATCTTGATTTTCCTTGAATGTAATCATGCGTAACATTGTATGGATTAATAGAGCTAGAAGTTGCTTTTTTCATCGTTGTTCTCCAACGTCTCCTCAACTGATTCTTGAATACCAGCCAATGCTTGTTGACATTTGCATGTCTATTTTTGAAGACATTAATTGCGTCTAGCACCCCAAATAGTTCGTTTATATTTCCTCCTAAGTTAAAAAGTAAACGTTTGCTTCTTCCAAAACTCACCTTATGATGGTGAAGCAATTCATCCTTGTGCTCCATTTATTGTAAGGATTGCTCATGGTTCTATTAGTCTACATGTATTTTCTCTTAATCTTTTAATGATACCCGAGTTTGCTAGTCTGTCTATGGAGCGATTAAAGGCAGACAGTTCTGCAATCGTTGTGTGTAAGTGTTTGTTTTTTTTAGAAAAGGAAGTATTAATTGTTCAGTGGATTTAATGTTCTTGGTAAGCGTGGCAACTCGAGACCTGCAGACCTTGTGTTGTCCTACCTTGTGGTCGTCTATTGTTACATCTTCATCTGAGTTGCTTGTTGGATCTTGATTATCCTCAGTTGGAAGGGGACTTATCTTTGTAATCGGTCTCTTGAAGAAAGTGTTTTTGAACCTATTATTGATACCACTCATGGTTAGACCATATGACCCTGGATGAGAATCTGTTATCCTTCCCATTGCCCTGAAATCAGTAGTCTCCCGATTAAAAAATGTTCAAGTGTCAAAGCATCAAAATCATCTAAATCGCTTGACAGTGAAGAATCGGTCTGGAATTTAAACATGCTTCAATTTGTGATAAGACGATGCTGCACTCCTTGTAGGTTAGTGTTGTTTCCGTAGCCACTATCACCTTCTTTATTGGCCTTTCGTTTGACTCCAGACTCCCAAAAGTCTCCGAAGTGGGGACTACCAGGCAGGATGAAATGCCAGTTTGTACCATGGTTAGCTGCTTCCTGAGCTGCGTTGTTGTTTGCTTGTTGTATAGCCACCTGTAGCTCCTTACTTAGCGTGTTACGAAGTTGGTACCGTTGTCACTGTATATGTTTAAAGGCGTTCCCCTTCTTGAAGTAAATTTTCTAAATGCTGCCAGGAATGCTACTGTTATTAGCTCACTCACCATTTCCAAGTGAATTGCTTTCGTAGAGAAACAAATAAACAACGCGATATGTCCCTTGTAGGGCTTGATTCCTCTTTCTTAGAATACACGGACTGCAAATGGACCTGCGTGATATTTATTGTCACTCCATCTGCCCCATTCCCCCTTATTGGAAAATGGGGCAGATGGAGTGGCTCTAGCTTCCGGTAATATACTCATTAACTGTTCTGATGCTGCTCTTCTGAATCGAAAATATTTTACACAATTGTGGATTGTTGTGCGTACTAGACGTTTACCATCCAAAACCCAATATTTTGAACGTATTTGTGCTAGAGTTGCTTGTACGCCTCCGTGTAATACAAGATGGTGTGCTTCAATTGTGACGAGGTTTGAGTAAATATGTTTTTTGTTAGAATCAGTTGATCATACTTAAGTTGATATTTTTGTAATCTACCGCCGACCTTCAACAAACTATCTTCGTCCGTGAATGGATTTAGTGATGATAGTTTGCTATTTTTCCTGTTTTCCTGAGTTTGATGTGTGCGGCAAATTCCGAATCTTGTATTGTTTTTATGATTACATTGTGTGATCTGGTTAATTAGTCTACCGTTTCATTTTCATTAAATGTACAATAAAATTAATCCGATAATTCCCTTTTACCGATTTGTGACCATTTGGTTTGTCGTCTATCCAATTGGTGGTTTCATAAAAATTAAAATTGAAATGATTACAAATAAATACTGATAATTTGCCAAACTTTGCATGTCATCTTTAAAATTTTAAGAAACATAAAACTGTCAAATAGTCGTGACAATTTGAAATTTTTATCGACTTATTTATTACAATTATGTAAATATTCTGAAACGTATTATCATAGAAAAATCAGTTTACCATAGATTTCTCATTTTTATAAATCAAGAAACAAAAATGAGTTGAGTAAAAAAGTTATGATAATTCCAATGTCATGATTGTATTTGTGACTTGCAATGTAATGTCACAAATACAATGATGACATTGGAATTGTTAGAACTTTTTTACTCAATTCATTTTTATCGTTCGATTTATTAAAATGAGAAATCTATGGTAAACTTATTTTTCTATGGTATTATAGTCAAATTGTCAAATTGTCGCCTTCCATTGTCGCGTTTATTAAATATTTCCTGCAAAAAAAAAATCAATGTAAAATATTAATGTGAAATCTGATATAAACTAGAATGATTTTTGCCAACAAAAAGTTGCCAAACACCAAAATACATTTAGGGAATACAAATTCTCTTCTGTCAGTAAAACTTTACAGATTTCCGGGGAAAGTTAAAATAGCCCGCAGATAATTGACAGTAATAGAAAAAGGTATTAAAATATTTTTAACATTTTTAATTACTCTGACAACACCATAAAACTCATTTCGCAAGCATAATATGAAACCTTTAGCAGAATATGGCATAATTTCAAAAGGGAGAATTTTCGCCAGGAAGCGATTAGCCCCCGCTACTGAAACAAAAACACATCCATCATTGTTTGTCCTTAAAATTAAATTTATTGAAATCACAACGTCAATTTTTTAAGCACATGCAACACAAAAACCTTCAAGCAAACAAAGAAATCCATTTATTTCTAAGGTAAACTTGAACATAATTCCCAATCGTATATCTGCATATTTCCTCGAAGCAATAAAACAAATTTATGACAGATCATAAGTTACTATGCACATATAGTAGATACTTAGATATCAAAAAATCATATCCTTTATTATAATACAAAATTTGCATTCAATTTTTTTTATGTTATTTATTTTTCAATTACCGAAAATATAATAAGATGAAAACAAATAATTTTCGTATTTGCATTTGTGAAAATTTTATCAATAAATTGCAAAGTATTTTTTTTTGTTTGCTCGTTTCATTCGCAAAGTTAATAGCATATGTATGTACTCGTGTATCGTGTATGTGAACATAAGTTATTTTCTACGCGTACATAAAATGCATGCAAATATATATCCTTTATTTGTTGGGATGATTATTTGACGAGAATTTTTTTGTCAAATGTATGTACCAAAAAACAGGAAGAAAGGATAATAAAAAAATTCTTAATACCATGGAATATTAAATCGTTATGCTACTTTTCAGATATTGTGTGTTGATTTTTGTTGGGAAATAATATAGTTTTCAACCCCGTGTATATTTTGATCCGAAGTATGAGAAAAACTATAAAAATTCTCTTTGGAAATCGAATTGAAGTCTTCTGGTAATGACAAACCAAACGAATCAGAACATAATTTTTTTACTTCTTGTGCTATACGCGAAATGAAAATTTATCTGTACGTTTGTTTGATACGGCTGTTGATTTTTATGTGTCAATTCAATTTTATGTGTATTTTCCTTCGTCTTTTTCTTTATAGTTGTTGCTACCAGTTTCGTGTATTTTAAATGAGATGACGATAATTTTAAAATTCCTTTCGAATATGGAAATTATTTTATTGACTTTGAAAATCGTACCATATTAAAGAAATTTAATAATTCGAAATGTTCCGTCAAGTTTTTGTATTTGTAGAACTAAATTAATTTTTACCTAATGATCACATTTTCAGCATTGGAAGGAGAAATAATACAACGAGAAAAATACAAGATATCCAGTTTAACATGTAGTAAAATACATGTTAAAAAACATACCTACACTAGTTACAGAAAAGCAACAAAATGCTACAAGCAATAAGCAAACCTATGTTGGTTAAAAATTCAATCTTTAAGTTTATTTAATTCTTTTACGTTTTTTGTAAATGTTAAACTTTTCAACATCATTGGAAAAATTGAAAAGCTCTCTTTGAACCTACCACCAGCAGTACAATATTTCCACTAAATTTCTCAAAGATCTGTTATGTAAAACAGTTTTTGTGAAACTGAAAAACAGTTTTTTGACACAAAGTCTTCATTTCCGCTTAAATTATGGAAAACTGATCTAGTATTTTTGCAGAATTAATTTACAATTTGTAAGTTGATAGTCGTTTTTCTCGTAATTGATATAATTTCCACAATATTTGAGTGAAATATTTTTTGAAATAAATAAAGTTTTTCCCCTATCCATTCTAGGACGAATCCACCTAGACTGTACAGAGGACGAATTATTGTTAAAAAATATGTTTTTATCAAAAAACGTCATACCCGCTTAGTATTTGAAAAATTGGTCTGGGCAAATATTTTGCAAAATTAATCTGGAATCTTTTAGTTCCTCATTGTTTTTCTTGTAAATAACCAACTTTTCAAAAAATTTGCTAATATGGAAGATCCCACTGTCGTTACACCGAGTCCAACCAAAAATCAATGAAATCTCGCAATTAATGAGATAAACTTACGAGTAAGTATGAAGTTTTATCCCGATCAGACAATCCTTTATTTTACTATGTAAAATAAAGTAAAAAGAAATGGCACAGTGGTAAATGCTTTTGCGTTTGGAACAGGACAGGGAGGTACCGGGTTCAAATCCCGATAGGAGCAGGATGCAAAAGAAACACAACTACCACCGCCTATCGGCGTGCAATACTCATGGGCCGTTCCATCTTCAATGTCCAGTACTATAGGCTGGCATGGAGCTGTGCAATGCGCAGATGGTAACGTAAATCGGACCTATAGCCGTACGTCTTCGATTTGGCATAACTGAGTAAGTTAAGACGGATAAAACAAACCGTGAAAGAGTTGAGAGTGCTTCGACCCCAGAACAGATTGCAGGAATTAAAAAATAAACAAAGAAAATTAAAAACGGTTTTTTTTGTCAAATTCGTAATTTACGCTTCAATTTTGGTAAACTGATATTGTTGCCAGATTATTTTGATTATTTTAGTGCATAATTGTGTTTCTCACAAGTTACATAATTTTTAAAATATTAGGAAAAACGAGGCCGCTGCTATGGAAGTTGTTACGATCAATCAAACCGCCTAGGCTGTACAGCGCCTAACTTTTGGGAAATACGGAAGTATTAAGTATTGTGATAGTCGTTCTTATATTAACCAATTTAATCTTTAATTCCATAAAAAGACATAACCCCCGGACATCATCGCAAATTTTTATCAAGAATTGGTCATAAAATGACTCATGAAAATATGCTTTCGATAAAGAAAATAGAGACTGAAAATTAAAATTAATGGAAAATTTTTCTTAAGATATAATTACTTGCAATAAATGAAAAATGTCGGAGAATCGAGAACTTCCATTAAAAAAAAATCATCAGAAAATAAGAGGATGATGAGCTACATTGATTTTGTAAATATTTGTTTTTAAAAATATCATGTTCAACTCGAAATGACCGACAACAAAATTGGTACTATTGCCAAAACCTTTACAACGACACACCGGGTGTTTTTTAAGCTGAAACTTTCAAATATCTCGGAAAATAAGCCCTCTACGATAAAAATGACCAATATCAAAATTAAATCATTCTAGAGGGGAAATACATTAGTGCTAAAATTAGGACCCCCCGCCCCTGTTTGTAAGGGGGTTGGCGGGAAACTTGGAAACTAAGATAGGAACCCCTATTTTTTATTGCAGATTCGGATTTTACGGCTAAAAGTACGTACGATTTTCTTGAAACATTTTTTTTCAATTCATGATAGATGGCGCTGTAATAGGCGATATTAAATTTTTTTCGATTTCTCCTACTGAGAATATTATGCATACGATTCTGCAATATGTTTGCATTAAAATTAACACGTTTTCAATGTAAATACTTGAAATTAGTTTTAAAGAAATTGTATTTCTTAAATTAAAAAAAACTACTTTAGCGTAACCAAGGAACAACGACGTGGACATCATCTTTTAATTAAATCAGGTGCTTGTGCCGAGAAATGCTTGTGCCGAAATTCCAGCATACAAGCTTCTAAGTTGTGTACATTCATTTGAAATGAGTATTAATAAGTGCATTGAAGTCAAAGGCCATCATTTTGAGCACTTAATTTAATTAAAAGATGATGTCCACGTCGTTGTTCCTGGGTTACGCTAAAAGTAGTTTTTATTTTAATTTAAGAAATACAATTTGTTTAAAACTAATTTCAAGTATTTACATTGAAAACGTGTTAATTTTAATGCAAACATATTGCAGAATCGTATGCATAATGTTCTCAGTAGGAGAAATCGAAAAAAATTTAATATCGCCTATTACAGCACCACCTATCATGAATCGAAAAAAATGTTTCAAGTAAATCCTAGAGGGCTTATTTTCCGAGATATTTGAAAGTTTCAGCTTAAAAAACTCACCCGGATGTCACATGATGTTATTGGAATGATCAAACCCTCCTTGCGCCACAACGGTACTTTTGAGTAGTAAGGTGCTATACAACGTTATCAATGAAATGTGAATATCCTATCGCAACGGAACAGTTTGTTACAAGTGCCAAAACAACGGAAAAATATCTATTTTTAATCAGTTACACAATGGTATTTACACAATGGCATACTTAAGGACCTTTACGATAATGTGAAATGTGTATCTGGTATAGTAGTTCGATAAATACAGGGTGGGCCATCTAACTTTTTTTTTTTGAACTAGCGGTTATTTTGAGTATGGTAAGGGTTATGTCACTTCTGATTTGATAGAAAGTTTAGCTATAACCAGCGAGTCTGTAAGAAATTTAAGTAACAAAGCAACATCTGAAAAATGTATGTTTATTGACATTACTGACCAGCGAAACTCAAAGTACTTTTCGTTCAGTTTCGTTAAATTTGAATTGTCATTTAGCAATCCGTAACAAGAGCAAAAACTATCGCTCAAACTGAAGGGAACGTCAAAATTGTATATTTGAAGTGGCGGTATGTACATATGTTGGTATGTTTATATTTTTATAGTTTATGTGTACAAATATTTAAAATAAACAAATAAGTAAATCATGTACATATATTTACCTTTAAATACTCGTAATTGCATTTATTGTATTTAGTCAAATGTAAATACCTTGTAATATCCGAATCTGTCTCTTGTGCGATTTATTTTTCGTACCATTTTTGCCCCTTTGTCTTTTAAATAAGGTAAAGAAACTGTTCAATTTTCTCAAATAGATTCATTTTTGAGGAAAATCGTGGTGTGGTTAGTTTGTAATTTTCCAGATTGACATTTCAAAATTCAATTGACAATAATAATCGTGTTACAGATTCGCTGGTTAAACTGTCAAATATTCTGTAACAAAACGTTCTCGTTAAATTCTGTAAGGTTTCGTTACTGACTCTTACAGACTCGCTGGTTATAGCTTTAGTTTTATCCTTCCGCTGAACGAAAATGGTTGTGTATTCGCTTGAACAACGCTGGGAAATATTGAAACATTACTTCGAAAATCATGGTAATGTTGCAGAATGTGTGCGAAAATTGCGTGCGGATTTCGGAAGAAACGAAGCGGTGGGAGCTCCATATGTGCGTTATTTTGTGAAAAAAGTTAAAGAAACAGGCTTGCTAATTAATAAACCAAGCAGCTCACCAAGCGTACACTCGAAAATGTTGATTCTGTAGCCGAAAATGTGCATGAGTCGCCGTGAACGTCAACTCGTCATCATGCTCAAGATTTTACGCAGAACACTGAGACGAATTCTGCATAAACACCTTGGTATGACACCGTATAAAGTTCAATTGGTTCAGAAATTGAAGCAAAGAGACCATCCATTGCGTTTTCGGTTCGCTGAGTGGGTTTGCGATCGACCTGAAGAAGATGCCGATTTTGACCAAATAATCATCTTTTCGGATGAGGCGCATTTCCATCTTGGCGGCTATGTAAAGAAGCAGAATTATCGCATTTGGGCACGGAGAATCCGCACGTGATCGTAGAGAAGCCGATACATCCTCAACGAGTGACTGTTTGGTGCGGATTTTGGCCCGCTGGCATCATTGAGCCATTTTTCTTTGAAAATGAGCAAAGAGCCGCCGTTACTGTCAATGGTGAGCGCTACCGCACCATGATAAACGATTTTTTGTTCCCGGCACTTGAAAAGGAGGACATATGCAACGTTTGGTTTCAACAAGACGGCGCTCCGTGCCACACAGCACACGTTTCAATTGATCTTGATCACACTGTCTTCGAAGATCGAATTATCAGCCGAAATACTGATATGATTTGGACTATTATCTTTGGGGTGTTGTCAAAGATAAGTATTACGCCGATAAACTAGCAACGATTGATGCTCTCAAGAACAATATTCGCATTGCCATTGAAGACATAATGCCGCATACCATCGAAAATGTGCTCAAAAATTAGACCGACCGTATGGGGTACGTATTAAATAGTATTCCATAATTAATCGGAAGGATTATTCTTTACAATGAAAAAATAAATTTGAAAAAATATTGAGAACTTTTTGTTTTATCGCATTAAAAAAAAAAATTATTTGGCCCACCCTATATAATAAAACATGCTACAAGTCGAATGATAACGAGAAATTAAAATGAAATGGAAAATGATCAATTCTCAGTGTTTATACGCCCGTCGAAGTGATGTTTGTAAAATAATCTATATAATGAAATTGCAGGCGGTAACACGCGCAACCGCATTTATGAAAAATAAAGTTAGCAAGGAAATAAAGGATAAAATCAGTACCAAAATAATTGAGTATAGGTAACCCTCCAAGAACACGGTATTCGAAGAACACGGTTTCGAAGAACACGGGTACCCTTTTTCTAAAAATTACGCGGTTTCAAACAACACGATTTTCGTTATTCTCTTTTATTTTGTCATATCAAAACAAAAAGTTGTTATGTTAAGTTTGTTATATCATAACAAAAAGTACAAAATAAAACGTCGTTTTTTTTATTTTATTTTTTGTAGTCTCGAACAACACGGTTTTAAAGAACACGGAAATAATTAATCGTGTATGTTGCTACGCAACTTGCGCAACATTTTTTACGGCATAAAACATAAAACCTGAAATTTACAAAACACAAAACAACACATAATTCCAAAGTAAAACACTAAATTTAAAACATTATTTATATACAAAAACTTTATTAATTTATTATTTACATTAATTTATACACAAATTCTTACTATTATTATTGTTGTTAAATGTATATGTAGTTACACAAAAACTTGCTGTTATCCAGTATTTGTTTCCAGTTTGTATGTTCCTAGAATAGAAATTATAATATTAGAATTTATCAATTATTTATATGCAAATACTTATCTGTTATAAATCACAGGCAGGATAATTATCTATAAAAAACATAATTATTATAACTTTAGAATTTAAACAGAATCTAACTTGAATAAATAAAAATTACTTACCTTGTTTACATATGGGACTGTCGAGACGATGACACTTCCATCATTTTGTTTGACACTTACGTACACTCATACCAAAATATACCCATTGAACCTATTAAACTCCGAATGTAGGTAAAGTAGATTGTACACTGCATGTAGATAGTACATACGTCAAATCAATTTTATTCCGAATTGTATTCGGTATATTATAATAAGTAAATAATATATATTTTAAGATAATTGTTTATAGGGTGAGTTAGGTAATTCCGAAACTCCGAAACTTATGTCAACTTAAAAAACAAATTTTGTAAAATCATTCTCTTACCTTTTCAACTTTGGAAGCAGCAACACCTACGTATTAAAATAAATTTGTACATATATGTTTACGTTTATATATTGCATTTTTATTTTATTAAATCTATAATATTTCAAGGTGAATAAGCTTGGGCACAATTATACTCCGTACAATATAAGTTTTTATTTGCGGACGTTCTACATTCCCCAACTATTCACTTTGAACACATACAGTGTACTAGGAGGCTTTCCTGTACTTAATTTTAAGATTTTTGGTCCATTCATGTTAAGGTAATTATATTTGTTTTAAAATTTAAAGTAAATAAAACTTAAATTTAAGAATTTTAAATAATTTGAAACAATGATTTATGTTACATTCAAAATAAAGAATTAAAATAAAGATTTTTTTTTCTGAGGGTAAAAGTATACAATATTTAGAAATTTACATTCCCCAAGAGTAAATTGCAAAATGTTTGGAAAAACGAGAACTATGAGATTTACTCGTAACATCTCCCAATATATCTTCAACATTCTATGGAAATAGTAAAAACATTTATACGTATTATCACATCATCGTATATCAACACTTAATCGTAAGACCGTTAACCATAAGACGGGTTAATGTAAGACTAGTAGAAAAAAAATTATTGTAAAAAACGTCAAAATAAATGCCAAAACGTTTGCAAAAAATTTACTGATTAAGGGGCAATGGCTATGGACCAATACTCGGGTAGCTCGGCTAGTGCAGTAAATTGATTTTTTAGAACATATTTATCTCCGTGCCAGTTCTATAGTAAATATATTTGTCAGAAGTGGTTTGGAGGGTAAAATTTGTATGTTCGAAGAGTTAAAATCGCTGGTTCGTTGGTGGTAAAATACAGAACAAGTAGACACAAGGCACATTTTATGTTTGGTAAAACATTTAGGGGACTGGTTTTGGGTTCATGTTACACGCGCTGAATAATCTGTTATGTTAAATGTTGCGTTAAATTATTATGTTGATTACGTAACATTTTAACGTAAAATGTTATACAGAAAAAACTTGATCCGTTAACTAATTGGGGAGTCCATAAATCCAATTGTCTGATAGTCTGAATGTTTTTAAATTTAATCTATTCGTTCGAATTTAATCTGAGACGGAACTCAGGCATTTCTCAGCTGATTATCGGGATCAGGCATGTTGTATGAAAACAGATTCTAAAATGAGTTTTGGAAAAATTTCTGGAATATAGCCAACTGGGACGGAACTCGATCAATTCTTAAACGATTATGATTGAAACAGGTATGCTGGATGTAAATGGAATTCTTAAATGATTTTGGAAAGGAATTCTGGAATATGGTCACCTAACACGGAACTCAATGAATTCTTAACCGATTTGGTATGTTGGATGGAAATGAGATTCCTAAAAAAATCCTGATGAGAAAAATTTTATATTTTACCAAACATTTGCGGTTCAGGTGGAGGTTTAACCCCGTTCGTTTTTTTTTTGTTAATCGTGTGCGTTACAAATTAAAATGTCAAGAACAATTAAATTAAATAAAAATATTGAAGATGCCATGACCATAGATGACAAAAATAAAGTGGCCATTATAATTGTAATGTGTGCGGTGAGGTTGCCAAATTAGCAAAGAAATAGTTGAATCTTCAACAAAAGATTCTTCAAGAGATATACCAATCACGGGAGGTAATATACATTTGTTATTTCCGTTAAAATTTGAATAGACCACAAACCACCAGCATTTGTGAATATATGTGTAGATATTATGCTGGGACGAAAACCAACATTCGAATAACTTCTGACTCGTTTAGAAGGATAGTAGAATGCATACCTCTCAAAACTCATAGTTTATAGAGTATAAAGGTAGAGTTAATTGTGTTTCCATTTTGGTTGGGATGCGAGAACAGCTACCCAATGGTTTCGAATGCGATGCTAATGCCGAAAGCCACAGTCAAAAATATAATTCATAAATATTTAAATAGTTTCAAATAGTGCAATGGTGCAAAAGCTACCACCATTTTCAACGTTGGATGAAATTGGTGGCAAATTCGCAAATAAGGCAAGTACATATTACAATACGCAATATTTGTTTTATAAATGCAATGTTGTTTTGTGTATGTTAATTTTTTTGATCATTTATTTTTTTATAATTCCATCCAAAGGTTGAGGCGGTTTGTGACCTAACATACAAGATCATTAATCTGTGTGTCTGTTCGGTGCTTTTTTAAGGGGTACATACCACAGATTTCAACCTGGCTAAATGGCAAACACTTAATAAAATCATCTATTTTTATTTGTGTTGCTTTTGAAGAAAAATTGGATAATTGCAATCTTAAAAAATATCTATCCCGAAATGGACTTATACTACATAACTTCTACATTAAATCAGTTAATGAAGTTACAAAAGTTTATAAAATCGGAGGTAACTACGTTATTGTAGTTACTCATCAATCTAAAACTGATTGCAGTGATCTAATCTACGCTTTAGAAACTTTAACATCCTACTTGCAGCATCGAAAAAATGAGCCTTTCATAATTACCTTGGATGTTAGCCATCATGTCTACAAGGTTTTGCCAGTGTTGGATTATGTTACAAACTCTCCATTTAACAACATCAAATGGGTTTTAAATATTCCTTTCAATATGTCACTGCAGTATGAGAGAATGTTATCTACCCGTTGGATTACAGGTGATCCCTCGAAGTTCTCATATGGAAACTGTACGGATTTTCCATCCACATCTCCGACTTTTCACAAGGTGTTGTCTGCAGAGTCCAGCTATAAGAATTCGATCATAGAAATAATGTTTTACCTGAAACACTCAAACAGCCTAATAAAAAGCCACTTAAAGGATCATTACATTAAGAACATAAATCTATTACCTTTCTCCGCTGCTTCCTTACGACAATTAAACATATTTATATTTGACAACGCTACCAAACAATATCTCGAAGAACCGAACACAAAACATCAGTTTGGCTTCGATGGGAATAATCTGGTGCAACTGTGTGAAGACACAAACACATTTATTACCCCAAACAGATACATTTTTTGTTCATCGGGTACGGTAATTATGTTAGATCATCAGACTTACAACTCGTTAAACAATATCTATCTTAAAACAAACATAAAGATGCCGGATATTACAAATATTCAAGGTGTACCTGGGTGTGGTAAATCAACATGGATTATAAACAACCATAATCTGGGCACTGATCTTGTTCTATGTGCTACAAAAGAAGGACTTGCAGATATAAAATTAAAGGTAACATCACGTTGCGAGCACAAAAACACTAACTTTAATAACATCAAATTAAACTACAAAACGATTGCCTCATACCTAATAAATGGTAACCGGACCTACGATACAGTTTTTGTTGATGAGTACATGATGGTGCATGCTGGATATATAGGACTTGTGGTTATCAAAAGTAAATGTTCTAAAATATATCTTCTAGGTGACAAAAATCAAATACCATATATTGACAGATTACATCATGTCAATATGAAATTTTCCGATGCAAGTGCTTTTGTAACAAAGACTGAATACTTGAATGTAACGTATCGATGCCCAGCTGATGTTACTTCTGCTCTCAAAGAATACTACCCTAACATCACTAGTATGAACACAGTGGAATCTTCCGCCGAATTTATAAACCTGCCACCAAATCTATCATCATTACCTGTGTTAGAGAACGCTTTCTATCTAACTTTTACCAGAGCTGATAAACAATTAATCTCTCAGCTTAAGATACCAGAAACCAGTAAAGTCTTGACGATCCATGAAGCACAAGGTTTAACCTCACCAAATGTAATATGTATAAGAACCAATTCTCAACCTCTTGAGCTGTTCGATAGTGTACCGCATGCCATAGTTGCAATCTCTAGACACACAAAATCATTTAAATATTTTTCTCCGGTGGCCAATGATAGACTACACTCACTTTTAATGAAAGCTCGAACTTATACTATTACTCAAAAGGTAAATCAGCCCATAAAGTCCAAAAAAAGATCGGTATATGAGAAATGTGCAATTTACTATCAAAACGTAAACAAAATGGCATCAAAAGCATCTAAATTCTACAAATTCGTTTTAAAATCAAACTACCTTATTTATGTAATTTGTGAAACTTCATTAAAACCAGACATACGGAGCAGCGAATTTTTTGGCCATGACTACGTTGTTTATAGATGTGATCGGTCTCCTGAAACTAGTTCAAAGAAATCGGGTGGTGGCGTACTGATAGCAGTACATTCTAAACTCTGGAATGCTCCAGTAACTTTAGCCCCATCGAGAGTCGAACAGATCGGTGTAAAAATCAAAATCAACCAAACCAATCTAATCATCTACGCAGCATATACCACCTCAATCAAATAGTGATCATTATGCAACTTGCATCGATGCGATTGATGAAGTTATTAATACAACAAACTCGTCAGATTTAGTTCTTGTGCTTGGTGATTTTAATCTTCCAAATATAACTTGGAACTTGGACCCAGAACTAAACTGTATTTTACCTTGCAATATAACAACAGATGCGGAATCTTTATTTGTGGACGCCATGCTTGGTTATAATTTGAACCAAATAAACACAATTGCTAATAATCGTGATAGATTATTGGATCTTGTCTTCAGCAACGACATTGACACCTTTAAAATTTCTGAATCCCTATTACCTTTTGTCATAAATGATGTTAATCACAAATCTTTGGATATTGTATTTGACTTAACTAAAATGGCGAGATCAGAACACCTACAACCAATGAAATACAACTTTAAAAAAACTAACCGTGTGGGGCTACAAAGTTACCTGGAATCCATCAACTGGCAAATAACTCTCAATTCCAATGATATAAACGAAAATGTGGACAAATTTAATGACATCATGCTTCAAGGCTTCGAAATGTATGTACCTATGTGCTGTAAACCACAAAATGCTCACCCTCATTGGTTTGATGATAGACTAGTTAACTTAAAAAATCGGAAGTCGAAAGCGTATGCCAAAATGTTGAAAAGCGGGTTAGAAGCGGACAAAACTACGTTTCTACAACATAGTAATGAATTTGAAATTTATTTCAAATCTAAATACAGGTCGTATCTTAATCAAATTCAAGACAAAATCAAAGTAAATCCAAAACAATTTTGGAAATACTTTAGGAATAAACGCGAAATTGAAGGATACCCTGCTAATATGACGTACAACAATACCTGCTCTTCAAACGCCAAAGATATAGCTAACATGTTCGCGTCGTTTTTTCAATCAGTCTATAGACCAAGCGTTACTAGTGGATTGTACGAACAACCCAGCAACAACAACACATCAATAACTCCTCCTATTATTTTTGAGGACAACATTTTATCGGCTTTAAGGGGGTTTGGAGATGGTTGCGGTCTTGACGATATTCCCTCCTCTATTCTGAAGGAGTACGCTGAAATTTTAACAATTCCATTATGTTATCTATTCAATCATTCCTTAAACACCGGCGTGTTTCCTGAAAAATGGAAAATTTCAAAAATTACTCCAATTTTTAAATCGGGTAAACGTGAGGATATCTCATGCTACAGAGGAATATCAACTACATCATCAATTCCAAAATTATTTGAGTTAGTATTATGCAACAGTTTTAAATCCACAATTGCACGTCATATATCAATAAACCAGCATGGGTTTATGCCTGGCCGATCCACATCGACTAATCTGGTTGAATTCACCAGTAAACTAATTAACGAGATAGAAAAACACCGTCAAGTTGATGTAGCGTACACGGATTTTAGTAAAGCATTTGATTCTATCTGTCATCATAAAGCACTCCAGAGTTTATTCAATTTTGGGTTCTCTCTCGATTACATAAATTGGTTTAAATCATATTTATCAAACCGGTGCCAATTTGTGATAATGGGAAATGAAAAATCAAACTGTATTAAAGTTACATCTGGTGTTCCCCAAGGATCACACCTCGGGCCTTGGATTTTTATTGTTTTCATAGACCGAATAACCGAGATAATCAAAAACTCAGACGTGCTCATATTTGCAGATGATGTGAAAATTTTTCGTACTATTAATGGATTGTTAGATACGGAGAAACTTCAAGAAGACTTAGACAGATTAAGTGAGTGGTGTGATCGGAACTCACTATACTTAAATATTAAGAAATGCAAAATCATGTCTTTCCATCGTAAACGAAATCCAATAATTACTTCATACAAAGTCAACAACGAAGTACTGCAAAGAGTCAATGAGGTTATAGACTTAGGTGTTACATTTGTCGAAAACGCCAGTTTCAATAGGCATATTGAAAATTGTATTGCGAAAGCGAATGCCATGTTCGGATTTGTTAAAAGATGGACAGGTGAATTTAAGGATATCCAAACCTTATGTTCACTCTATTTCGCTTATGTTCGATCTCAACTGGAATACGCTGTAACGGTCTGGAATCCATACTATGCTGTACACATAAAAAGAATTGAAAGCATTCAAAAGAAGTTCCTGATTTTTTTGTTAAAGAAAAGTGACTGGGATTACGACCACAACTTACCATTCCATGAAAATGTGGCTCGCTTACCTCCATACACAACAAGATGCACAGATTACAAAATATGCACGCTTGAAAATAGACGACTTCTCTTGGGAGCAGCTTTTATTGGTAACGTTTTGCTTGGTCACGTAGATTCAGCTTACATCTTGGAAAACATATCAATTCACGTGCCATGCAGAACATTTAGAAACCATAAATTTTTAGCACTTGAACACCATTCCACCAACTATGGAGAAAACAACCCAATTAATAGGATGTCTAAATCTTTCAACTTAATTGACGATGTATTTGACTTCAACTTATCAAAGGACAACTTTAAAAATATCCTTAAAGACTTTTTTCTAAATTTTTAATTGTTTAAACCAAAATTTGGTTTATATTTTTTTTTTTTTTTATTCTGTTTTAAAGTTTTTTGTTGTTTTAATATAATTTTAACTATAACTGTAAATAATCTGAAATCATACATGTATATTACAAAATAGATTTCTTTAAATAAATAAATAAATAAATAAACATTCTGGTTACGGTTCTTCGTAGTGCGATGTTGTCTGTCAAGTGGACATTATTATGCAATCATCATTTGTATTATCATCAATTAAATAAATTGGATGTAGTCCATGTTCTTCTTTTTAGAAGTCATGGAGCTCATCAAAGAGCTCACATTGAGTGGGCAGTATTTCCCCGTCTGGTGCACACTGGACTGTGGTTAAATCATCCCCTGTAATATGAAAGACAAAACGGATCATAAAATGTCTTTAATTTAGCAAGCAAACATTACGTTATATTTCTTTAATAAGTTTTGCCATTTATAAGTGACATTTTTCACAGTTTCAGAGAGCCCCGCTTCAGTTATCTTTTCAGTTAACTTTTCTAAAACAGGAGATAGTACGTGGATTATTAAATATGCCACAATTATGAATATTAACTTTTTTCTTCCTTCGAAATGTCAAATAATTGCGTCCAGAAAATTTACCAGAAAGAATTGTATATAGTTTCTTATTATTAGAAGAAGCTCTATAGATCAAAATAATCCTTTGGATGGACTTCTCTAGGTTATTTCTTTTTTTTTCTTTTCTATTTTTTCTATTTTTTAGTTTGGAAACCCTGTTTTCTGGATGTAGTAATCAATATATTGTGTGCGTGGAAAAATAATTAAATTATTTAGAAAGCGGCAATTTTAATTGCTAAAAGTTATACAGGGTTATCCAATTCGAGGTTGATAAAGTAGAAATCTGTATACCGACATCTGTCAAAGATAAACGTCAAGTACGCTGTCATTTATTTAGTTGACATTCTGCCATTTAAGAATATGGAGCATTTAACAATCGACCAACGCGTTAAAATTATTAAATCTGCTGATGCTGATTTTTCGAACAAAATTTTCTTCAGTGATGAAGCTCATTTTTCGCTTGGTGGATACGTTAATAAGCAAAACTGTAGAATTTAGGGCTCAGAAAATCCACAATTGATTGTAGAGAAGCCATTACCCCCGGAAAAAGTCACTGTTTGGTGCGCATTGTGGTCTGGTGGTGTGATTGGGCCGTATTTTTTTGAGAACAACCATGGACGAACCGTTACCGTCAATTCTGAGCGCTATGGCCGCATGTTAACCGATTATTTTTTTACGAAAATCGAAGATTATGATCTTGACGATATGTGGTTCCAGCAGGATGGAGCAACCAGTCACGTAACACGAGCAAATCGAGATCTTTTGCAAGAGAAATTTTCTGGACGTTTGATTTCGCGATTGGCTGATGTCAATTGGCCTCCAAGATCCTGTGATTTAACGCCTTTGGATTTCTTTTTGTGGGGCTACGCGAAAGATCGTGTTTACGCAAACAATCCTCAAACTCTTGACGAATTGAAAACTATTATTCGTAAGGTAATGGCCGAGATACCGCCCGAAATGTGCCGAAAAGTCATTGAAAATTACCTCAAAAGAATCAAGGCCTGTAAGAAGTCCCGTGGAGGACATTTGAATGATATCTTGTTTAACTAAAATTGGCAAGGATCAATCTGTAAAATGAAATAAAAATTACAATACATTCCGAATATTTTGTGTGTTTTTTTTAAGTTTACTTTATCAAGCTTGAATTGGATAACCCTTTAAAATATACATAAGAACTAAAGATGAATGTGTTGTAATGTAAGATTTGTGAAAGTTTGAGAATTAAGTGAATAAAATAGTAAATTAAAATAGAAAACATTTGACACCAGTGCAAAAATTAAATTTTTATTTTTTTTTATGCAACTAATGCATTTTTTCACATAATTACGATAAAAATCAGAACAGTTAAACCTTTTTCACGCGTGTTTATCTTGTGAAGTGAATGAACGGTAAAATTTTCTAAAATGTCAAATTGTGAAAAATGTAAAAAAGCTACTGATTCGAGAGAGCGGACTACAATTAGTTGTTTGTTTGTTGTATGTTTCGGACGGTGCAGGAAATTATATCATTACGCTTGTGTGGATTGGAACTTTGAAAAGTTTGTAAAGTTATTTAAAGAATGTCCATATGCAAGATTCGTTTGTCTTGAGTGCCAAGGTTATGAAGAAGATACGTTGTACGAAGAGTTCAACAAAATTAATCTTTTTATCATGGAAATGAAGCAACATTTAACGGCAAACCATTTAAAGATAGGACACCAGCTAGGGGAAATTAAAAATGAAGTAGAAGAAATTCAAAAGCCGGCGGAGCAACCACACTCTTTTGCAGCAGTAGTAAAGAGTAATCCCAACAAGTTGGTTATGTTACAACCAAAACAACCTCAAGCTAATAAAAAACTAGAGAAGATTTAACAATGTCACTCGATCCAAAAACTATACCAGTAATGGGCTGTCGCAACATTGCGAATGGTGGAATTATTTTGCAGTGCAACACTAATGATGCCAAGGAGAAACTAAAGACAATCGTGACGGAAAGGATGGGAGCTGATTATGAAGTAAAACTACCAGCGGAGCTTAAACCAAGGGTAAAAATACTTGGAATGTCGGAGAAGCTAGAAAGTGATGAAATAGTATCTGCGCTAAAACAGCAAAACCTTTTTCTCGCTTATAGTGATATCAAAGTAATAACCACTTATTGCAGAAGAAACTCGCAAAAAATTGATACAATCATAGAAGTAGGCTCCATAGATTTTACAAAAATTTTACAAGCTGAGAAGTTAAATATACATTTTGATAGATGCCATGTCGTAGAGTCAGTAGGGATCTCAAGATGCTTTAACTGTAATGGTTATGGCCATCATAGCAATAGGTGTACCGGCAAACTTTGTTGCCCAAGATGTAGCGAGAATCATAAGTTAAGTGAATGTAAAAGTCAAGAAGTAAAGTGTAGCAATTGCATTGCTGTAAATACAAAGCTCAATTTAAATGTTGCTATTAACCACACGACTTGGGACACCTCTTGTGCAGTATACCAACGAAAGATAAAAACATTGAAAAATCAAATAAGTTATCAATAGCAGTTCAAAACAAAAGACCTTCTATACACTAATATTCGCAGCTTACCCTCTAATTTCTTAGAGTTATCACAAATAATTATTCAATATAAACCGTCAATTGTATTACTCAGTGAATCTAGAACAACAGAAGACATGTACGACTCGGAATTTTTTATTGAAAATTATAAATGTGTACGGTGCGATTCGGATAGTTGTCATACTGGAGGGGTTGTCATGTATATTCACCAAAACATAAGCTTTAAAATAACTTCGAATATCGAGAAAGACCGTGCTTGGTTTTTGGCGATTCAGATCATAAAAGGATACCATACAACAGGAATATTTGGCGTAGTTTATAGATCATACCAAACAACAAAAGCAGCATTTTTAAATAATTTAGATGGATGGTTCGAAGAAGTTATCAATTATAATAAATCGAACTATATATTTGGGGATTTCAATATTGACGTGAAAAGCAACGATATTTACAGTTTACAATTAAAGCAGTTAATCATGGATTATAGATTGGTGCAAGTAGTTCCAGATTATACCAGAGTCACACAAACCAGCAAAAGTTTAATAGATCTTTTGATAACTAATTCAGTAAATACAAAATGTGAAATTATAAAAGAACAACAAATAAGTGATCATTGTATGTTATGTGTGGATATAAGCAGAAACAATTCACAGTTACTTGATCAATTTAAAGAAATTAGATCTCGGAAAAATTATTCTGGTGAAAAATTAAATTGTGCCCTAATCACTAGACTGCAGCACTACAGAACACAGAATGAATTGAATGAGAAAGCTGAAAGCTTAATACTGGAGTTAAAGAATGCGATTAAACAACTGACGCAAACAAAAATTGTTCAAAGTAGAAATAAAATCCCTTGGTTCTCAGAAAATGTGTCATTATTAAGACAAGAAAAGGAGCGTAATTTTAATATTCTGAAATTAATAAATTCAAGCGAGAATTGGGAAAACTATAGAAAAGCTAGAAATATTTACAAACAATCGTTAAGAAAGCAACAATCTGAATACATCAAGAATAAGTTCATTGAAAACCAATATAACCCAAAGGAGCTATGGAAAACTCTCAAATCTATGTATAAGACTAAAAATACGATGCAATGGAGTATTCAATTTAATAACAAAACACTCACCGATAAACAACAGGTCGGCAATTGAACGTCGTAGAGGAAAGACGTGTTTTTGTCTCTCCTCTATATAAATAAGTAAATAATTTAAAATGTGTTTAAATTAAATAATTAATTAAAAATATGTGTATATAAATAAATAATAATAATACTAATAATAATTTGTGTGTTTTAAGTAAAGTGAAAAGTGATTATAATAATTAATAATTGACTAGTTGTAATTTTTTGTGTGTGATGCGCTTGCAATGGCACAGAATATAAATATATATAACAATTTCGTTTATATGTATTTTGATACCGTTTTTTGAATGCATCATTCGCATTGTATGTATAATATTCTAAAGTGTATAGGAATTTTTTGATGCCAAAGGATGCTCAAGATAAGTGTTTTTTCATTGTTCTAAATTTTTAATACATGTTTTGTTATTACATATTTAACCGTTGGCTTAGTTTTAATTTTTGTGTAATTAATATTTTCTGTTTTGTGTCATTTTTGTTTGATCATGCAAAAGTTGGTGCATTTTTCACGATCGCGTGTTCTTTTGCTATATGAAAATAATTAGGGTTGAAGTTAAATTTTGGAACGCATTAACATGTTTGTATTGAAATATTTTGTATTTCTTGTTCTCTTTTTCCCATGCCATACGAGCATTTTTTGTATTTTGGCATTTTTTTCTTTCAATATTTTGTTCTGCTCTCTCTTAAATAAAATTTTAACTAAAATGAGTCAAAAATGTCCTTGAAATATTTTTTATTTCATTTATGTTTGAGTTGTGTGGTTGAACAGAAAATTTGTTTAAGTCGCAATTAAAATTTGTATCAAAGGTAAACGGGGAAAGAAACGAAGAAAAATGCGGCATTTTTTTTTACGTGTGGCATGGGTCTTTGCGTTGTTTTGTTACACTCGTTAAAAATTGTTGTTGTTGTTTTTGCGAGTAAACAAGTTTGATGTCCGATGATTTTCGTTTTTTTCTGGGTATCGTATAATTTTGTAACCTACGTTGTCTTTTATTTACATATTTTCTTGCAAATTTAATGTAAAAATGTGCTTCAATGTGTATGTGGGTGTGTAATGAACGTGCATGAATGAAGAGTATATAACAAATCAGATAACTGTTTCTTCAGTGTCTATGCATGTTTATGTGGCCGTCTCGAAATGTAGGGACTTTATTTATACGTATGTGGAACGTAAACACGGAGAGAAGCTTTCGTGCAAATGCTCTGGATTTTTTTGGAGAGTTTTTTGGCTTTATTGGTTTGTATCTTGTAGCAGGCGTGCGGCGGATAAATGAATTTTCATTCTACTGGGCATTGACTTTGTTTGTATATCATATATTTGGTGAATTGGTTTTTGTTTTTGGGGTGGTTTTCGTTTGGAGACTTGCCATTTTCTGTGGTGGTGTCTGTTTTAGTCTGGTTGGAGTGTATCGTATGAAGAGTGGTAATTTCGTTCGTTTTTCTTCTCTATTGTACGATAGTCATCGGATTAGGGACGTCGTAGCGGAGAATGGTGAAGTTTTGAGTGAAGATTTGCTTGAGGGTAAGGGGTACTTTATCAGAATGCAGGACGGATGGACGGAGTTTGTGTTCGGGTGACTAGGGGGTTTGTTTCTCCGTCACATGTGCGAGATGTGAATGAGTGGGGTCTGCATTCGTGCAATTTGGGCCTGCATACGTACAAGCCGTGTATTTTAACCGGCTTCTACTTGGTCGTATTTTGACTTCCTACTAATAATAATACATTTTAAAGTGTTAAAATTTCTAAATATTTTAAGATTCTTAAGCCGTCTGAGATAATGAACATTAATACTATATTTTATTTATTTATAGTTTCCAGATTGGACAGCTATCAATACTGAGTTTTATTATTAGAAATTAATAAATTATAATTTGTACATTAACGTTTTAATCGTTGAGTTGGTTTAGATATATATTCTGTAATTAAGAATTTCCTTCTTTATAAGCTCTTTCAATAGGTTTTACTGGGTATAATGCTTCCAAATTGATCGTATTTGTTAACCGCCATTTATGGTTTCAGATCGAAGTTAGTTTGCTTCAAGAACTGCATTGAAGTGACAATTGCCGTCGCTAGGAATATAATAGATTTCCACTATTAACCAGATAAAAAATTTTTAATTATAGGTTGAATTGTAGTTACAATTTAATTGTAATTTTTCTTATTTTAATTTAATTTAATTTTATATTTAAGATTTAATTTGTCCCACGACAATTGGGTTACTAATATTATTTTAATAGATTAAATGACTATGGTTATAACGGGTTATCCAATTCGAGGTTGATAAAGTAGAAATCTGTATACCGACATATGTCAAAGATAAACGTCAAGTGCGCTGTCATTTATTTAGTTCACATTCTGCCATTTAAGAATATGGAGCATTTAACAATCGACCAACGCGTTAAAATTATTAAATCTGATTAAAGCTGATTTTTCGAACAAAATTTTCTTCAGTGATGAAGCTCATTTTTCGCTTGGTGGATACGTTAATAAGCAAAACTGTAGAATTTGGGGCTCAGAAAATCCACAATTGATTGTAGAGAAGCCATTACACCCGGAAAAAGTCACTGTTTGGTGCGCATTGTGGTCTGGTGGTGTGATTGGGCCGTATTTTTTTGAGAACAACCATGGACGAACCGTTACCGTCAATTCTGAGCGCTATGGCCGCATGTTAACCGATTATTTTTTTACGAAAATCGAAGATTATGATCTTGATGATATGTGGTTCCAGCAGGATGGAGCAACCAGTCACGTAACACGAGCAAATCGAGATCTTTTGCAAGAGAAATTTCCTGGACGTTTGATTTCGCGATTGGCTGATGTCAATTGGCCTCCAAGATCCTGTGATTTAACGCCTTTGGATTTCTTTTTGTGGGGCTACGCGAAAGATCGTGTTTACGCAAACAATCCTCAAACTCTTGATGAATTGAAAACTAATATTCGTAAGGTAATGGCCGAGATACCGCCCGAAATGTGCCGAAAAGTCATTGAAAATTACCTCAAAAGAATCAAGGCCTGTAAGAAGTTCCGTGGAGGACATTTGAATGATATCTTGTTTAACTAAAAATGGCAAGGATCAATCTGTAAAATGAAATAAAAATTACAATACATTCCGAATATTTTGTGTGTTTTTTTTAAGTTTACTTTATCAAGCTTGAATTGGATAACCCTTTATGTAACGTTGAAGTGTCGGTGGAGGGAAACTTTATGGGTTGATTTATTTTTTGGCTTGAATGTTACACAATAAAATTTATAATCAGACAAATATTGATACATAGATTTTTTTTGTATTTTTGGGATCATGGCACTTCTTTAATTAGATTATTTGCTAATAGCTACTTATTACTAATTCTGTCATCTTACAGATTCCTGATTAGCTTAATAGTTTTATTTAATTCTGATTGGGAATAAATTGTAATGGGTTAATTTGTTTAGGTATTGGGGATTCTTAATCTGTGACACATTCATTATTGATATATTACCTTATATATTCCAGTTTAGCTATTTTTGAAAACAGATGTCTTTGTTTCATTTTTATTTTTATATTGGTTTATTAGGGATGGTAAGGTTATCGGTTGAAGAGGAGATCCATCCGTTTGATACTACAATATTTGGATTCGATTTGTTTTATTTTATTTGTTTTACGATAACAAATAATAATTAATTTAGTTATAATAATCATTACATTACATTTATTCTATTCAAGAATAATTTAATTATATCGTACAATATAAGGAATCTCTAACGCATAATAATGACATTTTATTACAGGAAATTGACCATTAAGATGCCAACATTATTAATTATCAATTTTTTAAGATGCTATAATAAAGAGGTGTGGCGGGCCCGTCGCGACATTGATTGCTTAATTTTTTTTTTTGAAATGGTATTAAATAAAATTTAATCCCTCATAATAATGAAATTTTATTTCAGGACATTTACTAATTAATCAATAACTTTTTAGGATGTTGATTGCTGATTATTTATATCTCGAAAAACAAAAATAATTGTGCCGTCTTGTGCTTTACTAACTATTGACTACTTAGGTGTCTGTAACCGGGTCAAGTCTATCATACCTAACCACCTTTCCTATCCCTCCATCTTGTTTCATGTAAAAGGGGTGTACGGTAGGCCCGGCGTATCCGGGATCCTTGCTTAGTCTTGGCCGTACATTCTAATCAATCAATCAATCAATCAAAACATTCACCGATAAACAACAGATTGCAGATGCACTAAATCACTCGTTTGTGTCCAGCGTCGTAGATATTCACCGTAACATCCCCGAAATATCGGATTTTGAACTTCCTAATGCTGTTTTGAACATACAAAAATTTCAATTCCAACAAACATCACAAAACGAAATATTAAAAATAATAAGCAGAATAAAATCGCAATATGGAATAGATGGTATAAATAAAATTGTCATGCTGGATGCAATGCAGAATCAAATGTTCTCTGAACATTTTACTGATATAGTTAATTGTAGTTTAAGGCAAGCAGTGGTACCAGATTCATGGAAAATATCAACAGTTGTTCCCATTCCAAAAACTTCGAAGCCAACCACGCCAGAAGAGCTCCGGCCAATAAATATGCTCCCACTGTATGAGACTGTTCTGGAACGAGTAATTAAAAACCAACTGGTAAATCATATCGCTGATAACAATATATTGGTTGATCAACAATCTGGATTTAGAGAATCCCATTCTTGTGAAACGGCCTTAACCCTAATGTTGGATAGCTGGAAAAGTCAAATAGATGACAACAAAGTAATCATTGTAGTCTTTTTAGATTTTAAAAGGGCTTTTGAAACCATCGATAGAGGAATTCTACTTAAAAAGTTAACCAAGTACTGAGTTGTTGGGAAAGAACTAGAGTGGTTTAACAGTTATCTTCAAGGGAGGCAACAATATACGAAAATTGATAATTACACATCGTCACTAATACAAAATAATCTCGGAGTACCTCAAGAATCAGCCCTGGGTCCGTTACTCTTTATTCTGTACATTAATGACATAGTCGATGTTATTCAAAATTGCAAAATAAATATGTTCGCAGATGATACTTTACTTACTATTTCGGCAACAACTCTTCCAGAAGCAGTGCAGAAAGTAAACGAAGATCTCGAGAGTCTACGGAAATGGCTGATGTTTCACAAACTATCACTGAATATCTCGAAAACGAGGTACATGCTCCTATCAATCAAAGCAAAGTTCGAGAGTAATGCAGATATAATAGTTGATAACCAAATTATCGAACGAGTAAAACAGTATAAATATCTTGGGGTTATTATCGACGAGCACTTAAGTTTTAACGATCATTTGGATTATATCGCTAAAAAGATGAATAAAAAACTTGGATTTTTCAAAAGAATTAAAGACAAATTACCAATGCAGACTAAAGTTGTTTTTTATGAATCAATTGTGACTCCACATATTGATTATTGTTCTTCTGTGCTGTTTATCATGAATCAAACTCAAATTACACGTCTTCAAAAAATTCAGAATCGATTCATGCGACGTATCTTGAATGCGGAAAGTAGAACACACATAAAAGACATGTTGGAAATTTTAAACTGGAAGTCAATCAAACAGAGAATACAATTTAATGTGTTAAAATTCTTGTTTAGGCTGGAAAAGGGAGATCTGCCAAAATATTTAGATACTTTGCTTTCTTCTAATAGAAATGTTCATACTTACAATACTCGGAGTACACACTTCAGACTACCAATGTATAGTAAATCATTTTCACAACGGTCGCTGGGATATAATGGAGTAAAGTTGTATAATTCATTGGGTGACTATTGCATGCTAGGTGAACTTCAAGAGTTAGAGTACGGTCAATTTAATAAATTATTGCATACATTCATTAAAGATAAAGTAGACATTTAGTATATAAAATAAAATTTAATTAATTTAAATAACAATGTATTATAAAATGTCATTATTGATAAATAAACAAACAAATAAATAAATAAATAAATAAAACAAATAAAAAATATTTCCTTCTGTAAACAAACCCGTATTGAGATTAATTTTTAAATAAACTAATAGTTGTAAATCTTCGTTAACATGATTAATAATCAAAATTATTTTGACCGTTATACATTTTAATACAATATAAAGTAAATTAGAATAAACACTTAACAAAACAAGCAGCTGAAAAAATTTCCACATATTTTTTTACTACAAATTTCTAATTCTAACTATATTTATACATGAGTACATAAATTTACGTATAATCAATAAATTCTTTAAATTCTTTCATTTCATGTTAAACCACACTTTCGAAATTGTTTAATAAATAAAAATCCCGAACCCATTCCACCCTTGTCTGAAGTGCTTAAAGCTTTATATTATAATTTTACTATGCACGGGTAAAATGTTGTTGCTGGATTAATCGCCTTACAATAAAAATTCTTTGAATATTTTATTAAGTTTGCCATCGAAAAAATACCGTTATGGACATTCTTTCGACTTTTTTTACAAAATGATGTCATTCGATAAACATACCACTAATAATAAGGAAAAGCGATTGCCCACAACGAAATTCCACAATAATTTTTGAACGTAAATTAACAGTCATGTCAGTATGCTGGTCGTGTATACTTAGTTAATCCTACATTGAGGATAAAAAGAAATTCCATACTACGTATATACATATTACATTATTACATACGAAACGGAAACTACTATAACTCAAATACGAAAAAAAAAAAATATTTAATTTTCTTTGTACTTCAGTATTTATTGGAAAATCGCGTGATTTTAGTTTTTCCGTAGTATTTTTTATCAGTTTTCAGTGAAAAATAAACATCAAATTAATAACGTTAACAAAACAATAAAAAAAATGAGGAAATGGAAAATGAAGGTATTTTAATAACTATAAATTCCTTAGATTGGAATTTCAGATATAGACACATATTTTCCACTGTTCTACGTATAATGGATAAACCGTTATGTCTGTCTAATAGTATGTTTCTAATTTACAATTATGTTGGAATGTAGGTTGAGAATATAACACTTGTTGTGGTTTCAATTTATTAGCTGTACGATATTTACAGTATATCGTGAATTCTAGATTGTTTAAGTACAGAAGACATAAATTAGATTACCATGTATTTACTACAATGCGTCCTTTATCATTTAATGGAAAAAGATTGTTAAAATCAAAGTAAGTACAATACAGCCTGCGCTTGCCAATACATTACATACACTGCAGTTCACTTGAATAGGAACGACCAATTTTTTGGAATATTTTAAAATTGGGCTAACATTTTCAATAATTTTTTTGGTAGAATTATAAGTTTTTCAATAAGTAGTAAATAATAAACAAAAAAATGTATGTTTACACGAATAATTGTGCTTTTTGGTTTTTTCTAAAAAACTGATAAATTTGGATGTTCACTTGAATAAGAACGATTAACAAATCTTAATAAAAAGTTATTTTTTTGATTCAAAATATAATTAAATTCGATTTATTTTTAATAATTAATTGAATTTACACAGTTCTAGTAATGAGTACTAATTCCCTTATTGAAAATAGCTTCATACAACCTGCTGGAGATGAAGTCATACAAAGATTTTAAATAATCTAGTGAAATCTGCTTTCAGGCTTCATTTATCGCCATAATAATGCTTTCTTTGCTGTCGAATTGTTATATTTCCGAGACAGCAAACCCCACACGTTTTCCATGATATTGAGATCGGAAGAATACGGTGGCCATGGTAAAAGCTCTTTGTTTTGCTGCGATATAAATGATTCGACCAGATTAACTGTATTATCTTGCTGATATATTCATGGCCATGGCCTAAAAGTATTATTGAAATGGCGAAATACTTTTTCAATGATGCATTTGTAAGTTGACGCGGTTATTTTTCCGGTTGGGAATGACAAATCTCCCTGACCATAAAATGATACAGCGACCACACCATAACGCCTCCTTCGCGGCTATGGTGTTATGCAAAAGACTTTTCCAGTTTTCGAAGATTGAGAAAATAAAAGTTAAATCCATCGGGACCATCGAGGTTAAATTTCTTTTCATTAGAGAAAACGACACGTTTCTATTTTTCAGCCCATGTCATATGTAGCCCCGAGCAATGTAATCTTTTCTTCTTCCTCTTTAGAGGCGGTTTCTTTTGAAGCTTTCTTCGAATGAGGTGATCTCATTTTTTAATGACTCTCCACACTGTTATTTGGCTCGCCTCTTCACTAGCTCTCGCTTTAATTTTTGCACAAGATAGTGCGCAATTAGATGCTATCTTTAGTATAGCCTGCTTATCGGCTGCAGATGAAGCCCCAACAGTTCGGCCTTTGTTGTTTATTCATTTTGACTTTTTATAAAATTGAAGATTGCTGTCTTACTTCTTCCTATTTTATCTAGAATTGCTTGTAGAGAATATGTTTCTCTGTGTAGCAATGGAATTTGGGCTATTTCTTCCTTACTAAGTTTTTTTCCTCGACCCATTTTATATTTTTTTATGTTAAAACGGTAACTTTTTCAAAAAAATTAATTTAATTTAAGTTTAAATTTGCTAACACTTCCACTTTATTGATAAGTATGGTCGTTTCTAATTTTCTATTCAAGTGAAACTAACAAAAAATATCCTTTTTAAGAAAAAACAAAATAAAATAAAATTCTTCTGGCCTTGTAGTTATTTTTATTTAAATATTTTGTCATTTTGAACAAGTGCTCATCCTGTAAAAAAAACTTGGAAAAGTTAGCCCGACTTTAAATTATTTAAAAAAAAAACGGTTGTTCCTATTCAAGAGAACTGCAGTGTATATTACATAACTAAATCAAATTAACGTCGAAGCATGTATTAGTTGGTTATTTTTCAGATTTTTTTTTTCTAAGGCGCATGTGGTCCTGATGGTATTCCTGCTTCATTTTTTAAAAATTCTAAAAATTTGGCAGTCCCTCTAAGCATTTTGTTCAATCAGTCATTAAAATTAGCAACTTTTCCACAACAGTGGAAAATAACTAGAGTGACGCCTATTTCCAAAACTGGATCTAGAAATGATGTTTCTTGCTACAGAAGTATCACATCTATATCTGCTATACCTAAATTATTTGAACTAGTACTATGCAACTCATTCAGAGCAGTGCTTCCACGGTATTTCTCACAATATCAACATGGTTTAATGCCTAAAAGATCAGTATCTACAAATCTCATAGAATTTACCAGCTATTCTATTAAAGAAATTGAGAAGCACAAACAAGTTGACTTAATATACACCGACTTTTCAAAAGCTTGCGACTCCATCAGCCATTGTAAAACTTTGAAACACAACTGGTTCAAATCTTATTTGAGTAGTCGAAACCAATATATTGAAATAGGAGATAAAACGTCAAATAGAATACAAGCAACCTCTGGTGTACCACAAGTAAGATTGTGTACCACAATCTCACGTTGACCCATGGATTTTCACAATCTTCATAAATGGTATTACCGAAGTGATACAGTGTTCCAATATCCTGATGTTCGCAGATGACCTCAAAATCTTTAAAGCCATCGAGTCAGTCGACGATGCCAATAAACTACAGGAAGATATTGACAAATTAGCATTATGGTGCGAGTTTAATTCTCTGAGTCTCAACATTAAAAAGTGCAAATCTCGTATCATTTCACCGAAAAATCAACGTGCAAGGCTACAAGATAAATAAGCATGTGAAGTTATCCCAGGTTTTCATCCCAGGATTTTTTTTTATTATTACTTACACGCAACTATTATATTCCATCCCAGTTTTTTCATTTTATACCTCTATAAGACGATTTAAATTATAAACACAACAACAAAATATCCCATCCCAGTTTTCTCGTTTATTTGTTGTTCATGTAAAACAAATACTTGGAAATAATGTATTGTGTTTTGGCAATAGTAATTCCGTATATTTTAAGTTCGAAATAGTAATACGCCATATTATAAGATAAAAATATTAAGGGTAACTTATAATGAACTCCCCAGTGCCAGCCGTATGTTAGGATTGGCATAATCTTCCAGCTTCGATATGGCCCCATATAAATTTATATGAAAATCGTCTATTAATTCCAAAACCTTCCTGGGCCGGAAACAGCGAATGATGTTTTGAGATGGTACGTAATTAAGTAATTGCTGACCAAGTTTTCCAGCACCAGCCGTATGTTCAAATTTGATAAAATGGCCAAGTTCCAAAATCTTAGGTTAAGTTAAATAAAAATTTGTATCTCTTAAGAACTTGCTAGGCCTGAAATGGTTTTTTGTGTTTTAAGTTGGTAATGATAAGGGCAAACTATGGTGAGCTCACCAGTGCCAGCCGTATGTTAGGATTGGCACAATCTTGCAGCTTCGATATGGCCCCATATAAATTTATATGAAAATCGTCTATAACTTCCAAAACCTTCCTGGGCCGGAAACAGCGAATGATGTTTTGAGGTGGTACGTAATTAAGTAACTGCTGACCAAGTGGCCAGCACCAGCCGTATGTTCAAATTTGAGAAAATGGCCAAGTTCCAAAATCTTAGGTTAAGTTAAATAAAAATTTGTATCTCTTAAGAAGTTCCTAGGCCTGAAATGATTTTTTGTGTTTTAAGTTGGTAATGATAAGGGCAAACTATGGTGAGCTCCCCAGTGCCAGCCGTATGTTAGGATTGGCACAATCTTCCAGCTTCGATATGGCCCCATATAAATTTATATGAAAATCGTCTATAAATTACAAACAAACAAATAAACGAGAAAACTGGGATGGGATATTTTGTTGTTGTGTTTATAATTTAAATCGTCTTCAGAGGTATAAAATGAAAAAACTGGGATGGAATATAATAGTTGCGTGTAAGTAATAATAAAAAAAAATCCTGGGATGAAAAACTGAGATAACTTCACATGCTTAGATAAATGGTTTACTCCTTCTGGTAGTACTTGAGACTAAAGACCTAGGGGTTACTTTCGTTGACAACATGAGGTTTACTAAGCACATTGAGCTGTGCATCGCTCGCGCGAACTCCATGCTCGGTTTTTGTTATACGTAAGAGGGATGATAATTTTGATATGGAAACAATTAAGGTCCTGTATTGTGCCTACGTTCGATCGTAGGTGGAATATGTTGTAAATGTGTGGTGTCCGTTCTACGAAGCGCATATTTAGAGTATTGAGAAAATTCAAAAGAAGTTTATACACTTGACCTGGAAAGACGGATTGGTTTATGACTATGATCTACCATACCACGTAAACAAACAGCGACAACCACCATAGTTAACCAGGTGCAAGTCATACAACTTGACAACTCTTGAAAATAGAAGCAAATTGCCAAAACGTACATTTATTGGTAATCTTCTACTAGGTATAATCGACGCACCGGATGTGCTAAAGTCAATTAAAATAAAGGTTCCTGATAGACGACAACTAAGAGATCATGGCTTCCTCCACTTAGATAGACACAGAACCCACTATGGCGATAATGAACCAGTGAAGATGATGTGTAAAAGTTTCAATAGAATTAACTATTTATTTGTTTTTTGTTTAACTAAAGATAATTTTAAATGTATATTAAGGCAATTTTATTTTTTAAATGTAGATTAAGGCCTCTCAGTGATTTTTTACTTGTTACTTTACTTTTATATTCAAATTTTCAAATCCAATGCGGATTTATTTTATTTTATATTCTTAAATTAATATGTTTCAAGTCAAATTTGTAGACTTTTTTCAATATAAATAAATAAAATAAATAATATAAAAAGTAATTTACCATACCGCTTAACAATTTTATAAATTTCTTTTATTTTTAACAATTACCATTAAAATGCTTCATTCTCTATAGAATCGTTGTTTTTTTAAACTGGTAATTGTCGCTATCGAAGACGGGATCGTAACATTCGCTATCGATGACCTATCAGGTAGGCATATTCGAAATATGTACTAAATCGGAAACCATAAAAATATCCAATCGTTTATATTATTAAATCTGTTTTTCATCTTCAAAATTTGTTCCATTCAAATAGGCCATTTCCAGAACCACGTACGGAATTCATAATGGAATATATTTTTAATCATATAAAACACGGTCTGGATCTATTCCGACCCTACCCATCTTTTATAGATACATATTTTTTATGATACGAACTAAGTTTCACTCCAGTTTGTTGAGAAATGGTTAAGTTCCGCTTAAAATATTTAATTACAAGAACTACAACTTGCAACATATTCTTTGCTAATTGGTAAAGTTCATTAAAATTAGTAATTTTTCAAAAACACATTCATAACTAACACCGGAATTCCATTTTATTACATAAAAAGGGGATCATTTTGTTCTCCCATATCATCTGTTGAGAGTTTGTTTTTATTATATTGGACTCATATATTGGATTTTTTTTGTTATCATACCAACCGATTTTTTTCCTGATCTATATAAAATGGTTCAGTTTCAGTCAATAATTGACCATTTTACAAAACACCCGGGGTTGTTCTATTCTAATTCGCTATTTTGCAGAACCAAAGCCGGAAACCATTTTGTAACCTCTATTTCATCCAAATTGACTGTCAAATGGCTTACCTTAATTCAAATTGACAGATTTCCAGATTCCCGTTTCTGGAGTACCATAAAAACTACAAAAATGGAAAGTAACTATATATCAATCCACAACAATTAACATTGGTAAAGTAATCGAAGAAACCTGAAGCCTTAATAGTTCCGTCCAAATTGACCATATTTCAGAAGTTTTTCCACAACGCATAGTTTCACCAAAACTGATCGTATTCCAGGGCTGGGATGTTCTAACTTCACCATTTTTCGATAATTTATAAAATTTGTCTCATCCAGCGTTTTCTCGATTTTTTAAAATTGATTAGCACTTTCGATATTAAAAATGATTGCTTTTTTAACACCGGATGCACTAATCACAAATCTGGTACAAATCTCAAGAGCATATCGTGCTGAATAATAAATTTAAAAATTCGAGGGCATAATTATCATGTCGAGTGGTCGGTCGTAATATTGTTCTATGACTATTTATTATCTTAAAATTTTATTTTTTTTAATATTTATGTACCTAGTATATAGACAAATAATTATGCTTAATATTTAGTAATTGCGACAAGTTTCCTTATGTATGTTGCTGCTTTTCCTCCATAACCTTCTCATTTTTTATAAACACTTTGGTTCGAGCACAGCTCACTAACATAAGAAACTTCGTTGTTTTTTTGCAGCTTGAATTTTCCCCCATTTTTGTTTTACTAAAGTTTGACTTATTCTGGAAACTATTGGATTTCTAATAAAATAAATTTATTATTAAATTTACAAACAAATAGTTTGCTGATAAGTTTAGTGCATGTACCTGTAAATCTGAGTAAGGCATGCGGCGATATGTTTACATTTGCTGCCTGCATGAGCAAATGCATTCCCATGATATGCAATATTTCGTAATACCGTTTAATTTTACCTCGCGCAAAACTGAGATAATTTTAGAGGCACGCATAACATACCCAACTATTTCATATGATGGATGTGTTGAAATTCCAATTTCGTGCACCCACCCACTATTAACGATTGCATCCCCAGCACGAATATACCTCTGTTTCTTCCTCCGAACTAATTTACTATATTTAGGAAAAATTGATTAAACCTGCGGCATTAATTTTCGATGGATTTTTCCATATTGCTGATGTTTTCCATAAATAATTATCAGATCTATGACAAAACAGTTTAATCAGACAATCAATTTAGCATATTTTTTTCAAATTTGATAAGAAATCTATAAATTGTGTCTGACCGAAATGAACACAAAATTAGGTTATGTTTATAATTATAAAATTCAGTTTAATCATATAAAAAGTTTAGTAAGTACATACTAGGAAATCTATTTCACTTTACTGAATTGATTAAATATTTTAACGTTTTAGAAATATTTCCACTAAAATAAGTATCTTATTGAGAACTATAAACGTCCGGGGTAGTGACATCTTGCGTATTAAAAATAAGCTGATTGAGTCTTTTTTTACACGAAATTTTAGCACGGCATACTTTATGAAAATAAAAATTAACATACAAAAATAGACCCAATCAGGTTAATTTTTTTGCCGTCAGATCTACAAACAGTTCTCTATTTTGTACCGATATACATCATACACGCGTGATTTTTGTTATTACGAAATGTCATTTTAGGATAGCTAATTTAATTTTTATTTTTTTTGCTAGCTGGTTTTCCCAACTTTTACAATCGTCAATTTATACATTTTTTCTTTACCATTCGAACCTACCTAATAATAAAACTCCGTATTTGCTTACCAAACAATCCCTGGCCCTCTATCGGAATTTTCCTGAGTTAGTTTTCATAATTTTAGAAAATATAGGTAATCTGTTTTTATTTAAATTTTTCTATAAAATAAAATTAAAATATTTAAAACAAACAAAACTAGGCACTATTTTTGTTGTCTATTCCGATCGAACTTGCACAACTTCTTCACGTATGAGAGCTAATAACAAAATATTAAAAAAAAAAAAAAAAATCGAGAAAAGGAAAAATAGAATCACGAGTTTTCCATAATAGCTATTGAATATGAAAAGGCTCTAGAAGTAAATATTCCCACAGATGCTTATAACCTGCACAACTTACCCTTACTTTAGAAAACAATACTCTTAAGTGTATTGTAAAAATGTTCAATTGAAATAAAATAGTATTTATTGTTACATAGCATTGCAACAGCAAGAAAGATCATAGTACTTAAACCGTTGGCTTGTCAATTTTTAGAATAAGTTTGTACAAAAATGTCATACATGCACAACACAACCAAATCAAAATCGGATTCACCACACTCGATAGTTTTCGAAGAAATTAATTGAACATTGATCTGTTAAAACTTTCACTTATGTTTCAAAATGTTTTTTTTATGTTTTTTCCTTTTCAATTAACAATCCATTGAACGTTCATATATTGAACTTCAAATAAAACAATTAATCTTCTTAAGATGAAAATTTTATTTACAGTACAGTAGCATTCCGTGTTCAATACAATCTATCAAACTGTTTTTCGTTTTTTCTTGATTTACTCGATTCAAAAATCTAAAGAAAACGTATTAACTAATGATCGTTATCAAAACGATTAAATAATCAATTGTCTTCTTCATGTTTTACTTATGTACCCATCTTAAATAGATGATTGATTAATTTAACTTAAGTTTGTAGAAAATCATATATTTCTTGTAGGAACTAAATAATCCACCATAACCAAAAGTAAAACTAAAAATTATAAATAAATCGTTAATTGTCAAACTTCTAAAAAAAATAATTAAATCTTGTTAAAGTTCGATTACAAAGAAATGTAAAATTTGTTACGGAATTTTTCTTGTCAAAAAATCGAGATTGTTATGGTAAAGTTTGAACGAGGGGGAAATATTTGATAACTACTCGTCTAAAATGTATATAATAAGCTGATTAATTTTTCTATTTAGTATTTTGTATAAAAATCAATCATTTATCATATTCCAATTTATAGATATTTATTATGACACTTCTTTTACACGAAAAGGAAGAAAGAAACCAATAGTTGTATTTATATGAGTACATAGTTGCTACTTAACCATACTCTGACTGATAAATTCATGATGATCATCATCGTAATTATCTTTTTCTGGGTTCGAGAACGGGAATTAATCTATATACATGCACAGGGTATCGGGATGAGACTATAAATATAAGAATGATAAATGAATTTAAGTCGCTCATACATAATGAAATTTTCGGAATAAATTTGAATTATAAATTAGAATGAGGCTAATTTAATGCGCCGGATTTATATAAAAAAAACTCCTAGACTATACATTCGTATAGCAGATAAACCACAATACAAAGCAACGGAAATTGATTTGATTAGGTCTTTGTTATAAAATTGCGATGATATTGCGAAAAAAAATTGTGTATCTTCCTCCAGACGACCAAATAATCATGTATAGTAGTATAATTTTGCAAAATTTGACTATTGTGTGCTGAAGAGTAGGTTGGAGTAATATTAATCACCTAACAAGTCTAATGTACAAATGTGTTTATTTTGGCACATCTTAGTTTGCGGTTGAATTAATTTAATTCTAAAGTTGTAGGTATTTTTATTCCGGATATGGGTAATTGACCCCGCTCCAAGTTTGTATAATAGGTTTATCTAATCTCGAATTAAATTTTACCACGTTAAATCAGTAATGACCGCTGTGTACGCCAGTAACAATATTAGCAGACACTTAGGAAAAATAAAAAAAATACTTTTGTAATAAAATGATATTGATGATTGTAAAAAAATGATATTGTTCTATATACAGTTGATGAAGCAACGAGGGTGTGGTTTAAATTTTGGTTTTAGAAACTCGACGCCATACAACCAAAAGAACAATTTAAAAATTTTGATAAACGATTATTTTCAGATAGGGTTGGTAAGAACTAATCAAATCAATAGAATAGTAACAATTCTTTTTTTTATAAAAACAGTTATAAATAACTGTGTCCAAATCGTTCGGATTAAAACTCGTACACGGATTACCAATTTAAAAAAAAAGTGTAAAAAAAGTTTTCATAAACCTGCGACTTTACTGAAAAACTCTATTTCAACAAAAATTCGACCCGGTATACTGCCCAGGCGAATTTATTTATTGGAATGAAACCGCATACTTAAGCTTTTACCACAAAATATTTCAGTAAATTTTGACCCATTTCGGTGCACTGGAAGTGCAAGTTCCATGCAAGTTTTTTGCCAATATATTGAAAAGTATATCGTTTACAAGAAAAACGACTGTGAATTAAAACACTCTGAAACTACCATTTCTACTAGAAGCTTCTACCATAGACAAACAAATAGGATTTATCATTAGAACTAAATCAAAATGAAACAAAAAATGAAACAAAATTTATTTCTGATAATTCCAATGTCATCGTTATTTTTGTGATTTTTCTTTAAAATGCGTATACGTATGTAAAAAAAATAATTTTGAATGTGTTCGACAATTTACAGAAAATCAACATGCAGTTTAAATTTTTAAGTTTACAAAAGATGAAATATTTATTTTAGGTTGTCTCTGCTTTGGAATCGCCATCTTCAATCATAAAAAGTTTGATTTTGTACCTTTAAGAGAATTTTTGTGAACAACCTTTGCATTGAAAGTATGATTAAACTGAATATTTCTTTTTCCTCCTTCATTTGTGTTCCCAATTCTCTAATAATTAATGGGGTCGATTCCGGGATCTAATATTGTATGTTATGTTATTTTTGTTTTTTCAATACAAATTCCAGTGGGACGCGGGGAAATAAAATAAAATAACAGAAAATTTATGTCACGAGAATCGGGCCCAATAAGGCAAAGAATTGATTTTATATATTTTCATTTTTCTTTACAACATAACATTAGAATTATAGAAAATTGTTTTCTGTATACAGTTATATTTCTGAAACCATACACTTTACTATACACCGAAAAATTTTGCTTTTATTTATTTATTTGTCACTGCTTAATGAAAATGTGAACTCAAAAATATTGGTTCTATTTTTGGAAAAAAAATAATAATAATAATAATTTTCGTCAATATCTTCCAAACTAATAACTTTCAAGGTCATTCAAGAACATAATTAAACTTAATCTAGTCATTGAATTATTCACCGTCCCTGAGATGATAGTCCTACATTTAATAAAAATCTCACTCGATATAAACCGTTCATTGCCAAATGAATATCAAAAATTCAAACATATTTAATTCCAGCACAACGACATTGGTTTTAATGAATTCAACCAAGCATTGGCCTCAGCAGACCACTGCTACAAATAAAACTAATTTGAAATCTAAACAAATAGTGACATTTCCAGCATCGGATGTTTAGAATGATTCATGTTGTTAGCCCCTTCTCGGCAATGTATAATAATTGGTAAATAATTCCGGATGTGTAGTTTCGGAATGAAATCATACAGATCAACAGAGAAGGTACCAACAAAATCCTATTTGTATTCGCTGAATCAATTTATAGATGACATAAAATACTGAGAGTAGGAGGAAGAACAACAAGTTGTTACCTGAACTATGTTACCAGACATCCAAAAATATTGCCACCAAAATATAGATTCTCGAAATTATTAACCAAAGAGTGTGTACACAGGGGTAAACGCTACACTTGATCTATTCCAGGAAAAATTTTGAAAGGACGATGAAATAAGCCATACAAGCGATGTATAGCGCTGTTTGTATGCTTTGCTCTTAAAGCACTACACATAAAATTTTTCAACGATATGACTACTACAGCATTCATTTGATCCGGTACAGTAAACAAAGGAAAAACATTAGGCTCTATCACAAACAACTAGCAAACTCAACGCGTACAGGCCGATATTGGTGTCAAATGGCAGTATACCATCTTTTTTCCACTATTTGGGGAACTCTAAAAAGCAGCAATTAAGTCATTAAAATATTAATGTAAAAACACGGGAAACACAGCTATTATATATGAAGAGTACAGTTGCACCGTAGATTAAAGCATGTTTTAACTCACAGGTTTTCTATACCATTTCATCCAATCCAAGTGTGTTAATGCTATTCCCAGCAGGCAAATTCCGGTTTGATGACAAAAGTCATTTATGATTTTAACTGGTATAAGTATTTGAACTGGTATAAAGAAATCACAAACCCGATTCCTGTAGTATGACTGAGAAAAAAAAAATCATTTTATCTGTCAAACCGACTCATCATTTTTTTTTTCGTGAGTTAAGAAGAAAAGATAAAATTGAATAGTTTTATTCGTCATATAAACTTAAAAAAATAATTGTTTAATAATTATATTATGCTCATAATGTCGGAACACCAAAAAAAGAAGGCCAGCGAGGAACAAAAAAATCATTTAATTTCGTACCTAGACGAAAACGTTGCTTTAGCGCGGAATCAGTAAGTATTGTGTAACGTACATTATAGACAAAAACATACAAATTTTAATAATTTTAGATTTACTAGTGTGGATGGAAAATCATCAAATACCGAAAAATGGAATGATTTAGCTGGAGTTCTAAATTGCATTGGCGGAAGTCAAAAAACAGGCCCACAATGTAAAAAATATTGGGAGGATTTAAGGTTTTTAAAAATTGAATACTAATGTCAAGTGATTTAACTGACTGAAACTTTAATTATAGAAACAGAGTTAAGGAAAAATACGCGAAACTAAAAAAATTTGCAAGCCAAAGCGGCGTAAATGGTCTGGGTCCATTGCCACTTAACGCACAAAAAGAAAAGATTGTTGCTATCATGAGCGTGGACGCGATTGAAGGAGACAACGATTCTATCGAACTTGGCACTGATAGGGAGGTTACTCGACCGTCATTTATTAATAATTGTTTAAACGATAGCGGCACTCAAGCAAGTATTTTGAATAAATCTTAATTATTTCGTATACTAATAGGTAAAATACAATTTTTTTCCCATGTAGGAACTACAGTCAACGTCAAAAAAAAGAAAATGTAACGATACATCAAACGATGATAGTACATTCTTGGAAAAATGTCTAGAGTTGAGAGAAAAAAAGCTAAAGCTATTCGAAAATTTTGAGTCTGAGAAGATTCATTTAAAAAAACAAAAACTTAGTTTAAAAAAAGAAGAACTAAAGGGCTAGTTATATAGCCGAAAACGAAACGGACCGAAACGAAACTAACGAATCGAATACATGAAAACAAACTAATAAATCAATTATATAGAAGAAACGAAACGGAAACGGACGGAGAAATTGATTCAATTCAATTTGTTTTCGTTTCGTCTTTGCGTTTATACAATATCGGTTATGTTTTTTTTGTTATCCTTAGTAGCACTTATGTCAAATTGTCAAAATATTTTAAATTTGTATAAATTTACATATTTTGTATATTTCTATTTAGTTCGCCAAATATAAAATGGATTTTCCAAGTTAGTTTTCATACACACGAGAAGTAAACTTCAAATAATATAAAATTGAAAACAAATATGAAAATGTCAAAACCGTTTTCACTAATTCGTCTATATAACCATGCCTCCTTCGTTTTTCTGTTTCATTTCGTTTCAGTCCGTTTCGTTTTCGTACATAACTAGCCCTTAAATCTAAAGAAACGGGAATTAAAATTAAAGGAAATGGAATTTAGAGCATTGCAAGGGGAATACATAGTGGATACTGATTAAATTTAACTACAATATAAAGATATGTTAGTTATGAATTAACGATTTATGTTTATTTTATTATAATTTTATTATATTATAGTTTTATTTAAAAACAAAAAAGACTGAGAAACAATATTTATTGAATTAAAATACATATTATGTGTAATATAAATAAATATGTTTTTGTATTTCTAACATGTTTAACTTCTGTTAAAATAATTAGAGGTAATTTCATCCCTAATTCGTCGACCTGCAGAAAGAATTCTTGCAGGTTCTGTACTAATTTCAAACTGATGATCATCTTCAGCGCTGTCGGTCATTTCGAACAATATGTCTTCCTCTGGGGGTAAGGGTATTCCGTGCAACAATAGTGCATTATGCAAAATTGCACAACAATTGATAATCAACCCGGGTTTTTGTGGTGAATACATTAATATTCGCTGTCGACTAAGACAGCGAAACCTCGGCTTTAAAACACCAATGCAGTGCTCGACTAAGTGTGGTGTTTTTTTATGAGCCATATTGTATGCCTTCTGTGATTCCGTTGATGGTGCAGCAAATGGCGGCATGAGCCATGGTTGTAGTGCATAACCACTGTCACCTAAAATTTATATTAAAAACGTTACTAACAGAACACACGAAAAAATACTAATTTTATACTTACCAAGTAACCAAACAATGGATCCTCCATTTTCGTAGTGCTCCATGATCATTTCTTTTACAATTGAGTTATTCCACACGAAGCTATCGTGGGCGGAACCTCCATAGCGGGCATTTATGCTTAAAATTTGTAAATTTGCATCACAAATAACCTGAACATTTTTAGTGTGGGCTGACTTTCTAGTAGAATAATATACGTGCTCTACGTTATTATTAGGTTTTTTAATGGGGATGTGTGTACCGTCGACCAAGCCTATGACACCCGGAAATCCGTGCATTTCGTAAAATTTCTGTTTTGTTTGTAAAACTTGCGGCGAATTTAATGGAAATTTTACGAATTGTTTGGCTAATTTTTGTTCGATCACTTGGCACACTTCATAAACACACCGAGAGACTGATGTTTGCGATAGTCCAATAAATAAATCTTGCCCTATGGGGCGCTGGTAGCATCCGACTGCAAAAAATCGAATAGCGCATAATATTCGTAAAGTAGAGTTTAGCCCATGAACACGAGTACGTTGTTGCATATGCGGTTGAACTAATTTAATTATTAATTTGCAAACAGCTTTATTTAAGCGAAACAGCCTAACAAATTCGGCATCTGTGGCTTGAAATGCATTATTTATGTTCCGTAAATATCTCCGAAATTTCACGAGACGAAATCTAAAACGTATTTGGATTAAATTTAGATAAATTTTGTATTTTGGTGATAGGTATTTTACCTTCGAGTGGAGATTTGCCGTCTACGAACTCGGGCAATAAAAAAATCCATGTAGTCTGAACCACTATTATATTATAGAGAAATTATAATTGAATTAATTTGTTAATTAGAATAATTATATTAATAATTTTATTAACTAGATTAATTTTATACTCACAAGAAATAATTTTATCAATCAATCGCAAGAAATAACCAATAAAAAATATCAAAAATGTCAAAAAATAACCCTAGAAACCAGAAAAACTCATGCTATAAAATTTATAGCAAGTTGAAACTCAGTTAGAAAACCAAACTCGGAAATTTTATGGTAATGAGAACTGACTTGTCGAAAAAAAAATTAAAGTCATTTATCATTATCATTAGTCACCAAACCGGAATTTGCCCGCAGGATACATTTTAATTGGTTTAAATTGTTGGCCAATTACAACTCAAGAATTAAATTTAGCAAACGAAATCATTACTATACCGAACATTGATGTAGGCTACTTCTAAAGGATTCAAAATTTCTGGTTATTTATGATTATAAACAACAGCAACCAAGAAATAATTGGCCCCGCAAACAACGAGAATTAAAGATATTTGATATTGTTTTTATCAAAGATAATGACCTGCCGCTTAGAAACTGGTCTTTAGAAAGGATTATTGAGCTACACTCTGGTAAAGATAACCCAACTAGAGCAGCCACAGTAAAAGAAAGTAATGACGCAGTATTAAAAAGAACCACTAAAAAAGTCAGTGCTGTACCTTAAGAGACTAACAACTTAAAGCAATCACCATACTATTGAGTTTAGACTATTGCAACAGTTACTAATCCGCAGTATCATGAATAAGTGACGTACAACTATAGAATAAGTTTCTGTGATCAATAATCAATGAACCTACAGATATTGGCTTAGAAAAGTAAAATGAAATTGTTTACTAGAAGGCAAATAAATACAAACATTTAATGTTTTCAACATTTTAGGCAATTTGGCAAGTGACTTCTTTTGCATTCTTGATGCGCGAGATGCGAACCACTATTTTAAAAAAACAGGTCAAGTTTAATAAGCACAGCTTTTAATTCAAGTTAAAAATCAAACATCGATTGCTTGATTCTACTTTTAATATTTTAAAAATAACTGAAGCAGAACATGACACTTCAATGGCCAGCTCTAAGGAAGCATATAAAATTTCAAATGAAAGCATTAATAATAATCAAAAACTAACAGCTTTGTCCTTTCACGTACTTCTCCTTATACTGGATTTTAAAGGCACACAACAAAAACTAATCGACACTCTTAAATACCTAGAACAATTAATTCATCGATTTTATCACCGCATAAACTAAAGAAAGCACTCCTATAAAAACCCATATCCATCCCAATGTTTTCCTATCAGTGGCACTAGTCTAGTATTTTCAAAGGAATAGAGAATTGGGGAAAGAATTCTGGGGCTACAAGTCAAAAGTGCTAAAGTCGGCTAAAGTACAAACTCATATTTTATATTTTCCTAAATTTATCACAAAAAATTCATTTAAAAGTTTGTAAAAGTTTGGAATTATAACAGTATGATAATCCCAAATTTTACAAATTTTTAAATTAATTTTTCTTGAAAAGTTTAGGAAAATATAAAATACGAGTTTGTACGTAAGTCGACTAGACCACTTTTGACTTGTGACCACAGAATTTATATTATGTAGTTTCTGTTCAAATATTATTGAAGTAAAACTTCTTTAGGCACGCTTGACTTGGGGACTAAGCTGGCAAATGCGTTACGAAAAGTGTAATCGAACGAGGCGAACGAAACAATAGACTCAAAACGAAATCATTTTCCTTTAGTATCAGGATGTGCCATGACAATTCATAAATCCCTAGGTGGAACATTAGTTGATACCATTTTATTTTAATCATTGGTTAAAAAATGGGATAATAAGAAAATAGGAAAATATGAAAATTGGTAAATGGAAAATTGGAAAATTGGAAAAATTGGAAAATTGGAAATTTCGAAATTTGCAAAATTGGAAATTTTGAAAATTTGTAAATTGGAAAATTTTAAAATTATGAAAATATGAAAATATGAAAATATGAAAATATGAAAATATGAAAATATGAAAATATGAAAATATGAAAATATGAAAATATGAAAATATGAAAATATGAAAATATGAAAATATGAAAATATGAAAATATGAAAATATGAAAATATGAAAATATTAAAATATGAAAATATGAAAATATGAAAATATGAAAATATGAAAATATGAAAAAATGAAAATATGAAAATATGAAAATATGAAAATATGAAAATATGAAAATATGAAAATATGAAAATATGAAAATATGAAAATATGAAAATATGAAAATATGAAAATATGAAAATATGAAAATATGAAAATATGAAAATATGAAAATATGAAAATATGAAAATATGAAAATATGAAAATATGAAAATATGAAAATATGAAAATATGAAAATATGAAAATATGAAAATATGAAAATATGAAAATATGAAAATATGAAAATATGAAAATATGAAAATATGAAAATATGAAAATATGAAAATATGAAAATATGAAAATATGAAAATATGAAAATATGAAAATATGAAAATATGAAAATATGAAAATATGAAAATATGAAAATATGAAAATATGAAAATATGAAAATATGATGATATGATGATATGAAAATATGAAAATATGAAAATTGGAAAATTGGTAAATTGGAAAACTGGTAAATTGGAAAATTGGAAAATTGAAAAATTGGAAAATTCGAAAATTGGAAAATTGGACAATTGGAAAATTGAAAAATTGGAAAATTGGACAATTGGAAAATTGAAAAATTGAAAAATTGCAAAATAGGAAAATAAAAAATATGAAAATAGGAAATTTTGAAAGTTGGTAAATTGGAAAATTGGAAAATTTATAAATTGGAAAATTGAAAAACAGGAAAATTGGAAAGTCATAATATAGACTTCTATGTCACTGACTGACTCACTCGAGAACGCACAGGGTGACCAAATTTTTTTTTTTCTATATTATAACATCTATGTCACTCACTAACTTACTCACTCCAGAACGCACAGGGTGACCAAAAAATATTCGTCCGTGTGATATATTTTATATATGTATTTTTTCTATATTATAGCTCCATTTCACACGAGGTATCGCAGAAACCGATTCTTTCTTCGTTTCTTTCCCCGATTGCCTATGATACAGGTTTTAATGCGACTTAAACATATTTTCGATGAAACCACATGATGTACTGTGGTTATACATAAATGAAATAAAAAATATTTCAAGGCCATTTTTACTATGCGAAGAGATTTCAAAAATGGTTTTTTTGTCCATTTTGTGACACATACATAAACATTGTCTATTACGACTAGTTGGCCTTGAAAAAGTTACCAAGTTACAAGGTTACCTCTTGTGGCATCAGACATAAACGGCTAGGTGACACTCGAGAACGCAAAGGGTGACCAATTTTTTTTCCAATATTATAATTTTTCTATATTATATTATAAATATTAAATATATATTAGAAGTTTTACTTCAGTAGTGTGGTCTAAAGCACACTTAATTTTTTTTTCTAATTTTATTTTGTTTTCAAAAAAATGATGATCTCAGTATGTCAGACAACAAAATTTTAAATAGAAATTACATATAAATTCTTTCGCCAATTCCCTATTCCCGGGAAATTACCAGAAGAGTGCCACAGGGCAAAATAAAAATCATGGACTGTTACCAAAGTGATAAAGCTCACGAACGAAAAGTGTAGCTACACAAATTAATGAAAAGTGTAGCTACACAAATTAAAGAAAAGTGTTACATCTAAAAAGTGTAGGGCTGTTAAAAAATAAATTGCTTAGATGTTTGAAAGTATATACATAAGCCACACTATAGCCTATTAAAAAATCTCAGGGATGTTAACAAGTGTATGCCATCTAATTAATAATGAACAACTTGAACTATTTAAAACATTTTACCAAACTGAATTAAATAGTTTTGGAATGCCTCACAATCGGCCACGGTGTAGAAGGTATGTTGACGATTTTTAGAATATTCATTAAATTTACCGAATTAAAAGTTATCGTCAAGCAACCTAAAATGTTTTTATTTTTACGTTGGTAATTGTTTTGAACAGCTCAAGTCGTTTACTTTTAGAAAATGTATGTCCACAGTTGGTAACATAAGATCGAGCCTGTTACTAGAATGCTGCGCGAGACTAATAAATATTTCGAATTTTTTAACTACCCCCTCACCATAATCGCTTTTAAGAAATTATTCAGCCCTATTGCGATTGTCGCGTTGATGTCGATATGTCTTCGTCGCGAAAAATTTGTATTGCGCAAGTTGGCGTCGATTGGCATTTGTCGATTAAATCTATTTTTTTTGTCGAATACATTTTAGCTCACGACACCATAGTGATTTGACGTTTAATAAAACAAACAAAAACCCTAAAAATCGAAAAACTGCTTTTAGTTTTAATTTTTTAAAAATAAAATACGAAAATCATGAAAATAACTAATAAAACTCAGTTTGAACGTCTTGTAAGCCTAATGCAAATAAATTTGGACATCGCACGGGGAATAACCATATCTGGGTCGGATGTAAAATCGGATATAAAAAATCGGTGGGAATTTTTTACTTCAGAGCTCAACATTTTAGGCCCCCCGATGCGAGAAATAAAAGGCTGGATGATGGTTAGTAAAACTTAGAATATGTAAGTGTTTAGACTGGCGATTTTATAACCTTTATTTTTTTAGGTTTGGGTAGATCTGAAATTCAAAGTTAAAAAGAAGCTTATTAAAAACAAAACTGAAATAAATGCAACAGGTGGAGGCCCCAATAGATGTGTAGATCTAACGCCTTTTGAGGAACTCGTAGCAGATATGCTTAATCTTCATTTGGCCGTAGATCTACCTGGGCAAGAATTTGGAAAATCGGCAGTTAGCACTGAAGTTGCGCCAGTTTATACAAATTCAACTTGTGTCGATATTGATTATGAAAATGGGCATCAAGAGGTTGATCAATTTTTGTCAACACCAAGTACAAAACATGTGCTTAACAAAAAGACAAATGTTAATAAATTGGACAGCTCATCTAACCGACTCACTTTGCTAGACCATCAAACTAAAATTCAAGAAAAATTATACGATACAGTCAATTACAGTTTGTCAGATGTCGGTAATCATTTGGGTGAAATTCTCAAATACACCAAAAGAACTTACGAATTAAAGAAGGACAAAATGAAAATCTTACGAAAATCGATGACAATAAAAGAAGAAAAGCTTTGTCTCTATAAAGCAGATTTAGAACACAAGAGAAAACATAGAAATGATAAACTTAAATTAAAAATAGAACTTTTGGAGTTACAGGAACGTCAATTAGAAATCCAGGACAAAGAAAATTAAATATTGCATCGTTTATTGTTTAACAGTACCTAAAATGAATTGATTTTTATTTTAATGTGATACACAACATAAGACTTAAATATATTCTGTATAAATGAAAATTATTAGAAATAAAAGATTTTTTTTTTTTAATAACAATCCAGTTTTATTTTGTAAGCACAGAATTAAGATGGCTGGTTTTGTGTTTACAATGAGTTAGCTATTTTATTACGCAATATTTCGGCTCGTCTATATACAGTCAAATCAGCGGGTTACATCTTCAACAAATTGAATAGAGTCCTCAACAAATTGAATAGTTGTCACAGCGGGCACAAAATCCAACGTTACGTTGTAATGAATACAAATATTGTGCAATGCTAAACAAATATTTGTAATTTTGGTGGCCTTTTCCGGTGAGTAATGCAATTGCCTTGCTCCCAATAGACACCAAAATCTGGCTTTCTTCAAACCTATCGCTTGTTCGATGATATTCCTACCAATTGAATGCTGTTTGTTGAACATGGCTGGCTTCGTCCCTACTGTAGGCGCACGAAGTGGAGTAAGTAGGATTGTATCCAGCATGTACCCTGAATCACCTATTAAAATAGAAATGTATAAAACCTGTACGTTGATCAAAAAATATGAAGCATGTATTTAATACCAAGTAGCCATGATGTATTATCGCCATTTTCCTGCATGGTTTTCATTATATTTTTAAGCTCGGATACATTCCATATCATGCACTGAAAAAAACTATTCGTAAAGTTCCCGATGTTTTACTCATTTTTCAACAATATGTATAGGCGGTTTTGGGACAACAATAATTTATTAAGTGTATCATGTCAAACATTTAAAGAATAGTTTTTTTTAATAACCCCAACCCTTAGACTAGAATTATTATCAAAATATCAAATATCAAAATATCAATATACACTTATTTGTATTATATTAAAACATGTTATCTCAGCAATATAAAATTTTAATTATTTAGTCATTATATGTATTATATGTTAAAAATTATAATTTTATTCAATCGATATTTCGAGCCAAATGCTCATTTTCAAGATGGTAATCTAAAAGTTTGATTACAACGAATTAAAAATTAGGGTTAAATTTATAAAATTAGTATCACAAATTTTAGTAACTTACATTAAGTAAATTAAATATTCGATAAAACTAATTGACAAATATGTAAAACAAATTCGGCACAATATTTCCATTTGTTTCTTTTTTATTATTACATAAAACTATATTAATAAAACATAAACACTTCACAACAATATATAATTGTTGGTAATTTATTGTACCACGTCGTTAAGGGAATAATTTTCAACAAACAAAATTGTGTGGTATATTCTTTTAATAACGCTATGAATATTTATATGTGTACCATTTACATTAGAAGATGCAAAATGTTATAACGGGTGATTTTTTAAGAGCTTGAGAACTTTTTTTTAAAAAAAACGCATAAAATTTGCAAAATCTCATCGGTTCTTTATTTGAAACGTTAGATTGGTCCATGACATTTACTTTTTGAAGATAATTTCATTTAAATGTTGACCGCGGCTGCGTCTTAGGTGGTCCATTCGGAAAGTCCAATTTTGGGCAACTTTTTCGAGCATTTCGGCCGAAATAGCCCGAATTTCTTCGGAAATGTTGTCTTCCAAAACTGGAATAGTTGCTGGCTTATTTCTGTAGACTTTAGACTTACATTGCAATTATATTTTGTATATAAAGTAAACCGATACACATACATATACTACAACATTATATGAAAAATTCTTCATTTAATATTATAACGTAATTTGTATTGATAGATGAACGGGTATTTCTGTGTGTACATTATGTTCGATGGATGTTGCATTCAATACGTTAGGACAACAAACAACACAATCCATACATTCAAAATCATCTGATTGAGGTATAAATTATTTGACACGGTTTAGTATTACCGTGTAGATTAGCTATAATGAGCAATTTGGTTATTGTCGAATGAAGGTTGTGAACCTAGGTTATTGTATTGGATGGATTCATTAGAAAAGATGGAGCTGTATGAACATTAATTATTTGAATTTCGAATATTTTTCCGCTGTTGATTGTAAATCTTGATTGTTTTTTTGTAATCATCACATAGGTTTTTTGTATCTGTTCTAAAGTTTACATTTTTACTTAAATTTGAGGTAATTTCAGCTGATTCTTGGGTACAAAATAAATGAAAATCGGAATTCTGATACTGGAGTATTTAGTAATTTCACCCGAGGAATCGAATGGGCCCATCAGAGTTTGAGCCCGATGGGGCCTTATACGAGATATGAAGCCCAACTTTGAAATTTCAAATGCAAACCCATCTTTTTTATTGCAGATAATCCCGATTCAGCGGGAAATTTTACATCCGAATTGGTTAAAACCAAAAAATTTTTCGTCCATTTTTGGTCCTATGAGCATTTTTTGTTAAAAATCAGGGGGCGTCTGAATCATTCGGACCAGGGGCACATTTCGATATTCTGATATTGGAGATTTTCGCTGTTACAAGGCTCAAAATGAAGTGTGATGGGATGTTTTATTCTGACCTTAAGTGAACCATTTGACACTCATAGGTCCTTAGGGCAGGTAAAGGACTCAGCCCTGGGAATTCAAATAGCAATCTACATTTTATTGCGGATTTTACTTTATTTATAACTTGTCACGGTTCTGGACATGATTATTTTATAAGGTGTTCAAATTGATGTCCATCCACTACAGTGCAGTGCGCGAGTCGTTGGTAGATTTCCTCATTCACTCGTGCCAACATCTCCGGGGTTATCGTAGCTGACACCTCCACTATCCTTCTCTGGAGTTCTTCGATATTCGCAGGCGTGGTTTAGTAGACTCTATTTTTCAAATAGCCCCAATAAAAAAAATCTAATGGGGTGAGGTCGGGAGATCTTGGTGGCAACTCGATGGCTCCTCTTCTACCTATCCAGCGCCCAGGAAATATAACATTGATAAGCTGCCTAACGCGTAATGCATAATGCGCAGGTGCTCCATCTTGTTGATACCACACGTTCTCCAATTGATCTCCAATAACAGCACGAATTGCTGGAGTGATATCCCGTTCTAGCATCTTCAAGTAACGGGCGGGAGTGAAATTTTCATGTAGAAAAACGGCCTAATTATTTGGTTATTCAAAATACCAGCCCAAACATTGATTTTATCCTGCCATTGCGTGTGTGTATCTCGCATCCAGTAAGGATTTGCATCGGCCCAATATCTCATATTGTGGCGATTAACCTCCCCATTCAAACTGAATCCCGCCTCATCCGAGAAACACGTTCAAAAAAGGTGAAATTATCAGCAAGATATCTCTCCATCATTACATCGCAATATTCCAGAGGACGATCAAAGTTTTCTGAGGTGAGCTCCTGCACTAAGCGGATTTTATAGGGATGCCAACCATTCGTTTTTAAGATTCTTTGGACGGATGATTTACTCACCCCAAGAGTTTGGGACAACCTTCTTTAGCTCACATGAGGATCCTCGATGACACTGAGAAGAACCTCCAAGGCTTTCTACTCATTAGTTGCACTTTTACCACGGCCTGATCCCGGCAAGTCTGCTACAGACCCGGTCGCTGCAAACCGGTCAACCGTTTTTCCACCGTTGATTTTGAAATCGGTGGCACTTCAGGATGGGTGTCGTTAAACAAATTCGCAGCACTCACATATGACCTGTGTTTGTCACCGTATCCACGCATTATCATGATCTCTATTCTCTGACGGGTAGTTAAGGGCATATTTAGCTCGAAGAAAAAACTTATGAAACGATTATCGCACACATACGTACATCACATACGTGCTAGACGTAAATATTGAATTTTTTCGCTGGTTGTATTAAACAATTATATGATTTAATGTTTTAGGTCTAGTAGGTAAGTAAAACAACTGCAATTCTCATAATTTTTATTTCCATTTTTTGAACAAAATTCGGCCCCAGCAGCTCGATTCTGGTTATTCCTATAGGAAAAGGAATTAGGAAAAATATTTTCATAGTATTTGGCCACAAAAATTATTTTTCTGGCATACTATGGTACAGAATTAGTGTAAATTTTTTCAAAAACAAAATTAAATTGGAAATATTTTTCCTATCCAATTTCGATACGGAAAAAATAATTCCTAAATTATAAAATTTTAGATCAAACATGATTTCTTAGTAGGCTAGAAAATGGTATTTTTGACAAAAATACTATGAAAATATTTTTCCTAATTCCTTTTCCTATAGGAATAACCAGAATCGAGCTGCTGGTGGTGACAATGATTTTCAAACACAAAATAATTTGCGAGGACAAATGTTTACTACCGTGGAACATTGTGTTGACGGTATTGATTTCAATATTGGATTTGATAACATAAATCCAGTACCACACAGGAAAATATTTCCCGTGTGTGGTATGGGCACATGTGCGTCGAGTCTTGTTGAATTCATTTTGCTTAGTGAGTGCGAAAGAAAACATCGCTTTGAGACTTCCTAAGCCCAAACAACAAACAAAATCAGTCAGGAGAGGTAATTGTCGAGAAAAAAATGAGGTCTTTAAATGTACCAGCAGAATTCGGGTTTTAACCAATTCGGATGTAAAATTTCCCACTAAATCCGAATCTGCAATAAAATATGGGTTTGCATTTGAAATTTCAAAGTTGGGCCTCATATCTCGTATAAGGCCCCATCGGGCCCAAAATCTGATGGGCACATTCGATTCCTCGGGTGAAATTACTAAAGACCCCTATCAGAATTCCAATTTTCCAGACTTTTCCAGACCGATTCCAGACTTTTGGACCACCCTGTATAACAACAACCATTCAACTGCTATATTGTAAAAAGAGTATCGCAAAATCCACAAGATACATGAATCAAGTTGAAAAACAATAACTAGGTTTTCTCAATTTACTTTGTAGCAGTGCAATTACCACGCAACGAAATAATTTCCATTAAAAACGGATCTACCTTAAAAAAAGATGAATTCGCCTGCCAAAACTCACATCCTCACCAATTTGGATCGAAGTTTTATAAATTCGTTTATATCGTTTCGACGTCTATCATCAGCATAGTTTCATTTCTTCTCCATCATAGGGCTAAGCTTCATAAAGGACTTTGTACTAATTTCATAAATAGTAGTTCGTTGATTGGAACGTGAATAATTTCTAAAATATAGAACTCCCATTTCATAGATTTCGGAGACGTAATTTGTTATTATCAATTTTTATTGTACGTATTCGAGAAACTTTTGGCAATTTACCAATTGTATATTTACACCTAAATCAGTCTTCTTCCCTCGAAGTATACCACAAATAAAATCAGACTTCATGGAAACACTTAATATAGTTTATTTTCTAATTTATGAGATCACACAATATTTGCTCAATCACACATACTCGTATTATTCTATATTATGATGTTAATATTTTTAACTAAACCTAATTTCACGCTTCGCTCAAAACTAACATCCCATATTCTCGTCTATTATAAGAGACCAGAATCGTATAGCTAATAGCTTCTGTATGTAACAAACTAACGATCTTACATAGTCACGAATTATTGTTATTACGTATTTTATTTGCTTCATTATAATCAGCCGTTACATTATACTAGCAGAAGAAAATGAATATGAAAAATACAAAAACAACAACAAAAAACTACTTTACAATCAATTTAATAGTTAATATAAGGCACAGAAGAACTTAAAAGAACCGGGAAATGTTTTAAGTGATTCACAGCAACTCAATAGAAAATATTGTAATATGGTTGAATGGGACATGTCGCACAGTAAACAATTTTTTGGTGCTATACAAAACACGTGACGGTTCACTTCAAAAATATGTTAAAAGTGTGTCAAACAATAATAATATTGTCATCCTGCATCTTTTTGGAAAAAAAATTATTTTAAAATTTTCAACTTGTTATTGGCTCACGAAAGGCTTGTTCACAATATTAGTGCGACAATATTAAAAAAAAGTCATTCATATTTCACTTGAACTTCTTTATTGTGCGTTATGTCTTATCTTGTCGTAAATAGAAATGATTTGGGTTCTAAGTGGAACGCACTTCTTAATCGCATATGGTTCCTACATCAATTGTGATATAATATTTAATTGTGAATTATTAAGACTCGAAAAAAATGATTTTCCATAAAAACATAAATTTTTCCTTCTTTTTCCTCTTCTGTTTATTTTATTCCATTACTGCACTATAATTCTAAAATAAATATATTTTTAGAATAAATTTTTTTTATTTGTACATTAAACACATTAAATTGTAAGAACAACAACACCAACAAGAATAAGACGACGATGAGGAAGAAAAAAAATATTATTTCTAACAAAAACTGGCAATTTTCTAAACAGTCTCCCGCTGAGATCAAATAATCAAAATAAGAAAACAGAAAAAAAATAAAAATTTAAAAACAAAAAAATGTCAGATGAAGATCAATATGAAAAGATTTGTTGGTTGGTTTGGCTTGGCTTGGATGGATGATATACAAGTCAAGAAGAGAACGAAGGAATGAACCACATGTCATGTAAGTGGTAAGTTTTATGAACCAAAATAAAAAATTTAATACTGGTGTGTGCTGTATTTAAGAAAGTACGTACGGAGTAGAAAAACAAAAACAAATCTCACAACATGATCATTATCAATGCACATATAGACGAGTACCCAGGGCATATAATGGTACATACGAGTATAAACACATTATTTATGATGGGGAATATGATCAAGAAATTGAAATAAATAATTAAGAATATTAAACAACTCGTATTATACCGTACGTACATAGTACATCATGTTATACTTTGAAGATTGGATTTTTTTTAGAAGAAAATCTTTTTTTTTGTATTTAAATTTTTACTGCAACATTAATATTAATTATAGCTGTAATAATTAGGAGTGTAAACGGTAGTAATGTTGAATAATGGTTGTTTAACAAAAAAAAATGTGAGATGTTTTTATGAGATCTGTTTGCTGTTTATTCTTCATGATTATTTCGAATTATTGATATAAAACAGACAAACTGGGTATCAATCAAATATAACTTAATTTGATTGCTGGGTGTTTCAGTTTGGCATAGGCTATAATTAAGTCCTTATTGCAATACATTTTGTACATTTTATTGGGTGACGCGGTTTAATTTAGCCGCCAATTAAGTTAAACATCCAGCGCTATTGTTCACAGAGTTCAAATTTTTTTTTATATGAATATTAAGAATTATTTTCCGACATATTTGTTTAATTATGTTCGGGCATAACGGTCATGATGATTCCCTAAAATAAATAACACTTTTTTTTGTTTGTTTATATTCTACTAATCATCATGCTGTATAAGATCGCGGAAATTTGACAGCGGAAAATATGAGATTACGCTATTCGCTGCAAGTGGCAGAACTATCACAAAGGGAATTTTTTTGTTTTATAATTACCAGTGGAAATTTTTAATTCGTTTAATATCTCTTTTTTCACTAAATAAAACATCCTGACGGAATAAAATATTAAAAGTGATCCTTGAAATGACAAATTGATTGATCTCCGAAATAAAGGAACTCGGTAAAAGGAAATTTGAAATTTAGCAATATTATTTTAAAGTAAGTTTTGGCCAAAATTCTTGGATCTGTTCATACTGGACTTAACTTGGCCATTTCAGAACCAATCTTTACGAAAATTGATTTCTAGATTGATTTGCGATCTAGGCTCAGTATAAGCTCAGTATGGAGCTAAGCAATGTGCAGATGGTATTAAAATCAGACCTTTAATAAGCCGTACGTCCCCGAATTGTCTGGCAACGGCGTAAAAGTAAGGATGGAAAAAGCAAACGGCGAAAGAGTTGGAAGAGCCTTGGCCCCAGAACAGATACCGGGGATAATAAAAAAATGGTATCTGTACAGTTTACACGATTTAAATGAAATTTAAACTGGAGAGAACTCGGTCATGTATTAATTAATAATTGTTACACTTGCATCGAATGCAGGGGCTCTATTGATCTATTGACAAAATCTATTGATTAGAATTGTCACTGTAATTTTTTGATTTTCAGTTTTTGGCCAATATCTCAAAAATTTCCACTAGTAACCAATACTTTCGCTTGTTTTTCTAATAGAATTTGTTGCAAATTTATGGATTAGAATTTTCACTATAATTGTTTAATTTTTTGTGGCCTTTACATACGTTATTTTAAGTTTTTCGGCTCTAATCTATAACGGATTAGAATTTTCAAAATAACTAATAATTTTTATCTAAAAGCTTTCTCCAAATTCTCCATGTAGTCTCAGTACGGCCTAAGCAATCAGAAAAACAACCGAATGTATTTGTTACTAGTAGAAAATTTTGAGATATTGGCAAAAACTGAAAATAACGTAAATGACCGCAGAAAAGCAAAAAATTATAGTGAAAATTCTAATCCATAAATTTTGACCGAATTGTCCCTGTATGCAATGCAAATTTAACAATTATTAATTAAAAAATAGCCGAGTTCTCTTCAGCTTAAATTTCATTTAACTTACTTTAAAATCCCTGATCAATATACCAATAAATACCAATTAATATATCCAAATTTCATCGTAATTCGTTGAGAAATGCCACAAAGATGGTATATTGTTAAATGTCAAGATTTCTTTTACAGAGTTCCTTTACTTCGGAGATCAATCAATTTCTCATTTTAAGGATCACTTGTAATATTTTATTTCGCTGGGATGTTTGGGATACAAAATGAATAAAAAAAATTCCTCTGATAATTATATAACAAAATAAATTCTCTTTTCTGATACTGTTGCCACTTGCGGCGAGTAGCGTAACCCTTTATTTTCACTTTCAAATTTCTACTATCTTATATAGCGTATAATCATCGCAACCCTGATGATTTGACTTGTCTATTTTGGAATCATTTTTTCGACTCATTATTAAAAACAATTCATTTTTTTGATTTTATTCACCACTGTTAGATTAGATGTGTGCTAGTTTGATTAGATGAACTGCATCTCTAAAACTTTCGCATTAAGAAAATTGACAAATTTGCTAGACGATTCATTGGAACCTGTCTGACATCTTCTTCAGGTATTGCTGCAGTCGTAATTGCTTTGCATTTAAAATAGACTCCATCTGGCTTAATAGAAAGACATATCCTGAAAAGTTAGACGCCAGTGTTGTCGATTGCCTTTAATATAAATAAGTTTTGACAGATTTAACAATGAACTCCCAGAGTCCTCCAAAATTGGGAGCAGTAGACGGAATGAGATTCCAATTAATTTGATTAAATGTAAAGTATTCTAATTTATAAATATACGTCGTCAGCGATAGACGTTGCTTGGAGTTCCTTTTCTTGCTGCAAATTGTTTTAATGCAGCAACAAACTCATCAAGGCTAATGTCTGAGATGACTTATGTGTGTATTGCCTTCACAACCATACATACGAATATGGCTATATAACCCTTTATCATTTATACATAACTGCCACGTTTACTCGCTAATAAAATTAGATCGGCATAAAATCGACGCTGCATTTAGTAAAAGGTCATACGCTGGCATCACTCTTGCCGCTAGTAAGTTAGAGTCATTAGTTTGTTAGAACAATTTTCTTTTTGTTTCTCTTACAGGTCTCTCATCCATTTAATATCCAGCATTGTTGGCGGATAAGATAGGAGGTTTGGTAAGGACCAAGAAGGAGAAATTTTAAATCCAAATGGGAAATTATCATTCTGATAAGGATGTGGCAGATAAGTGCCATCCTAATTATCAATTCTGCCATCAACTCGCAAAATACCATATTCATCTGAAAATTGGGATAATAATCCAATCCTTTTTAAAATTTAAAAATACAAGTCTTTTAGAATTCTGATCTCCTGATCAAATTAAAAATGTTATACTCATTTGCAAATATGCTCCGGTCGCTCTGCTTATTTCAGATACCGATATTCAGATATCGTCGAAATTAACTAGAATTATTGGATACCGCTATTGGTATCCAATAATTCTAGTTAATTTCGTCGAGAAGGTTTTTTTTAATAAAGTTATAAGTAAAATTCCTTTTTTCTTTGGTTTGCGCATGACAAATAGATATTGGTGGTACGTTACTTCTGCAGGTTTTTTTGGCCACAACTTTATTTATAATTTTAGCCTAATCGGTCAGTTTCACCATTGATTCGGTTCTAGTAATTAAAAAGAGTAAGGCGCTGTTCGCACCAAAAACTTTCCTTTATGTTGATCAGATAAGCATGCCAAAGCAATTTTTGAGTCTGGACCCCACCCTTTATAAAGACACTAGTTTTATCAGCGCAATCTTTAGCTGCCACGAGCTTTGTTGGAGTTTCTCAATTATTAGCTATTAATCGGCTATACACAACTGCGAAGCGAATTACGCTTTTCACTGGCATCCGGAAATCCATGAACTTCTATTTTATTCCTTAGTATATATCTAGAAAATTTTTAAATTTTAAAATAAACCAAATCCAAATTTTAAATGATGAATTGAAAAATTTGAATTTGGATTTATTGATTTTTTTGAAAATTCGAATTTTGATTAACAAAAAGATTAATTCGGCCGTGCTGAAATAAAACCAGAAGTCTGCGAAAATGCACTTGTCATGATCATGTTATGGACTGAATATCGGTGCTCTTTGGTTACAATGGTAATGTGAATTTAAATCGACCGTATCGGCAGGATACTTATAATTATATATTTTTTATAATAATTTAATTAACAATTTGACTAACTTCACGCCGAGTAAATAACATTTCTCATCTTGCACAATAAAACAATACAGTTCAGAAATTGGCAAGTTTTCAAACGAAGTTGCGCTTCGCGTGGAGCGGAAAACAAGCTACAATCGAAAAAAAATTATGATGATAAACGAATATTGGTACTGTCGTACAAGTTGACTCAATGGAAGGATTAGGCAAAATTTAAAATAAATAATTCATGTAACCTTCTTCTCTCGCATAATGCAAGCCATCATAGTTAAATTTTCACACCACGATTTAATAAAACAGCCAACGACTCAGTCATTAATACGATTCATGTATAAAAAAAATATATTTAAAATCCTATACGTCTGTCATCAAATAAACAGAATATTATATTGAACATTGGTTCTGTTGTCTTATCCGAACAGAATACATGATACCCAGTAGAAACGAATCGACATCAAATGACACCCATAATCTGAATTAGAATATCAGTAACACATATGTCTCAATCCTTCTTCATTTAACATACTAATAATATTCTTTCGATCCATGTACCAAATTAAAAAGTGATAATAATATCTTTTGTGTGTGTTATTCTTATTATTATTATTATTACACATCTAATGTTTATTTTAAACAAAACAACATTTTGTGCTTTTATGTAAATCAAAACGCGTGCCTTTGCTGGAGTCAATGTTGTGTTTAGAAAAATATCTCCGACACGTTTTCGGTATTTTTTACAAACATGTAATCTATCAATGTAACATAAATTTTTGTATTTAAAATTCTAAAATTTGCAAAATATTTTTAAATCTTATTTATTTTTATTATAAAAGTTAAAACTACCGTGAAGTGATCACTTTATAACGCACCGCATATATGACAACCGTCGTCGCCTGCATATTGATAGCACGATGATGATGATGTATTCATTGATTACATGTGGTTGTTTATAAACCGAATGAATTTAATCTGTTTAGAATTTTAGGAATTTAAAAACAAATAAAATGTTAAATCCAACATTTTTCTTTTATTAAATTTAGGGGAGAGAGGTACAACATATTTACGTTTGATTATTTTACTCGTCGACAAAATTTAAATTAAAAATAAATATTATGTGTCGCACTGGTGGTACACGATGTTACGGCATTAAAGAGTTTGATGGGAGAGTTTCTAGTCGGGTATTATAAAAAATTTAATATTTAAATTATATTTAAAAAATTAATTACTGTTAGTTCGATTGATTTGAAAGTGTAAAATTACAAACAATAATAAACAAAAATGAAAATAAATAAATGGTAGATCTCAATTTTTTATTCACATTTCAATCGTATTTCATAAAATTATAAATATTAAAGAAGCGGGGGTTTAATGTGGCAGCCATCATCCTCTAAGTTAAAGAGCGGATTGAAATAGCAATAAAAAAATACAGCAATTCGATTATTTCGATCAAAAGTTCGATGACAGAAATCGATTTTTTCGATATTTTATCTTTCGGTATTTTCGGAATCGGCCATCTCAAACCTTTTTTGAGAGGGGCGGTAACCAATCTTTAAAAATTTAATGTGAACATGGGATTAAAATAGCAATTTATGATCATATTTCGATTAAAAAATGATGTTTTAAAATCGGGCACCAGATCTTGGTCGAAATTAGTTAATAAATTTGTTGAGCATTAATGTTTTGTCTTTCAATTAAATTTTTTCGAAATTTAATTCAGTATTTTCATGTTTTCGCAAACGTGAATTACAATTAACTGTCTATAAAATTAAGTGTTAATTTAAATTACGTTGTTAAAGCCTGTATGAATGTTTAACACGTTCACGACCGAGCTGCCGGTCTAGCATGGAGTGGCCACAAATCAGATGATAAATTTGCACGAAATGAGCTATAATTGAAACCTATGTTTTGTGACGTTTTTTTTATTTTATTTTATTATTTATTATTCATTCTCACATAATAACAACGGCGGATTACTCAGTGAATTTAATGTTACTTTAAGGATTGTTATACATAAATATACAAAATTTACGTAGATATATAAAAAATTTAAAAATTAAAGGTAACGGAGATTTACTTCCAAAATAATAGAATATTTGATTTAAAATAATTTTTAATATTTTTTTTTAAATTGTAAGTAGGTTTCAGATTCCTTTGTAAATTCAGGTACTTGATTATAAATAAATGGGCCCATAAACGTGATCGGTTTTTTTCCAAATTCAGTTCAAATATGTTGTAAATCCTGTTACAATTACGAGTTAAATACACATGATGAGCATAATTAAAGTTGATATCTATATATATAAAACAAAGTCGGGTTAGTTACACCATTTATAACTGAAGAACGGCTTAATCGATTTTTATGATCTTTGTTTTGTTGGATTTGACTCCGTTCCGAATAGCATGTATGTGAAGTTGGCCCGAAATGTAGCCCGAAAAAAATGTGTCTTTGCTTAATCGGTAATATTTTCGGGCTGGCCCGAAAAATTTAGAAAAACTGCATTACCTTTAATTCATATCCCGAAATTTTTTTCGGGCTGGCCCGAAAAATTTAGAAAAACTGCATTACCTTTAATTCTCATCCCGAAATTTTTTTTACAACAACATACTACAACAAGATTTGATTTTACAAGCCAACACAAAAAATATAAAAAAAATTTGTTATATAAATATATAATACGTATGTAGATATGTACTCGTATGTATAAAAGCAAATTTAGTGCAAATTTCAAAAAATAGTCTCAAAAATACGAGTTAAAGATATTACGTAAGATAATATTTGATAAGATTTAAAAAAAAATACCAGAACATTTTGAAATAAGGCGTTTAAACAGGGATTGCCTGAAACTTCGGCCAACGTCGAAAATAAGCCTACTATATTTTAAACCTAAATAATGAAACCCCATTTCTGTACGAGGTGGAAAGGAGGTTCGTACCAGTCTCAGTATGTAACGATTTTCGACAAAAAAATTACTAAGCAATTTTCTTCTATGGCGGTTTTCACAGGGATTACCTGAAACTTCGGCGACTGTCGAGAATTAGTGTAGGCCATTTGGAATCCAAATAATGTAGCCCCATTTCTGTACGAGGTGGAAAGGAGGTTCGTACCAGTCTCAGTATGTAACGATTTTCGACAAAAAAATTACTAAGAAATTTTCTTCTATGGCGGTTTTCACAGGGATTACCTGAAACTTCGGCGACTGTCGAGAATTAGTGTAGGCCATCTGAAATCCAAATAATGTAGCCCCATTTCTGTACGAGGTGGAAACGAGGTTCGTACCAGTCTCAGTATGTAACGATTTTCGACAAAAAAATTACTAAGAAATTTTCTTCTGTGGCGGTTTTCACAGGGATTACCTGAAACTTCGGCGACTGTCGAGAATTAGTGTAGGCCATCTGAAATCCAAATAATGTAGCCCCATTTCTGTACGAGGTGGAAACGAGGTTCGTACCAGTCTCAGTATGTAACGATTTTCGACAAAAAAATTACTAAGAAATTTTATTCTATGGCGGTTTTCACAGGGATTACCTGAAACTTCGGCGACTGTCGAGAATTAGTGTAGGCCATTTGGAATCCAAATAATGTAGCCCCATTTCTGTACGAGGTGGAAAGGAGGTTCGTACCAGTCTCAGTATGTAACGATTTTCGACAAAAAAATTACTAAAAAATTTTCTTCTATGGCGGTTTTCACAGGGATTACCTGAAACTTCGGTGACTGTCGAGAATTAGTGTAGTCCATTTGGAATCCAAATAATGCAGCCCCATTTCTGTACGAGGTGGAAACGAGGTTCGTACCAGTCTCAGTATGTAACGATTTTCGACAAAAAAATTACTAAGAAATTTTCTTCTATGGCGGTTTTCACAGGGATTACCTGAAACTTCGGCGACTGTCGAGAATTAGTGTAGGCCATCTGAAATCCAAATAATGTAGCCCCATTTCTGTACGAGGTGGAAACGAGGTTCGTACCAGTCTCAGTATGTAACGATTTTCGACAAAAAAATTACTAAGAAATTTTCTTCTGTGGCGGTTTTCACAGGGATTACCTGAAACTTCGGCGACTGTCGAGAATTAGTGTAGGCCATCTGAAATCCAAATAATGTAGCCCCATTTCTGTACGAGGTGGAAACGAGGTTCGTACCAGTCTCAGTATGTAACGATTTTCGACAAAAAAATTGCTAAGAAATTTTCTTCTGTGGCGGTTTTCACAGGGATTACCTGAAACTTCGGCGACTGTCGAGAATTAGTGTAGGCCATCTGAAATCCAAATAATGTAGCCCCATTTCTGTACGAGGTGGAAACGAGGTTCGTACCAGTCTCAGTATGTAACGATTTTCGACAAAAAAATTACTAAGAAATTTTATTCTATGGCGGTTTTCACAGGGATTACCTGAAACTTCGGCGACTGTCGAGAATTAGTGTAGGCCATTTGGAATCCAAATAATGTAGCCCCATTTCTGTACGAGGTGGAAAGGAGGTTCGTACCAGTCTCAGTATGTAACGATTTTCGACAAAAAAATTACTAAAAAATTTTCTTCTATGGCGGTTTTCACAGGGATTACCTGAAACTTCGGCGACTGTCGAGAATTAGTGTAGGCCATTTGGAATCCAAATAATGCAGCCCCATTTCTGTACGAGGTGGAAACGAGGTTCGTACCAGTCTCAGTATGTAACGATTTTCGACAAAAAAATTACTAAGAAATTTTCTTCTATGGCGGTTTTCACAGGGATTACCTGAAACTTCGGCGACTGTCGAGAATTAGTGTAGGCCATCTGAAATCCAAATAATGTAGCCCCATTTCTGTACGAGGTGGAAACGAGGTTCGTACCAGTCTCAGTATGTAACGATTTTCGACAAAAAAATTACTAAGAAATTTTCTTCTGTGGCGGTTTTCACAGGGATTACCTGAAACTTCGGCGACTGTCGAGAATTAGTGTATGCCATCTGAAATCCAAATAATGTAGCCCCATTTCTGTACGAGGTGGAAACGAGGTTCGTACCAGTCTCAGTATGTAACGATTTTCGACAAAAAAATTACTAAGAAATTTTCTTCTATGGCGGTTTTCACAGGGATTACCTGAAACTTCGGCGACTGTCGAGAATTAGTGTAGGCCATTTGGAATCCAAATAATGTAGCCCCATTTCTGTACGAGGTGGAAAGGAGGTTCGTACCAGTCTCAGTATGTAACGATTTTCGACAAAAAAATTACTAAGAAATTTTCTTCTATGGCGGTTTTCACAGGGATTACCTGAAACTTCGGCGACTGTCGAGAATTAGTGTAGGCCATCTGAAATCCAAATAATGTAGCCCCATTTCTGTACGAGGTGGAAACGAGGTTCGTACCAGTCTCAGTATGTAACGATTTTCGACAAAAAAATTACTAAGAAATTTTCTTCTATGGCGGTTTTCACAGGGATTACCTGAAACTTCAGCGACTGTCGAGAATTAGTGTAGGCCATCTGAAATCCAAATAATGTAGCCCCATTTCTGTACGAGGTGGAAACGAGGTTCGTACCAGTCTCAGTATGTAACGATTTTCGACAAAAAAATTACTAAGAAATTATCTTCTATGGCGGTTTTCACAGGGATTACCTGAAACTTCGGCGACTGTCGAGAATTAGTGTAGGCCATCTGAAATCCAAATAATGTAGCCCCATTTCTGTACGAGGTGGAAAGGAGGTTCGTACCAGTCTCAGTATGTAACGATTTTCGACAAAAAAATTACTAAGAAATTTTCTTCTATGGCGGTTTTCACAGGGATTACCTGAAACTTCGGCGACTGTCGAGAATTAGTGTAGGCCATCTGAAATCCAAATAATGTAGCCCCATTTCTGTACGAGGTGGAAACGAGGTTCGTACCAGTCTCAGTATGTAACGATTTTCGACAAAAAAATTACTAAGAAATTTTCTTCTGTGGCGGTTTTCACAGGGATTACCTGAAACTTCGGCGACTGTCGAGAATTAGTGTAGGCCATCTGAAATCCAAATAATGTAGCCCCATTTCTGTACGAGGTGGAAACGAGGTTCGTACCAGTCTCAGTATGTAACGATTTTCGACAAAAAAATTACTAAGAAATTTTCTTCTGTGGCGGTTTTCACAGGGATTACCTGAAACTTCGGCGACTGTCGAGAATTAGTGTAGGCCATCTGAAATCCAAATAATGTAGCCCCATTTCTGTACGAGGTGGAAACGAGGTTCGTACCAGTCTCAGTATGTAACGATTTTCGACAAAAAAATTACTAAGAAATTTTCTTCTATGGCGGTTTTCACAGGGATTACCTGAAACTTCGGCGACTGTCGAGAATTATTGTAGGCCATTTGGAATCCAAATAATGTAGCCCCATTTCTGTACGAGGTGGAAAGGAGGTTCGTACCAGTCTCAGTATGTAACGATTTTCGACAAAAAAATTACTAAGAAATTTTCTTCTATGGCGGTTTTCACAGGGATTACATGAAACTTCGGCGACTGTCGAGAATTAGTGTAGGCCATCTGAAATCCAAATAATGTAGCCCCATTTCTGTACGAGGTGGAAACGAGGTTCGTACCAGTCTCAGTATGTAACGATTTTCGACAAAAAAATTACTAAGAAATTTTCTTCTGTGGCGGTTTTCACTGGGATTACCTGAAACTTCGGCGGCTGTCGAGAATTAGTGTAGGCCATCTGAAATCCAAATAATGTAGCCCCATTTCTGTACGAGGTGGAAACGAGGTTCGTTCCAGTCTCAGTATGTAACGATTTTCGACAAAAAAATTACTAAGAAATTTTCTTCTATGGCGGTTTTCACAGGGATTACCTGAAACTTCGGCGACTGTCGAGAATTAGTGTAGGCCATTTGGAATCCAAATAATGTAGCCCCATTTCTGTACGAGGTGGAAAGGAGGTTCGTACCAGTCTCAGTATGTAACGATTTTCGACAAAAAAATTACTAAGAAATTTTCTTCTATGGCGGTTTTCACAGAGATTACCTGAAACTTCGGCGACTGTCGAGAATTAGTGTAGGCCATCTGAAATCCAAATAATGTAGCCCCATTTCTGTACGAGGTGGAAAGGAGGTTCGTACCAGTCTCAGTATGTAACGATTTTCGACAAAAAAATTACTAAGAAATTTTCTTCTGTGGCGGTTTTCACAGAGATTACCTGAAACTTCGGCGACTATCGAGAATTAGTGTAGGCCATCTGAAATCCAAATAATGTAGCCCCATTTCTGTACGAGGTGGAAACGAGGTTCGTACCAGTCTCAGTATGTAACGATTTTCGACAAAAAAATTACTAAGAAATTTTCTTCTGTGGCGGTTTTCACAGGGATTACCTGAAACTTCGGCGACTGTCGAGAATTAGTGTAGGCCATCTGAAATCCAAATAATTTAGCCCCATTTCTGTACGAGGTGGAAAGGAGGTTCCTACCAGTCTCAGTATGTAACGATTTTCAACAAAAAAATTACTAAGAAATTTTATTCTGTGGCGGTTTTCACAGGGATTACCTGAAACTTCGGCGACTGTCGAGAATTAGTGTAGGCCATCTGAAATCCAAATAATGTAGCCCCATTTCTGTACGAGGTGGAAACGAGGTTCGTACCAGTCTCAGTATGTAACGATTTTCGACAAAATATTTACTAAGAAATTTTCTTCTGTGGCGGTTTTCACAGGGATTACCTGAAATTTCGGTGACTGTCGAGAATTAGTGTAGGTCATTAAAAGCGAAATAATGTAGCCCCATTTCTGTACGAGGTGGAAAGGAGGTTCGTACCAGTCTCAGTATGTAACGATTTTCGACAAAAAAATTACTAAGAAATTTTCTTCTATGGCGGTTTTCACAGGGATTACCTGAAACTTCGGCGACTGTCGAGAATTAGTATAGGCCATCTGAAATCCAAATAATGTAGCCCCATTTCTGTACGAGGTGGAAACGAGGTTCGAACCAGTCTCAGTATGTAACGATTTTCGACAAAAAAATTATTAAGAAATTTTCTTCTATGGCGGTTTTCACAGGGATTACCTGAAACTTCGGCGACTGTCGAGAATTAGTGTAGACCATCTGAAATCCAAATAATGTAGCCCCATTTCTGTACGAGGTGGAAACGAGGTTCGTACCAGTCTCAGTATGTAACGATTTTCGACAAAAAAATTACTAAGAAATTTTCTTCTGTGGCGGTTTTCACAGGGATTACCTGAAACTTCGGCGACTGTCGAGAATTAGTGTAGGTCATCTGAAATCCAAATAATGTAGCCCCATTTCTGTACGAGGTGGAAACGAGGTTCGTACCAGTCTCAGTATGTAACGATTTTCGACAAAAAAATTACTAAGAAAATTTCGTCTATGGCGGTTTTCACAGGGATTACCTGAAACTTCGGCTACTGTCGAGAATTAGTGTAGGCCATTTGGAATCCAAATAATGTAGCCCCATTTCTATACGAGGTGGAAAGGAGGTTCGTACCAGTCTCAGTATGTAACGATTTTCGACAAAAAAATTACTAAGAAATTTTCTTCTATGGCGGTTTTCACAGAGATTACCTGAAACTTCGGCGACTGTCGAGAATTAGTGTAGGCCATCTGAAATCCAAATAATGTAGCCCCATTTCTGTACGAGGTGGAAAGGAGGTTCGTACCAGTCTCAGTATGTAACGATTTTCGACAAAAAAATTACTAAGAAATTTTCTTCTGTGGCGGTTTTCACAGGGATTACCTGAAACTTCGGCGACTGTCGAGAATTAGTGTAGGCCATCTGAAATCCAAATAATGTAGCCCCATTTCTGTACGAGGTGGAAACGAGGTTCGTACCAGTCTCAGTATGTAACGATTTTCGACAAAAAAATTACTAAGAAATTTTCTTCTGTGGCGGTTTTCACAGGGATTACCTGAAACTTCGGCGACTGTCGAGAATTAGTGTAGGCCATCTGAAATCCAAATAATGTAGCCCCATTTCTGTACGAGGTGGAAACGAGGTTCGTACCAGTCTCAGTATGTAACGATTTTCGACAAAAAAATTACTAAGAAAATTTCGTCTATGGCGGTTTTCACAGGGATTACCTGAAACTTCGGCGACTGTCGAGAATTAGTGTAGGCCATTTGGAATCCAAATAATGTAGCCCCATTTCTATACGAGGTGGAAAGGAGGTTCGTACCAGTCTCAGTATGTAACGATTTTCGACAAAAAAATTACTAAGAAATTTTCTTCTATGGCGGTTTTCACAGGGATTACCTGAAACTTCGGCTACTGTCGAGAATTAGTGTAGGCCATCTGAAATCCAAATAATGTAGCCCCATTTCTGTACGAGGTGGAAACGAGGTTCGTACCAGTCTCAGTATGTAACGATTTTCGACAAAAAAATTACTAAGAAATTTTCTTCTGTGGCGGTTTTCACAGGGATTACCTGAAACTTCGGCGACTGTCGAGAATTAGTGTAGGCCATCTGAAATCCAAATAATGTAGCCCCATTTCTTTACGAGGTGGAAACGAGGTTCGTACCAGTCTCAGTATGTAACGATTTTCGACAAAAAAATTACTAAGAAATTTTCTTCTATGGCGGTTTTCACAGGGATTACCTGAAACTTCGGCGACTGTCGAGAATTAGTGTAGGCCATTTGGAATCCAAATAATGTAGCCCCATTTCTGTACGAGGTGGAAACGAGGTTCGTACCAGTCTCAGTATGTAACGATTTTCGACAAAAAAATTACTAAGAAATTTTCTTCTGTGGCGGTTTTCACAGGGATTACCTGAAACTTCGGCGACTGTCGAGAATTAGTGTAGGCCATCTGAAATCCAAATAATGTAGCCCCATTTCTGTACGAGGTGGAAACGAGGTTCGTACCAGTCTCAGTATGTAACGATTTTCGACAAAAAAATTACTAAGAAATTTTATTCTATGGTGGTTTTCACAGGGATTACCTGAAACTTCGGCGACTGTCGAGAATTAGTGTAGGCCATCTGAAATCCAAATAATGTAGCCCCATTTCTGTACGAGGTGGAAACGAGGTTCGTACCAGTCTCAGTATGTAACGATTTTCGACAAAAAAATTACTAAGAAATTTTCTTCTATGGCGGTTTTCACAGGGATTACCTGAAACTTCGGCGACTGTCGAGAATTAGTGTAGGCCATCTGAAATCCAAATAATGTAGCCCCATTTCTGTACGAGGTGGAAACGAGGTTCGTACCAGTCTCAGTATGTAACGATTTTCGACAAAAAAATTTCTAAGAAATTTTCTTCTGTGGCGGTTTTCACAGGGATTACCTGAAACTTCGGCGACTGTCGAGAATTAGTGTAGGCCATCAGAAATCCAAATAATGTAGCCCCATTTCTGTACGAGGTGGAAACGAGGTTCGTACCAGTCTCAGTATGTAACGATTTTCGACAAAAAAATTACTAAGAAATTTTCTTCTATGGCGGTTTTCACAGGGATTACCTGAAACTTCGGCGACTGTCGAGAATTAGTGTAGGCCATCTGAAATCCAAATAATGTAGCCCCATTTCTGTACGAGGTGGAAACGAGGTTCGTACCAGTCTCAGTATGTAACGATTTTCGACAAAAAAATTACTAAGAAATTTTCTTCTGTGGCGGTTTTCACAGGGATTACCTGAAACTTCGGCGACTGTCGAGAATTAGTGTAGGCCATCTGAAATCCAAATAATGTAGCCCCATTTCTGTACGAGGTGGAAACGAGGTTCGTACCAGTCTCAGTATGTAACGATTTTCGACAAAAAAATTACTAAGAAATTTTCTTCTATGGCGGTTTTCACAGGGATTACCTGAAACTTCGGCGACTGTCGAGAATTAGTGTAGGCCATTTGGAATCCAAATAATGTAGCCCCATTTCTGTACGAGGTGGAAAGGAGGTTCATACCAGTCTCAGTATGTAACGATTTTCGACAAAAAAATTACTAAGAAATTTTCTTCTATGGCGGTTTTCACAGGGATTACCTGAAACTTCGGCGACTGTCGAGAATTAGTGTAGGCCATCTGAAATCCAAATAATGTAGCCCCATTTCTGTACGAGGTGGAAACGAGGTTCGTACCAGTCTCAGTATGTAACGATTTTCGACAAAAAAATTACTAAGAAATTTTCTTCTGTGGCGGTTTTCACAGGGATTACCTGAAACTTCGGCGACTGTCGAGAATTAGTATAGGCCATCTGAAATCCAAATAATGTAGCCCCATTTCTGTACAAGGTGGAAACGAGGTTCGTACCAGTCTCAGTATGTAACGATTTTCGACAAAAAAATTACTAAGAAATTTTCTTCTATGGCGGTTTTCACAGGGATTACCTGAAACTTCGGCGACTGTCGAGAATTAGTGTAGGCCATCTGAAATCCAAATAATGTAGCCCCATTTCTGTACGAGGTGGAAACGAGGTTCGTACCAGTCTCAGTATGTAACGATTTTCGACAAAAAAATTACTAAGAAATTTTCTTCTGTGGCGGTTTTCACAGGGATTACCTGAAACTTCGGCGACTGTCGAGAATTAGTGTAGGCCATCTGAAATCCAAATAATGTAGCCCCATTTCTGTACAAGGTGGAAACGAGGTTCATACCAGTCTCAGTATGTAACGATTTTCGACAAAAAAATTACTAAGAAATTTTCTTCTATGGCGGTTTTCACAGGGATTACCTGAAACTTCGGCGACTGTCGAGAATTAGTGTAGGCCATCTGAAATCCAAATAATGTAGCCCCATTTCTGTACGAGGTGGAAACGAGGTTCGTACCAGTCTCAGTATGTAACGATTTTCGACAAAAAAATTACTAAGAAATTTTCTTCTGTGGCGGTTTTCACAGGGATTACCTGAAACTTCGGCGACTGTCGAGAATTAGTGTAGGCCATTTGGAATCCAAATAATGTAGCCCCATTTCTGTACGAGGTGGAAAGGAGGTTCATACCAGTCTCAGTATGTAACGATTTTCGACAAAAAAATTACTAAGAAATTTTCTTCTATGGCGGTTTTCACAGGGATTACCTGAAACTTCGGCGACTGTCGAGAATTAGTGTAGGCCATTTGGAATTCAAATAATGTAGCCCCATTTCTGTACGAGGTGGAAAGGAGGTTCGTACCAGTCTCAGTATGTAACGATTTTCGACAAAAAAATTACTAAGAAATTTTCTTCTGTGGCGGTTTTCACAGGGATTACCTGAAACTTCGGCGACTGTCGAGAATTAGTGTAGGCCATCTGAAATCCAAATAATGTAGCCCCATTTCTGTACGAGGTGGAAACGAGGTTCGTACTAGTCTCACTATGTAACGATTTTCAACATAAAATTTACTAAGAAATTTTCTTCTGTGGCGGTTTTCACAGGGATTACCTGAAACTTCGGCGACTGTCGAGAATTAGTGTAGGCCATCTAAAAGCGAAATAATTTAGCACCATTTCTGAACGAGGTGGAAAGGGGGTTCGTACCAGTCTCAGTATGTAACAATTTTCCACAAAAATTTACTAAGAAATTTTCTTCTGTGGCGGTTTTCACAGGGATTACCTGAAACTTTGACGACTGTCGAGAATTAGTGTAGGCCATCTGGAATCCAAATAATGTAGCCCCATTTTTGTTCGAGGATCGTACCTTCATTATTATGTATTGATGTATAATAAAAAACGATTTTTTTTAAGTTTTATTATAAATTCAAAGTTTACTAGCTGACCTGTGACTGAATAATCAGTCACGTGAATACATTTTGTTGAATTTTTGGTTAAGAAATGATTAAGAAGATTTTTTAAGATGTAAATTTGATGCAATTTTATCAAAAATAAAGTAAATTCATATACGTGGTTAATTTTTAAATCTTAAACGGCAAGCACGCGCTCAAATGTACACAGTATGACTTACGTGTCAAGTCAAATATTCATATCTCAAACCGGAAGCGCACGCTCGGGATCACATGATCACTTACGCACCCAAACTAAATATTAAAATCTCAAAAGGGAAAAGCACACAATTGCTGAGGCAAACTATAATCTAAATAGTTCATAAGAAATGTACAAAAGGATAATAAAATAGTAGTAGGAGGTAGGTAATAAAATAGTAAAATACATTACAATTTACATGCACAGAATCTCTTCAAAAAATACATTCTTTGTTGTGATGCACCCATTCCGATCAGCTGATTGATCGCTTGTCTCAGCGATAAACACTTTGAGTCCGTCAAATGAGCGGCATCGTGAAAAGGCCACATACATCTGATCATTCGTAAATACGGGTCCCGGCAAGTACACTACCTTCTTCAAGCTTTAACCCTGACTCTTGTTGATGGTTATAGCGAACGCGAGCTGAACCAGAAATTGAAGGCGAGACATTTTAAATGAGAAGATGCCTTCCAAGGGTGAGAGCTTAATGCGTGGGATGAGAACGCGCTCGCCTTTTGAGAAGCCAGTCAGCACCTCACATTCCAGAATGTAGCGGTTTATTTTTACGACGCGCATGCGTGTTTCATTGATTCAACCCTTGCTAGTGTTTAGATTCCTCATCAAACGAACGATCGCGTTTACCTTTAGTGGGATGGCATGGCGCGGTAATCCCGACGCTTCAATTTTATTGAGAAACTCGACGGGTAGGCGGAGTTTCTCATGCATGTCGTCACTCTCAAGTTTATCAGCACTATGTTTCACTTCTTGTTCGTCGGGCAGGAGGTCTAGGACCTACTGTTTGGTAAGCACGCAGTCATCCATATTGGGTGCAAGGATGGTGCGCTCCTCGATGGTTCCATCGGCTGGTGTTGTGTTGATGTCACCATACACGAAATCGATCACACTTTGAGGATGTCTGCCGAAAGTGTGATCGAGTCGGTTCGAGCATTGCCGTTTCCAACAGAAAGCAAATATTGCGCAAACTCGTCCTCACCTTCATCGACGCGCATGTTCTTGGTGAGTGTAAACTTATTTACCAATTTACAAAGCGGGTTATACTTGATGGTCGATTCGCAAGTTTGCGTGCGTTCCGCCTAGGTAGTCACCACACATGAGGATGATTTTCCCAGCTAATGGAACACGCACTACCCGTCTATGATTGTGATCTCTGCTCCTTGGCATGATTAACCTTATTAATTTAAATCGCGCGTTAACCATTAAGCAACTTTGAAATTGATTCGCGCGCCGACAGTGTTGCAATTTCGAATCTGAATCGCATACCAACTGTTTAACAACTTTGAATTTGAATCGCGCGCCACTAATTTAAACAAAAATATTTGCTTTTTGGTCATCCCATAAAATTCTCAAATGTTGCAAGATTTCACGCGCACAAAAACTTGGAAATTTTCTGAAACCACCAGAGGTACCCATTTCGGTTACTTTCCGGTGGAATTTTTCCGAATTTTCTAGCCCACGCACAGCGCAATATTTATGTCGACCTACCCTGAAAAGGTAGGTATAGGTTGAGGTTGTTGAGGGTAGGTTGAGTATGAAAAAATTAAGAATATTAATATAATAGATAGATAGAAGATAGATAGAAGCTGACCTTCGACTGAATAATCAGTCACGTGAATATATTTTATTGAATTTTTGGTTAAGAAATAATTAAGAAGATTTTTAAAATGTAAATTTGATGCACTTTTATCAAAAATAAAGTAAATTCATATACGCGGTTAATTTTTAAATATTAAATAGATAGAGTGTCATGACAAAATTGTATTTTTACTCTCACAACTATTAACACCAAAATGTATGTAAAATCATTTTATGTTCTCTGTTTTGTTTAATTGAGATTCAATTACAAATTTTCTACTCATTTTGTCATCAGAGTGTGTCATCACAAAAACATCGGCAATTTTAATAAATTTTGTCATTGTCACGGTATAATGCGCATGATCGTAGATTCAATATAAACATATTTTGTCATGGCATTCTGGCGTCGTGACAAAATTTTGCTGAAAACACCTGAAGTACCCGTTTCAGGTACTTCCCGGTGGAATTTTTCCGATTTTTCTAGCAAAGGCACACCGCTATATTTATGTCGACCTACCCTCAAAAATTTAAACGGATCGGATCATGTTTAGGGGTCATTTTAGCGTTGAGTTTGAAAAAATTAAGCGTATTAATATAATAGATTGATTATTATAATTAAGTTTGACTTTGTTTGACATATATAATCAAATGCGGATCAATTTGATGTACATTAATATTTCTTATTGAAGTAACAATTGGATTGAGATCGTCGTATTTCATCCATTTCTCCTTTATTTTTCCATAACTAACAAAGTGTCCATTTCCCATTTGTTGATAGCTAATAATAGAGACGAGTTGGTAACAAATCTGGTTAACTATATAGTACGCTAGTACGCTCGGAATAAATACAAATGAGCTCCTGAAATTCACAGTTCATTTTATTTTGACAATTTAAACAACCTTTTATTGGTATTGCTTGAATACAACTGCTTAGTTTCGGGAACCCTAAAGAACTTAATTTAATCATATCAATTAATATGAGCGATCGTTCTTTCGTACATATGGCGTCACACTTTTTTAACGTCACTATAAGACTTGGTAAATTTTTCAGAACATTACCGGCTATGTCCAATATACTGCTATAGCAATCGTTGGTTATTCCATAAATTTCGATTAAAATTTCTTTCCGAATTTTATAAACTAGTTCTAAATTGTTTGATTTTGTTGAAAATCGTTACATACTGAGACTGGTACGAACCTCCTTTCCACCTCGTACAGAAATGGGGCTACATTATTTGGATTTCAGATGGCCTACACTAATTCTCGACAGTCGCCGAAGTTTCAGGTAATCCCTGTGAAAACCGCCACAGAAGAAAATTTTTTAGTAAATATTTTGTCGAAAATCGTTACATACTGAGACTGGTACGAACCTCGTTTCCACCTCGTACAGAAATGGGGCTACATTATTTGGATTTCAAATGGCCTACACTAATTCTCGACAGTCGCCGAAGTTTCAGGTAATCCCTGTGAAAACCGCCACAGAAGAAAATTTCTTAGTAAATATTTTGTCGATAATAGTTACATACTGAGACTGGTACGAACCTCCTTTCCACCTCGTACAGAAATGGGGCTACATTATTTGGATTTCAGATGGCCTACACTAATTCTCGACAGTCGCCGAAGTTTCAGGTAATCCCTGTGAAAATCGCCACAGAAAAAATTTCTTAGTAAATATTTTGTTGAAAATCGTTACATACTGAGACTGGTACGAACCTCCTTTCCACCTCGTACAGAAATGGGGCTACATTATTTGGATTTCAGATGGTCTACACTAATTCTCGACAGTCGCCAAAGTTTCAGGTAATCCCTGTGAAAACCGCCACAGAAGAAAATTTCTTAGTAAATATTTTGTCGAAAATCGTTACATACTGAGACTGGTACGAACCTCCTTTCCACCTCGTACAGAAATGGGGCTACATTATTTGGATTTCAGATGGCCTGCACTAATTCTCGACAGTAGCCGAAGTTTCAGGTAATCCCTGTGAAAACCGCCACAGAAGAAAATTGCTTAGTAAATATTTTGTCGAAAATCGTTACATACTGAGACTGGTACGAACCTCCTTTCCACCTCGTACAGAAATGGGGCTATATTATTTGGATTTCAGATGGCCTGCACTAATTCTCAACAGTCGCCGAAGTTTCAGGTAATCCCTGTGAAAACCGCCACAGAAGAAAATGTCTTAATAATTTTTTTTGTTGAAAATCGTTACATACTGAGACTGGTACGAACCTCCTTTCCACCTCGTACAGAAATGGGGCTACATTATTTGGATTCCAGATGGACTACACTAATTCTCGACAGTCGCCGAAGTTTCAGGTAATCCCTGTGAAAACCGCCACAGAAGAAAATTTCTTAGTAATTTTTTTGTTGAAAATCGTTACATACTGAGACTGGTAGGAACCTCCTTTCCACCTCGTACAGAAATGGGGCTACATTATTTGGATTTCAGATGGCCTACACTAATTCTCGACAGTCGCCGAAGTTTCAGGTAATCCCTGTGAAAACCGCCACAGAAGAAAATTTCTTAGTAATTTTTTTTGTTGAAAATCGTTACATACTGAGACTGGTACGAACCTCCTTTCCACCTCGTACAGAAATGGGGCTACATTATTTGGATTTCAGATGGTCTACACTAATTCTCGACAGTCGCCGAAGTTTCAGGTAATCCCTGTGAAAACCGCCACAGAAGAAAATTTCTTAGTAAATATTTTGTCGAAAATCGTTACATACTGAGACTGGTACGAACCTCCTTTCCACCTCGTACAGAAATGGGGCTACATTATTTGGATTTCAGATGGCCTACACTAATTCTCGACAGTCGCCGAAGTTTCAGGTAATCCCTGTGAAAACCGCCACAGAAGAAAATTTCTTAGTAAATATTTTGTCGAAAATCGTTACATACTGAGACTGGTACGAACCTCCTTTCCACCTCGTACAGAAATGGGGCTACATTATTTGGATTTCAGATGGCCTGCACTAATTCTCAACAGTCGCCGAAGTTTCAGGTAATCCCTGTGAAAACCGCCACAGAAGAAAATTTCTTAATAATTTTTTTTGTTGAAAATCGTTACATACTGAGACTGGTACGAACCTCCTTTCCACCTCGTACAGAAATGGGGCTACATTATTTGGATTTCAGATGGCCTACACTAATTCTCGACAGTAGCCGAAGTTTCAGGTAATCCCTGTGAAAACCGCCACAGAAGAAAATCTCTTAGTAAATATTTTGTTGAAAATCGTTACATACTGAGACTGGTACGAACCTCCTTTCCACCTCGTACAGAAATGGGGCTACATTATTTGGATTTCAGATGGCCTACACTAATTCTCGACAGTCGCCGAAGTTTCAGGTATGCCCTGTGAAAACCGCCACAGAAGAAAATTTCTTAGTAAATATTTTGTTGAAAATCGTTACATACTGAGACTGGTACGAACCTCCTTTCCACCTCGTACAGAAATGGGGCTACATTATTTGGATTTCAGATGGCCTGCACTAATTCTCGATAGTCGTCGAAGTTTCAGGTAATCCCTGTGAAAACCGCCACAGAAGAAAATTTCTTAGTAATTTTTTTTGTTGAAAATCGTTACATACTGAGACTGGTACGAACCTCCTTTCCACCTCGTACAGAAATGGGGCTACATCATTTGGATTTCAGATGGGCTACACTAATTCTCGACAGTCGCCGAAGTTTCAGGTAATCCCTGTGAAAACCGCCACAGAAGAAAATTTTTTAGTAAATATTTTGTCGAAAATCGTTACATACTGAGACTGGTACGAACCTCCTTTCCACCTCGTACAGAAATGGGGCTACATTATTTTGATTTCAGATGGCCTGCACTAATTCTCGACAGTCGCCGAAGTTTCAGGTAATCCCTGTGAAAACCGCCACAGAAGAAAATTTCTTAGTAAATATTTTGTCGAAAATCGTTACATAGTGAGACTGGTACGAACCTCCTTTCCACCTTGTACAGAAATTAGCTACATTATTTGGATTCCAAATGGCCTACACTAATTCTCGACAGTTGCCGAAGTTTCAGGTAATCCCTGTGAAAACCGCCACAGAAGAAAATTTCTTAGTAAATATTTTGTCGATAATAGTTACATACTGAGACTGGTACGAACCTCGTTTCCACCTCGTACAGAAATGGGGCTACATTATTTGGATTTCAGATGGCCTACACTAATTCTCGATAGTCGTCGAAGTTTCAGGTAATCCCTGTGAAAACCGCCATAGAAGAAAATTTCTTAGTAATTTTTTTTGTTGAAAATCGTTACATACTGAGACTGGTACGAACCTCCTTTCCACCTCGTACAGAAATGGGGCTACATTATTTGGATTCCAGATGGCCTACACTAATTCTCGACAGTCGTCGAAGTTTCAGGTAATCCCTGTGAAAACCGCCACAGAAGAAAATTTCTTAGTAATTTTTTTGTTGAAAATCGTTACATACTGAGACTGGTACGAACCTCCTTTCCACCTCGTACAGAAATGGGGCTACATTATTTGGATTTCAGATGGCCTACACTAATTCTCGACAGTCGCCGAAGTTTCAGGTAATCCCTGTGAAAACCGCCACAGAAGAAAATTTTTTAGTAAATATTTTGTCGAAAATCGTTACATACTGAGACTGGTACGAACCTCCTTTCCACCTCATACAGAAATGGGGCTATATTATTTTGATTTCAGATGGCCTGCACTAATTCTCGACAGTCGCCGAAGTTTCAGGTAATCCTTGTGAAAACCGCCACAGAAGAAAATTTCTTAGTAAATATTTTGTCGATAATAGTTACATACTGAGACTGGTACGAACCTCCTTTCCACCTCGTACAGAAATGGGGCTACACTATTTGGATTTCAGATGGCCTGCACTAATTCTCGATAGTCGTCGAAGTTTCAGGTAATCCCTGTGAAAACCGCCACAGAAGAAAATTTCTTAGTAATTTTTTTTGTTGAAAACCGTTACATACTGAGACTGGTACGAACCTCCTTTCCACCTCGTACAGAAATGGGGCTACATTATTTGGATTCCAGATGGCCTACACTAATTCTCGACAGTCGCCGAAGTTTCAGGTAATCCCTGTGAAAACCGCCACAGAAGAAAATTTTTTAGTAAATATTTTGTCGAAAATCGTTACATACTGAGACTGGTACGAACCTCCTTTCCACCTCGTACAGAAATGGGGCTACATTATTTGGATTTCAGATGGCCTACACTAATTCTCGATAGTCGTCGAAGTTTCAGGTAATCCCTGTGAAAACCGCCATAGAAGAAAATTTCTTAGTAATTTTTTTTGTTGAAAATCGTTACATACTGAGACTGGTACGAACCTCCTTTCCACCTCGTACAGAAATGGGGCTACATTATTTGGATTCCAGATGGCCTACACTAATTCTCGACAGTCGCCGAAGTTTCAGGTAATCCTTGTGAAAACCGCCACAGAAGAAAATTTTTTAGTAAATATTTTGTCGAAAATCGTTACATACTGAGACTGGTACGAACCTCCTTTCCACCTCGTACAGAAATGGGGCTACATTATTTGGATTTCAGATGGCCTGCACTAATTCTCGACAGTCACTGAAGTTTCAGGTAATCCCTGTGAAAACCGCCACAGAAGAAAATTTCTTAGTAAATATTTTGTCGAAAATCGTTACATAGTGAGACTGGTACGAACCTCCTTTCCACCTCGTACAGAAATGGGGCTACATTATTTGGATTTCAGATGGCCTGCACTAATTCTCGACAGTCACCGAAGTTTCAGGTAATCCCTGTGAAAACCGCCACAGAAGAAAATTTCTTAGTAAATATTTTGTCGAAAATCGTTACATAGTGAGACTGGTACGAACCTCCTTTCCACCTCGTACAGAAATGGGGCTACATTATTTGGATTTCAGATGGCCTGCACTAATTCTCGACAGTCGCCGAAGTTTCAGGTAATCCCTGTGAAAACCGCCACAGAAGAAAATTTCTTAGTAAATATTTTGTCGATAATAGTTACATACTGAGACTGGTACGAACCTCGTTTCCACCTCGTACAGAAATGGGGCTACATTATTTGGATTTCAGATGGCCTACACTAATTCTCGATAGTCGTCGAAGTTTCAGGTAATCCCTGTGAAAACCGCCATAGAAGAAAATTTCTTAGTAATTTTTTTTGTTGAAAATCGTTACATACTGAGACTGGTACGAACCTCCTTTCCACCTCGTACAGAAATGGGGCTACACTATTTGGATTTCAGATGGCCTGCACTAATTCTCGATAGTCGTCGAAGTTTCAGGTAATCCCTGTGAAAACCGCCACAGAAGAAAATTTCTTAATAATTTTTTTTTGTTGAAAATCGTTACATACTGAGACTGGTACGAACCTCCTTTCCACCTCGTACAGAAATGGGGCTACATTATTTGGATTCCAGATGGCCTACACTAATTCTCGACAGTCGCCGAAGTTTCAGGTAATCCCTGTGAAAACCGCCACAGAAGAAAATTTTTTAGTAAATATTTTGTCGAAAATCGTTACATACTGAGACTGGTACGAACCTCCTTTCCACCTCGTACAGAAATGGGGCTACATTATTTGGATTTCAGATGGCCTGCACTAATTCTCGACAGTCACCGAAGTTTCAGGTAATCCCTGTGAAAACCGCCACAGAAGAAAATTTCTTAGTAAATATTTTGTCGAAAATCGTTACATAGTGAGACTGGTACGAACCTCCTTTCCACCTCGTACAGAAATGGGGCTACATTATTTGGATTTCAGATGGCCTGCACTAATTCTCGACAGTCGCCGAAGTTTCAGGTAATCCCTGTGAAAACCGCCACAGAAGAAAATTTCTTAGTAAATATTTTGTCGAAAATCGTTACATAGTGAGACTGGTATGAACCTCCTTTCCACCTCGTACAGAAATGGGGCTACATTATTTGGATTCCAAATTACCTACACTAATTCTCGACAGTTGCCGAAGTTTCAGGTAATCCCTGTGAAAACCGCCACAGAAGAAAATTTCTTAGTAATTTTTTTTGTTGAAAATCGTTACATACTGAGACTGGTACGAACCTCCTTTCCACCTCGTACAGAAATAAGGGTTCACTATTTCAGTTTCGATTATCATAAACGTATTTTTTTCAAAATTTTACGTTTAATTAATATACTCGTATTTTTATTACAGATTTATGTTTTGAAGGTACCACTAAATCTGCTTTTCATAAACATATTTGTTTATTTATTAAATTTTTTTCTATTTTTTAGTATTGGTTTGCAAAATCGAATATGGTTGTAGAATGTTAATGCAAAAAACGAGATAAGAATTAAAGGTAATGCAGTTTTTTTAAATATTTCGGGCCAGCCCGAAAATTTTACAGATTAAGCAAAGACACATTTTTTCGGGCTGCTTTTCGGGCCAGTTTCACATCGGTCCGAATAGCATAATAACTATTAAAACATTGGAAAAATTCACCAAAAAAAAAGTTATCAAGAAAATTCATTTTCTCATATATTTAGTACATTTTGTTTTTTTTTATTTTGTTCGTCTCAATACAGTGGTGGTTTAGGAAAAAAGAAAAGTCGGAAAAACTCAAAAGGAAAGGCCCAAAAATCTAATAAAAAAAACCTTTTTTTATATGAATTTTGTAGGTGTAGTTTGTATGTGACGAGTGGTGCAGTGGTTAAAGCTTCGGCGCTTGGACCGCAAGGTACTGGATACGAATCCGACTGGAGGCTGCATGCACATTTAACCATTTTATTTTTTATCCAATTTTTTTTTATTTCATCTACTTATCTATATATATAAAACAAAGTCGGGTTAGTTACACCATTTATACAGTCCGAATTGCGAATTCATGGTGAACGAATCAATTTTGACAGCGATTATAAATATATATTTTCTTTTGCGATAATAGTCTTAATTTTAGTATATAGTTTGGTTTTGGTTAGTTAAATCGGTTAAGTGGTGTTTGGTTTAGAATAAAATAGTGATAAAAGTGGTTTATAGAGATAATAAATAGTGTTAAGGTGATTTTGTTGTGTGTTACAACAACAACAAATAAAAACATTTTTGTTTTTGGCGAGCAGATATACGTCAAATTGTTTGTATATCGCAGGGTGTCCCAACACCGGTACACAGTTTTTTTTTACCTCAGTCCGGCAACTGCCTTCGGGCAGGATGTCGTTTAAAAGTAAAAATCGGTTTAAGCCCCTCATGAATATGAGGGCATACAGCGATCCTCTGCAATTGGGGGAAATTAACAATAAAAAAAGGAGACTTTTTTTCGAAGAGTGCACGATAAACCAAAGATATTTGGTTATTAAAAAAATGAATAGTGAACACAGCTTCAGAGGAATTTCACCTTTCCTAATTCAGAAAGGACTACAGATGATCACCGAACACATCAAAGAGACTCAGCGACTACGAAGTGGAGATCTTCTTGTGCTAACTACTAAAGAGGATGGATACACAGCTTTAATGAAAGCAACAAAATTAGCGGAAATGCCCGTTCAAGTAGAAGAGCATAAGTTTTTAAACAGTAGCAAAGGCGTAATATATAGCTTTGATTTGATGAATGTTGACACCGAAGAAATCGAGAAAGAATTAAAGGAGCAGAAAGTGACAAAAGTAGAGAGGATCAAAAGGAAAATAAATGGAGAGCTCAAAGATACTCCTTTACATATTATGACCTTTAACACCATAAATTTACCAGAATCCATTAAAGCAGGGTTCTTGCGGTTAGACGTACGGTTGTATTTACCAAACCCGATGAGGTGCCATAACTGCCAGCGGTACGGGCACACGAAAAATAAGTGCTTCCGGGTAACTACATGCCCTAAATGTGCCAAAAATATTCCGGATGGACACGATAATGAGAATTGTGAACCCATTGAATGTGCTAATTGTGGAAACAATCACACTACCTTTGACAAAAAGTGCCCTATATTCGAGATGGAGAAACAAATTATAAAAATAAAAACCATGGATCGGATAACATACTTCAGAGCAAAGGAAATTTATTATCGCGAAAACGCAAACACCACGGGAGCATCGAAGGCAACGCAACAAAATGAAACATACAGTAAAGTACTACAACAGAATTCAGGAAACGCTCAAAACGAGGACAATAATAATAACAGTAATAATAAAAATAATATCAGCAGCCAAAATAATAAAAACAACAATAATAATATTGAAAAGAATAAAAGTAATAATAACAATAATAATAATAACAATAGTAATAGCAAGAGTAATAATAATATAAACAATAATAACAACAATAATAGCGACAATAATAACAACAACAATAACAACAACAACAATAATAGTAATAATAATGAAATCAATAAAAACAAATCAAAACCTTTAAACAACGAGAAAACGAAAGCAGAATTAACAAAACCAACAATGACAACACAGGGGCCGGGACCCAGCACAACAAAAATCGAGATCGGAGCAACAGCAGCAAAAAACATTGAAGCATTGAAGTCCAGGAGATACACCTATCTCAGTCCTACTGAGTTAGGACTTTTTCAACAAAATGAAGGTATGAGTGATGATGAATGTTGAGGGAAGAAGGGGAAAAAGCATTTTCATTTTCCTTATTAAAATTTTTATTTTTTATTTTTTTTCCCTTCTTCTTTTTTTGAATGGCTGAGCGAATGATAAGATCCAACGGATGTATGACAATTGGTCAGATAAATATCCGCAGCATGTATGCCAATGGCGATATGTTGCGGACTTATCTGGCCAAAAATGATGTGAATGTGATGCTTTTGTGTGAAACTTGGGAGCGTGAGGATAGGACGTTTCGTGTAAGTGGGTATAATTTGCTGTCCAGACCGAGGGCCGATGGCTTCGGTGGTGTAGCGATATTGGCACGGAACAAAATTAGCCTTGTCGTGTGTGACACACCGACTTTCGAGCGCATCGAAGTTATCGCTGCCAAAACTCGGAATCTGGACAGAAATTTGTTATTTGTGAGTGTATATGCAACTCCAATTGAATCAGTGAGTGATAGAGAGAAAAACCTGAGAGATTTTGAAATTTTGTTTAACTGGGTGGAAGGAAAAAGAGACGTAATTTTGGGGGGTGATATGAATGCGCATTCGAGAGCATGGGGGTGTGAAAGAAATGATGCTTGGGGTACCTTGTTGACTCGCCTCATTCTGGATTCCGATCTCGTAATCCTGAATGATGGTGAGCCAACTAGGATGCCGTCTGTGGGGTCAACAGCCAGTGCAATAGATTTGACGTTAATGTCTAGCGGGCTGTCGGCCCAAGTCACTTGGAATGTTACGGATGAGAATTTGGGTAGCGATCATTATTTGATCAGGATGTTTTTAGGTGGTGTAAATGTTGACATAGACCGTAAGGTCATTATGAATGGTAAGAAATGGGTCGAACGTATGAATGAGATTCTCATAATGAATGAAGCAACTGAGGTTAACCAACTTGAGGATGAAATAGAGAGAATAAATGGAATGTGCACTATACATGTAAGAAGGAATGAATGTACGGTGAAAGGTTGGTGGAATAATGAAATCCAGTATTGGTATGAAAAGAAACGGATAGCACTGAGAGAGTTCAATAGGTGTATATGTCATGAATGTAGAATAAATTATGGAAGGATGAATGGAAGATTGAAAAAGGCTATCCGTAGAGCGAAGAGGAAAAGTTGGCGGGACTATGTGTCCAAAATGACACATAGGACCACAACTAAGGATGTATGGGATAATTTTAATAGGGTGAGAGGTTATAGATCGAAAGGCAGAAATGTAGTGTTAGATGACAGAGAAAAAGGAGGTGTCTTTTTACAAATGATGATGGACGTTAGAAACAATTTGAGTGATAGGAATGAAGTTTTGTTACCTGATAATGAAAGAGAATTTATGAATGACATGTGTAAGGAGTTTGAATGGGATGAGTTGCGTGGGGTTTTAGAAACTTCCAAATCTACTACCCCCGGAACTAACAGAGTGAGCTATAAAATGATTGGGAGATTGGAATTCGAAGCCAAAGTGGCTTTGTTTCGAATTCTCAATCGAGCATGGATGAGTATTCAAATACCGGAAAAATGGAAGGAAAGCAGGGTGGTACCCATTCCAAAAAGAGATCGGGATCAAAATCTGGCAACAAATTACAGGGGAATATGTATGTTGAATGTATTTGTCAAATAGTGAATGGTATGATGAAAGGTCGTTTGGATAAATTGGTGAATGAGGGTAATTTGTTGCCGGAAACAACATTTGGGTTCCGTTGTAACCACTCAGCTAATGAATGTGCAGAAAAGTTTGTATGGGAAGTGAGAAAGGAAAAGAAGTATGTTTGGCGGTATTTTTGGATATAGAAAGGGCATATGATTACGTGGTTCCGGGAAAACTTTTTCAGGTCCTTATGGACTTGGGGTTTCCTTGGAAAATTTGCAAATGGGTGTATGATTTCACGAATGACAGAAAATTGGTGTTGTGTGGTAGAGGGTATAGGTTGGAGGGAGCGGTGAATACAGGCCTCCCCCAAGGCAGTAAAATCTCACCGACTCTCTTCAATCTATACACGAGCTCGGTGCATAGGTTTAACTCCCCGGACAAAGTCATTTTGCAATTTGCAGATGACTTTGTTCTGATGGGCAAGGGGAAGACCATCGAGGAGGCGTTGAGTCGGGCTCAAGAATGTGTAAATCAGGTAACAGAATGTTTGAGTGAATTGAATTTGTGTGTAAATTCGAGGAAATGTTGTAGTATGACTTTTACAACAAATCGTTTGGTAGATGTCCGAGTGTATAATGAGAGAATTGAGTGTGTAAATTTGACTAGGTATTTGGGAATCTGGATTGATAAGCGATTGAATTTTAGAGTGCATATGGATAAATTAGCCGATAATTGTAAGAACAGATTAAATGTGATTAAAAGGGTGAGCAAACCAAAATGGGGAGCTCAACCTAGTGTGACTGATATGTTGCGAAAGGCGCTAGTATCATCCAAAATTGCGTATGGAATGAGTGTTTATGGTGATGGGTCCAAAGTCGCGTTTAAAAAGTTGATGACTGTGGAGAATGCTTGTGCCAGAGTAGTATTGGGGGCGATTAATTCAACCCCAATACACACTCTGTGGTCTGAATTGGGTGACTCACCTCTCAATTATAAGAGGGAGTGGATCACCGTGCGAGAGACTGTGCGGATGTTGACTAAGGACAATAAATTGGTGAATGAAATGAAAGAGAGTTTGCAAAGAGGGACGGATTACCACAGGACACAAAGGTCAAGGGTGATCTTGGAGAATATGAATGTATTCTCCAAGATTCGGCCCGTAAATCCAAAAGTCCCTCCGAGCAATCTAATTGTGCGATTGAAGTTTGGTGATACAACAAAAGCGATGATGAATGAGTTATCGGTTAATAGTGAGTTTTTAAAAATGCGAGCAAATTATGTTGCACATGTGGAAGTTTATACAGATGCTAGTGTGAATGGTGATCGAGTAGGTGTAGGAATTTTTATTCCTTCAACGAGGAAAGAAAAAATACTAAGAGTGAATGCCAGCATCTGTATAATGAATGCAGAGTTGATTGGAATTATGGAAGGGATCAAGTTGGCAATGACACAAGGGAGTAGTTTTACTATCCGACTCCCGGAGTGGGTTAGAATTAATTAGTAAGGGTGGGGGAACTCATGGTAATGTGTATGTGGAAATGTTGTATGAGTACCTTCAATCTTGTGGGAGTGAGGTCATTCTTCAATGGATACCATCACACCTACAAATTGAAGGTAATGAAAGAGCCGATATGCTTGCGAAACTGGGTTGTTTGATTGAGGTTGTAAATGAATATGAATGCATGGATGCAAGATATGTACTTCGCATGTTTCAAGTGAATCTTTGGAGAAAATGGGAGAGGGAGTTTGTTGAAAAATGTCAGATGAAAGGCAAGAAGTACTTTGAGGTGGTTAGTTCTCCTTTGAGCCAACCCTTTTATAAGGTCCTCAAAAGAGATACTAGAATGATAAGAACGATTGAGCGCGTACGATTGAATCATGGTAATTGGAAAGAATGCTTGAAGAAACGGAATTTGATTGAGAATGAATTATGCGAAAGTTGTTTGGTTGTGGAGGACATCGAACATTTGATTCTGAAATGTTCTGCATTCAATCAGAACAGACAAATGTTCGATGTTCTCTTGAGAGCAAGGAACATGACCGAGTTATTACGAATGGGAATGAACGTATATAAGAATGTGTATGATTTTATAAGAATGAATCAGATAAAAGTATGAAAGGGGATCGATGTGTGAAAGGTGAATAAAAGGAAAAATAAAATAAATTGTACATGAACAATGTAATCTTAAAAAAAAATTGTAATTTTTGGGAAATCGGGCCAAATGGCACCTAATTAATGGAGCTAGTGCCAAATAAATAAAAAAAAAAAAAAAAAAATACACCATTTATAACTGAAGAACGGCTGGACCGATTTTTATGATCTTTATTTTGTTGGATTTGACTCCGTTCCGAATAGCATAATAACTATTAAAACATTTGAAAAATTCACCAAAAAAAAAGTTATCAAGAAAATTCATTTTCTCATATATTTAGAACATTTTGTTTTTTTTTATTTTGTTCGTCTCAATACAGTGGTGGTTTAGGAAAAAAGAAAAGTCGGAAAAACTCAAAAGGAAAGGCCCAAAAATCTAATAAAAAAAACCTTTTTTTATATGAATTTTGTAGGTGTAGTTTGTATGTGACGAGTGGTGCAGTGGTTAAAGCTTCGGCGCTTGTACCGCAAGGTACTGGATACGAATCCGACTGAAGGCTGCATGCACATTTACCATTTTATTTTTTATCCAATTTTTTTTTTATTTCATCTACTTATCTATATATATAAAACAAAGTCGGGTTAGTTACACCATTTATAACTGAAGAACGGCTGGACCGATTTTTATGATCTTTCTTTTGTTGAGTTTGGCTCCGTTCCGAATAGCATAATAACTATTAAAACATTGGAAAAATTCAACAACAAAAGAGTTTATCAAGAAAATTCATTTTCTCATACATTTAGTACATTTTGTTTTTTTAATTTGTTCGTCTCAATACAGTGGTGATTTAGGAAAAAGAAAGATCGGAAAAACTCAAAAGGAAAGGCCCAAAAATCTAATAAAAAAAACCTTTTTTTATATGAATTTTGTAGGTGTAGTTTGTATGTGACGAGTGGTGCAGTGGTTAAAGCTTCGGCGCTTGGACCGCAAGGTACTGGATACGAATCCGACTGGAGGCTGCATGCACATTTAACCATTTTATTTTTTATCCAATTTTTTTTTATTTCATCTACTTATCTATATATATAAAACAAAGTCGGGTTAGTTACACCATTTATACAGTCCGAATTGCGAATTCATGGTGAACGAATCAATTTTGACAGCGATTATAAATATATATTTTCTTTTGCGATAATAGTCTTAATTTTAGTATATAGTTTGGTTTTGGTTAGTTAAATCGGTTAAGTGGTGTTTGGTTTAGAATAAAATAGTGATAAAAGTGGTTTATAGAGATAATAAATAGTGTTAAGGTGATTTTGTTGTGTGTTACAACAACAACAAATAAAAACATTTTTGTTTTTGGCGAGCAGATATACGTCAAATTGTTTGTATATCGCAGGGTGTCCCAACACCGGTACACAGTTTTTTTTTACCTCAGTCCGGCAACTGCCTTCGGGCAGGATGTCGTTTAAAAGTAAAAATCGGTTTAAGCCCCTCATGAATATGAGGGCATACAGCGATCCTCTGCAATTGGGGGAAATTAACAATAAAAAAAGGAGACTTTTTTTCGAAGAGTGCACGATAAACCAAAGATATTTGGTTATTAAAAAAATGAATAGTGAACACAGCTTCAGAGGAATTTCACCTTTCCTAATTCAGAAAGGACTACAGATGATCACCGAACACATCAAAGAGACTCAGCGACTACGAAGTGGAGATCTTCTTGTGCTAACTACTAAAGAGGATGGATACACAGCTTTAATGAAAGCAACAAAATTAGCGGAAATGCCCGTTCAAGTAGAAGAGCATAAGTTTTTAAACAGTAGCAAAGGCGTAATATATAGCTTTGATTTGATGAATGTTGACACCGAAGAAATCGAGAAAGAATTAAAGGAGCAGAAAGTGACAAAAGTAGAGAGGATCAAAAGGAAAATAAATGGAGAGCTCAAAGATACTCCTTTACATATTATGACCTTTAACACCATAAATTTACCAGAATCCATTAAAGCAGGGTTCTTGCGGTTAGACGTACGGTTGTATTTACCAAACCCGATGAGGTGCCATAACTGCCAGCGGTACGGGCACACGAAAAATAAGTGCTTCCGGGTAACTACATGCCCTAAATGTGCCAAAAATATTCCGGATGGACACGATAATGAGAATTGTGAACCCATTGAATGTGCTAATTGTGGAAACAATCACACTACCTTTGACAAAAAGTGCCCTATATTCGAGATGGAGAAACAAATTATAAAAATAAAAACCATGGATCGGATAACATACTTCAGAGCAAAGGAAATTTATTATCGCGAAAACGCAAACACCACGGGAGCATCGAAGGCAACGCAACAAAATGAAACATACAGTAAAGTACTACAACAGAATTCAGGAAACGCTCAAAACGAGGACAATAATAATAACAGTAATAATAAAAATAATATCAGCAGCCAAAATAATAAAAACAACAATAATAATATTGAAAAGAATAAAAGTAATAATAACAATAATAATAATAACAATAGTAATAGCAAGAGTAATAATAATATAAACAATAATAACAACAATAATAGCGACAATAATAACAACAACAATAACAACAACAACAATAATAGTAATAATAATGAAATCAATAAAAACAAATCAAAACCTTTAAACAACGAGAAAACGAAAGCAGAATTAACAAAACCAACAATGACAACACAGGGGCCGGGACCCAGCACAACAAAAATCGAGATCGGAGCAACAGCAGCAAAAAACATTGAAGCATTAAAGTCCAGGAGATACACCTATCTCAGTCCTACTGAGTTAGGACTTTTTCAACAAAATGAAGGTATGAGTGATGATGAATGTTGAGGGAAGAAGGGGAAAAAGCATTTTCATTTTCCTTATTAAAATTTTTATTTTTTATTTTTTTTCCCTTCTTCTTTTTTTGAATGGCTGAGCGAATGATAAGATCCAACGGATGTATGACAATTGGTCAGATAAATATCCGCAGCATGTATGCCAATGGCGATATGTTGCGGACTTATCTGGCCAAAAATGATGTGAATGTGATGCTTTTGTGTGAAATTTGGGAGCGTGAGGATAGGACGTTTCGTGTAAGTGGGTATAATTTGCTGTCCAGACCGAGGGCCGATGGCTTCGGTGGTGTAGCGATATTGGCACGGAACAAAATTAGCCTTGTCGTGTGTGACACACCGACTTTCGAGCGCATCGAAGTTATCGCTGCCAAAACTCGGAATCTGGACAGAAATTTGTTATTTGTGAGTGTATATGCAACTCCAATTGAATCAGTGAGTGATAGAGAGAAAAACCTGAGAGATTTTGAAATTTTGTTTAACTGGGTGGAAGGAAAAAGAGACGTAATTTTGGGGGGTGATATGAATGCGCATTCGAGAGCATTGGGGTGTGAAAGAAATGATGCTTGGGGTACCTTGTTGACTCGCCTCATTCTGGATTCCGATCTCGTAATCCTGAATGATGGTGAGCCAACTAGGATGCCGTCTGTGGGGTCAACAGCCAGTGCAATAGATTTGACGTTAATGTCTAGCGGGCTGTCGGCCCAAGTCACTTGGAATGTTACGGATGAGAATTTGGGTAGCGATCATTATTTGATCAGGATGTTTTTAGGTGGTGTAAATGTTGACATAGACCGTAAGGTCATTATGAATGGTAAGAAATGGGTCGAACGTATGAATGAGATTCTCATAATGAATGAAGCAACTGAGGTTAACCAACTTGAGGATGAAATAGAGAGAATAAATGGAATGTGCACTATACATGTAAGAAGGAATGAATGTACGGTGAAAGGTTGGTGGAATAATGAAATCCAGTATTGGTATGAAAAGAAACGGATAGCACTGAGAGAGTTCAATAGGTGTATATGTCATGAATGTAGAATAAATTATGGAAGGATGAATGGAAGATTGAAAAAGGCTATCCGTAGAGCGAAGAGGAAAAGTTGGCGGGACTATGTGTCCAAAATGACACATAGGACCACAACTAAGGATGTATGGGATAATTTTAATAGGGTGAGAGGTTATAGATCGAAAGGCAGAAATGTAGTGTTAGATGACAGAGAAAAAGGAGGTGTCTTTTTACAAATGATGATGGACGTTAGAAACAATTTGAGTGATAGGAATGAAGTTTTGTTACCTGATAATGAAAGAGAATTTATGAATGACATGTGTAAGGAGTTTGAATGGGATGAGTTGCGTGGGGTTTTAGAAACTTCCAAATCTACTACCCCCGGAACTAACAGAGTGAGCTATAAAATGATTGGGAGATTGGAATTCGAAGCCAAAGTGGCTTTGCTTCGAATTCTCAATCGAGCATGGATGAGTATTCAAATACCGGAAAAATGGAAGGAAAGCAGGGTGGTACCCATTCCAAAAAGAGATCGGGATCAAAATCTGGCAACAAATTACAGGGGAATATGTATGTTGAATGTATTTGTCAAATAGTGAATGGTATGATGAAAGGTCGTTTGGATAAATTGGTGAATGAGGGTAATTTGTTGCCGGAAACAACATTTGGGTTCCGTTGTAACCACTCAGCTAATGAATGTGCAGAAAAGTTTGTATGGGAAGTGAGAAAGGAAAAGAAGTATGTTTGGCGGTATTTTTGGATATAGAAAGGGCATATGATTACGTGGTTCCGGGAAAACTTTTTCAGGTCCTTATGGACTTGGGGTTTCCTTGGAAAATTTGCAAATGGGTGTATGATTTCACGAATGACAGAAAATTGGTGTTGTGTGGTAGAGGGTATAGGTTGGAGGGAGCGGTGAATACAGGCCTCCCCCAAGGCAGTAAAATCTCACCGACTCTCTTCAATCTATACACGAGCTCGGTGCATAGGTTTAACTCCCCGGACAAAGTCATTTTGCAATTTGCAGATGACTTTGTTCTGATGGGCAAGGGGAAGACCATCGAGGAGGCGTTGAGTCGGGCTCAAGAATGTGTAAATCAGGTAACAGAATGTTTGAGTGAATTGAATTTGTGTGTAAATTCGAGGAAATGTTGTAGTATGACTTTTACAACAAATCGTTTGGTAGATGTCCGAGTGTATAATGAGAGAATTGAGTGTGTAAATTTGACTAGGTATTTGGGAATCTGGATTGATAAGCGATTGAATTTTAGAGTGCATATGGATAAATTAGCCGATAATTGTAAGAACAGATTAAATGTGATTAAAAGGGTGAGCAAACCAAAATGGGGAGCTCAACCTAGTGTGACTGATATGTTGCGAAAGGCGCTAGTATCATCCAAAATTGCGTATGGAATGAGTGTTTATGGTGATGGGTCCAAAGTCGCGTTTAAAAAGTTGATGACTGTGGAGAATGCTTGTGCCAGAGTAGTATTGGGGGCGATTAATTCAACCCCAATACACACTCTGTGGTCTGAATTGGGTGACTCACCTCTCAATTATAAGAGGGAGTGGATCACCGTGCGAGAGACTGTGCGGATGTTGACTAAGGACAATAAATTGGTGAATGAAATGAAAGAGAGTTTGCAAAGAGGGACGGATTACCACAGGACACAAAGGTCAAGGGTGATCTTGGAGAATATGAATGTATTCTCCAAGATTCGGCCCGTAAATCCAAAAGTCCCTCCGAGCAATCTAATTGTGCGATTGAAGTTTGGTGATACAACAAAAGCGATGATGAATGAGTTATCGGTTAATAGTGAGTTTTTAAAAATGCGAGCAAATTATGTTGCACATGTGGAAGTTTATACAGATGCTAGTGTGAATGGTGATCGAGTAGGTGTAGGAATTTTTATTCCTTCAACGAGGAAAGAAAAAATACTAAGAGTGAATGCCAGCATCTGTATAATGAATGCAGAGTTGATTGGAATTATGGAAGGGATCAAGTTGGCAATGACACAAGGGAGTAGTTTTACTATCCGACTCCCGGAGTGGGTTAGAATTAATTAGTAAGGGTGGGGGAACTCATGGTAATGTGTATGTGGAAATGTTGTATGAGTACCTTCAATCTTGTGGGAGTGAGGTCATTCTTCAATGGATACCATCACACCTACAAATTGAAGGTAATGAAAGAGCCGATATGCTTGCGAAACTGGGTTGTTTGATTGAGGTTGTAAATGAATATGAATGCATGGATGCAAGATATGTACTTCGCATGTTTCAAGTGAATCTTTGGAGAAAATGGGAGAGGGAGTTTGTTGAAAAATGTCAGATGAAAGGCAAGAAGTACTTTGAGGTGGTTAGTTCTCCTTTGAGCCAACCCTTTTATAAGGTCCTCAAAAGAGATACTAGAATGATAAGAACGATTGAGCGCGTACGATTGAATCATGGTAATTGGAAAGAATGCTTGAAGAAACGGAATTTGATTGAGAATGAATTATGCGAAAGTTGTTTGGTTGTGGAGGACATCGAACATTTGATTCTGAAATGTTCTGCATTCAATCAGAACAGACAAATGTTCGATGTTCTCTTGAGAGCAAGGAACATGACCGAGTTATTACGAATGGGAATGAACGTATATAAGAATGTGTATGATTTTATAAGAATGAATCAGATAAAAGTATGAAAGGGGATCGATGTGTGAAAGGTGAATAAAAGGAAAAATAAAATAAATTGTACATGAACAATGTAATCTTAAAAAAAAATTGTAATTTTTGGGAAATCGGGCCAAATGGCACCTAATTAATGGAGCTAGTGCCAAATAAATAAAAAAAAAAAAAAAAAAATACACCATTTATAACTGAAGAACGGCTGGACCGATTTTTATGATCTTTATTTTGTTGGATTTGACTCCGTTCCGAATAGCATAATAACTATTAAAACATTGGAAAAATTCACCAAAAAAAAAGTTATCAAGAAAATTCATTTTCTCATATATTTAGAACATTTTGTTTTTTTTTATTTTGTTCGTCTCAATACAGTGGTGGTTTAGGAAAAAAGAAAAGTCGGAAAAACTCAAAAGGAAAGGCCCAAAAATCTAATAAAAAAAACCTTTTTTTATATGAATTTTGTAGGTGTAGTTTGTATGTGACGAGTGGTGCAGTGGTTAAAGCTTCGGCGCTTGGACCGCAAGGTACTGGATACGAATCCGACTGAAGGCTGCATGCACATTTACCATTTTATTTTTTATCCAATTTTTTTTTTATTTCATCTACTTATCTATATATATAAAACAAAGTCGGGTTAGTTACACCATTTATAACTGAAGAACGGCTGGACCGATTTTTATGATCTTTCTTTTGTTGAGTTTGGCTCCGTTCCGAATAGCATAATAACTATTAAAACATTGGAAAAATTCAACAACAAAAGAGTTTATCAAGAAAATTCATTTTCTCATACATTTAGTACATTTTGTTTTTTTAATTTGTTCGTCTCAATACAGTGGTGATTTAGGAAAAAGAAAGATCGGAAAAACTCAAAAGGAAAGGCCCAAAAATCTAATAAAAAAAACCTTTTTTTATATGAATTTTGTAGGTGTAGTTTGTATGTGACGAGTGGTGCAGTGGTTAAAGCTTCGGCGCTTGGACCGCAAGGTACTGGATACGAATCCGACTGGAGGCTGCATGCACATTTAACCATTTTATTTTTTATCCAATTTTTTTTTATTTCATCTACTTATCTATATATATAAAACAAAGTCGGGTTAGTTACACCATTTATACAGTCCGAATTGCGAATTCATGGTGAACGAATCAATTTTGACAGCGATTATAAATATATATTTTCTTTTGCGATAATAGTCTTAATTTTAGTATATAGTTTGGTTTTGGTTAGTTAAATCGGTTAAGTGGTGTTTGGTTTAGAATAAAATAGTGATAAAAGTGGTTTATAGAGATAATAAATAGTGTTAAGGTGATTTTGTTGTGTGTTACAACAACAACAAATAAAAACATTTTTGTTTTTGGCGAGCAGATATACGTCAAATTGTTTGTATATCGCAGGGTGTCCCAACACCGGTACACAGTTTTTTTTTACCTCAGTCCGGCAACTGCCTTCGGGCAGGATGTCGTTTAAAAGTAAAAATCGGTTTAAGCCCCTCATGAATATGAGGGCATACAGCGATCCTCTGCAATTGGGGGAAATTAACAATAAAAAAAGGAGACTTTTTTTCGAAGAGTGCACGATAAACCAAAGATATTTGGTTATTAAAAAAATGAATAGTGAACACAGCTTCAGAGGAATTTCACCTTTCCTAATTCAGAAAGGACTACAGATGATCACCGAACACATCAAAGAGACTCAGCGACTACGAAGTGGAGATCTTCTTGTGCTAACTACTAAAGATGATGGATACACAGCTTTAATGAAAGCAACAAAATTAGCGGAAATGCCCGTTCAAGTAGAAGAGCATAAGTTTTTAAACAGTAGCAAAGGCGTAATATATAGCTTTGATTTGATGAATGTTGACACCGAAGAAATCGAGAAAGAATTAAAGGAGCAGAAAGTGACAAAAGTAGAGAGGATCAAAAGGAAAATAAATGGAGAGCTCAAAGATACTCCTTTACATATTATGACCTTTAACACCATAAATTTACCAGAATCCATTAAAGCAGGGTTCTTGCGGTTAGACGTACGGTTGTATTTACCAAACCCGATGAGGTGCCATAACTGCCAGCGGTACGGGCACACGAAAAATAAGTGCTTCCGGGTAACTACATGCCCTAAATGTGCCAAAAATATTCCGGATGGACACGATAATGAGAATTGTGAACCCATTGAATGTGCTAATTGTGGAAACAATCACACTACCTTTGACAAAAAGTGCCCTATATTCGAGATGGAGAAACAAATTATAAAAATAAAAACCATGGATCGGATAACATACTTCAGAGCAAAGGAAATTTATTATCGCGAAAACGCAAACACCACGGGAGCATCGAAGGCAACGCAACAAAATGAAACATACAGTAAAGTACTACAACAGAATTCAGGAAACGCTCAAAACGAGGACAATAATAATAACAGTAATAATAAAAATAATATCAGCAGCCAAAATAATAAAAACAACAATAATAATATTGAAAAGAATAAAAGTAATAATAACAATAATAATAATAACAATAGTAATAGCAAGAGTAATAATAATATAAACAATAATAACAACAATAATAGCGACAATAATAACAACAACAATAACAACAACAACAATAATAGTAATAATAATGAAATCAATAAAAACAAATCAAAACCTTTAAACAACGAGAAAACGAAAGCAGAATTAACAAAACCAACAATGACAACACAGGGGCCGGGACCCAGCACAACAAAAATCGAGATCGGAGCAACAGCAGCAAAAAACATTGAAGCATTGAAGTCCAGGAGATACACCTATCTCAGTCCTACTGAGTTAGGACTTTTTCAACAAAATGAAGGTATGAGTGATGATGAATGTTGAGGGAAGAAGGGGAAAAAGCATTTTCATTTTCCTTATTAAAATTTTTATTTTTTATTTTTTTTCCCTTCTTCTTTTTTTGAATGGCTGAGCGAATGATAAGATCCAACGGATGTATGACAATTGGTCAGATAAATATCCGCAGCATGTATGCCAATGGCGATATGTTGCGGACTTATCTGGCCAAAAATGATGTGAATGTGATGCTTTTGTGTGAAACTTGGGAGCGTGAGGATAGGACGTTTCGTGTAAGTGGGTATAATTTGCTGTCCAGACCGAGGGCCGATGGCTTCGGTGGTGTAGCGATATTGGCACGGAACAAAATTAGCCTTGTCGTGTGTGACACACCGACTTTCGAGCGCATCGAAGTTATCGCTGCCAAAACTCGGAATCTGGACAGAAATTTGTTATTTGTGAGTGTATATGCAACTCCAATTGAATCAGTGAGTGATAGAGAGAAAAACCTGAGAGATTTTGAAATTTTGTTTAACTGGGTGGAAGGAAAAAGAGACGTAATTTTGGGGGGTGATATGAATGCGCATTCGAGAGCATGGGGGTGTGAAAGAAATGATGCTTGGGGTACCTTGTTGACTCGCCTCATTCTGGATTCCGATCTCGTAATCCTGAATGATGGTGAGCCAACTAGGATGCCGTCTGTGGGGTCAACAGCCAGTGCAATAGATTTGACGTTAATGTCTAGCGGGCTGTCGGCCCAAGTCACTTGGAATGTTACGGATGAGAATTTGGGTAGCGATCATTATTTGATCAGGATGTTTTTAGGTGGTGTAAATGTTGACATAGACCGTAAGGTCATTATGAATGGTAAGAAATGGGTCGAACGTATGAATGAGATTCTCATAATGAATGAAGCAACTGAGGTTAACCAACTTGAGGATGAAATAGAGAGAATAAATGGAATGTGCACTATACATGTAAGAAGGAATGAATGTACGGTGAAAGGTTGGTGGAATAATGAAATCCAGTATTGGTATGAAAAGAAACGGATAGCACTGAGAGAGTTCAATAGGTGTATATGTCATGAATGTAGAATAAATTATGGAAGGATGAATGGAAGATTGAAAAAGGCTATCCGTAGAGCGAAGAGGAAAAGTTGGCGGGACTATGTGTCCAAAATGACACATAGGACCACAACTAAGGATGTATGGGATAATTTTAATAGGGTGAGAGGTTATAGATCGAAAGGCAGAAATGTAGTGTTAGATGACAGAGAAAAAGGAGGTGTCTTTTTACAAATGATGATGGACGTTAGAAACAATTTGAGTGATAGGAATGAAGTTTTGTTACCTGATAATGAAAGAGAATTTATGAATGACATGTGTAAGGAGTTTGAATGGGATGAGTTGCGTGGGGTTTTAGAAACTTCCAAATCTACTACCCCCGGAACTAACAGAGTGAGCTATAAAATGATTGGGAGATTGGAATTCGAAGCCAAAGTGGCTTTGCTTCGAATTCTCAATCGAGCATGGATGAGTATTCAAATACCGGAAAAATGGAAGGAAAGCAGGGTGGTACCCATTCCAAAAAGAGATCGGGATCAAAATCTGGCAACAAATTACAGGGGAATATGTATGTTGAATGTATTTGTCAAATAGTGAATGGTATGATGAAAGGTCGTTTGGATAAATTGGTGAATGAGGGTAATTTGTTGCCGGAAACAACATTTGGGTTCCGTTGTAACCACTCAGCTAATGAATGTGCAGAAAAGTTTGTATGGGAAGTGAGAAAGGAAAAGAAGTATGTTTGGCGGTATTTTTGGATATAGAAAGGGCATATGATTACGTGGTTCCGGGAAAACTTTTTCAGGTCCTTATGGACTTGGGGTTTCCTTGGAAAATTTGCAAATGGGTGTATGATTTCACGAATGACAGAAAATTGGTGTTGTGTGGTAGAGGGTATAGGTTGGAGGGAGCGGTGAATACAGGCCTCCCCCAAGGCAGTAAAATCTCACCGACTCTCTTCAATCTATACACGAGCTCGGTGCATAGGTTTAACTCCCCGGACAAAGTCATTTTGCAATTTGCAGATGACTTTGTTCTGATGGGCAAGGGGAAGACCATCGAGGAGGCGTTGAGTCGGGCTCAAGAATGTGTAAATCAGGTAACAGAATGTTTGAGTGAATTGAATTTGTGTGTAAATTCGAGGAAATGTTGTAGTATGACTTTTACAACAAATCGTTTGGTAGATGTCCGAGTGTATAATGAGAGAATTGAGTGTGTAAATTTGACTAGGTATTTGGGAATCTGGATTGATAAGCGATTGAATTTTAGAGTGCATATGGATAAATTAGCCGATAATTGTAAGAACAGATTAAATGTGATTAAAAGGGTGAGCAAACCAAAATGGGGAGCTCAACCTAGTGTGACTGATATGTTGCGAAAGGCGCTAGTATCATCCAAAATTGCGTATGGAATGAGTGTTTATGGTGATGGGTCCAAAGTCGCGTTTAAAAAGTTGATGACTGTGGAGAATGCTTGTGCCAGAGTAGTATTGGGGGCGATTAATTCAACCCCAATACACACTCTGTGGTCTGAATTGGGTGACTCACCTCTCAATTATAAGAGGGAGTGGATCACCGTGCGAGAGACTGTGCGGATGTTGACTAAGGACAATAAATTGGTGAATGAAATGAAAGAGAGTTTGCAAAGAGGGACGGATTACCACAGGACACAAAGGTCAAGGGTGATCTTGGAGAATATGAATGTATTCTCCAAGATTCGGCCCGTAAATCCAAAAGTCCCTCCGAGCAATCTAATTGTGCGATTGAAGTTTGGTGATACAACAAAAGCGATGATGAATGAGTTATCGGTTAATAGTGAGTTTTTAAAAATGCGAGCAAATTATGTTGCACATGTGGAAGTTTATACAGATGCTAGTGTGAATGGTGATCGAGTAGGTGTAGGAATTTTTATTCCTTCAACGAGGAAAGAAAAAATACTAAGAGTGAATGCCAGCATCTGTATAATGAATGCAGAGTTGATTGGAATTATGGAAGGGATCAAGTTGGCAATGACACAAGGGAGTAGTTTTACTATCCGACTCCCGGAGTGGGTTAGAATTAATTAGTAAGGGTGGGGGAACTCATGGTAATGTGTATGTGGAAATGTTGTATGAGTACCTTCAATCTTGTGGGAGTGAGGTCATTCTTCAATGGATACCATCACACCTACAAATTGAAGGTAATGAAAGAGCCGATATGCTTGCGAAACTGGGTTGTTTGATTGAGGTTGTAAATGAATATGAATGCATGGATGCAAGATATGTACTTCGCATGTTTCAAGTGAATCTTTGGAGAAAATGGGAGAGGGAGTTTGTTGAAAAATGTCAGATGAAAGGCAAGAAGTACTTTGAGGTGGTTAGTTCTCCTTTGAGCCAACCCTTTTATAAGGTCCTCAAAAGAGATACTAGAATGATAAGAACGATTGAGCGCGTACGATTGAATCATGGTAATTGGAAAGAATGCTTGAAGAAACGGAATTTGATTGAGAATGAATTATGCGAAAGTTGTTTGGTTGTGGAGGACATCGAACATTTGATTCTGAAATGTTCTGCATTCAATCAGAACAGACAAATGTTCGATGTTCTCTTGAGAGCAAGGAACATGACCGAGTTATTACGAATGGGAATGAACGTATATAAGAATGTGTATGATTTTATAAGAATGAATCAGATAAAAGTATGAAAGGGGATCGATGTGTGAAAGGTGAATAAAAGGAAAAATAAAATAAATTGTACATGAACAATGTAATCTTAAAAAAAAATTGTAATTTTTGGGAAATCGGGCCAAATGGCACCTAATTAATGGAGCTAGTGCCAAATAAATAAAAAAAAAAAAAAAAAAATACACCATTTATAACTGAAGAACGGCTGGACCGATTTTTATGATCTTTATTTTGTTGGATTTGACTCCGTTCCGAATAGCATAATAACTATTAAAACATTGGAAAAATTCACCAAAAAAAAAGTTATCAAGAAAATTCATTTTCTCATATATTTAGAACATTTTGTTTTTTTTTATTTTGTTCGTCTCAATACAGTGGTGGTTTAGGAAAAAAGAAAAGTCGGAAAAACTCAAAAGGAAAGGCCCAAAAATCTAATAAAAAAAACCTTTTTTTATATGAATTTTGTAGGTGTAGTTTGTATGTGACGAGTGGTGCAGTGGTTAAAGCTTCGGCGCTTGGACCGCAAGGTACTGGATACGAATCCGACTGAAGGCTGCATGCACATTTACCATTTTATTTTTTATCCAATTTTTTTTTTATTTCATCTACTTATCTATATATATAAAACAAAGTCGGGTTAGTTACACCATTTATAACTGAAGAACGGCTGGACCGATTTTTATGATCTTTCTTTTGTTGAGTTTGGCTCCGTTCCGAATAGCATAATAACTATTAAAACATTGGAAAAATTCAACAACAAAAGAGTTTATCAAGAAAATTCATTTTCTCATACATTTAGTACATTTTGTTTTTTTAATTTGTTCGTCTCAATACAGTGGTGATTTAGGAAAAAGAAAGATCGGAAAAACTCAAAAGGAAAGGCCCAAAAATCTAATAAAAAAAACCTTTTTTTATATGAATTTTGTAGGTGTAGTTTGTATGTGACGAGTGGTGCAGTGGTTAAAGCTTCGGCGCTTGGACCGCAAGGTACTGGATACGAATCCGACTGGAGGCTGCATGCACATTTAACCATTTTATTTTTTATCCAATTTTTTTTTATTTCATCTACTTATCTATATATATAAAACAAAGTCGGGTTAGTTACACCATTTATACAGTCCGAATTGCGAATTCATGGTGAACGAATCAATTTTGACAGCGATTATAAATATATATTTTCTTTTGCGATAATAGTCTTAATTTTAGTATATAGTTTGGTTTTGGTTAGTTAAATCGGTTAAGTGGTGTTTGGTTTAGAATAAAATAGTGATAAAAGTGGTTTATAGAGATAATAAATAGTGTTAAGGTGATTTTGTTGTGTGTTACAACAACAACAAATAAAAACATTTTTGTTTTTGGCGAGCAGATATACGTCAAATTGTTTGTATATCGCAGGGTGTCCCAACACCGGTACACAGTTTTTTTTTACCTCAGTCCGGCAACTGCCTTCGGGCAGGATGTCGTTTAAAAGTAAAAATCGGTTTAAGCCCCTCATGAATATGAGGGCATACAGCGATCCTCTGCAATTGGGGGAAATTAACAATAAAAAAAGGAGACTTTTTTTCGAAGAGTGCACGATAAACCAAAGATATTTGGTTATTAAAAAAATGAATAGTGAACACAGCTTCAGAGGAATTTCACCTTTCCTAATTCAGAAAGGACTACAGATGATCACCGAACACATCAAAGAGACTCAGCGACTACGAAGTGGAGATCTTCTTGTGCTAACTACTAAAGAGGATGGATACACAGCTTTAATGAAAGCAACAAAATTAGCGGAAATGCCCGTTCAAGTAGAAGAGCATAAGTTTTTAAACAGTAGCAAAGGCGTAATATATAGCTTTGATTTGATGAATGTTGACACCGAAGAAATCGAGAAAGAATTAAAGGAGCAGAAAGTGACAAAAGTAGAGAGGATCAAAAGGAAAATAAATGGAGAGCTCAAAGATACTCCTTTACATATTATGACCTTTAACACCATAAATTTACCAGAATCCATTAAAGCAGGGTTCTTGCGGTTAGACGTACGGTTGTATTTACCAAACCCGATGAGGTGCCATAACTGCCAGCGGTACGGGCACACGAAAAATAAGTGCTTCCGGGTAACTACATGCCCTAAATGTGCCAAAAATATTCCGGATGGACACGATAATGAGAATTGTGAACCCATTGAATGTGCTAATTGTGGAAACAATCACACTACCTTTGACAAAAAGTGCCCTATATTCGAGATGGAGAAACAAATTATAAAAATAAAAACCATGGATCGGATAACATACTTCAGAGCAAAGGAAATTTATTATCGCGAAAACGCAAACACCACGGGAGCATCGAAGGCAACGCAACAAAATGAAACATACAGTAAAGTACTACAACAGAATTCAGGAAACGCTCAAAACGAGGACAATAATAATAACAGTAATAATAAAAATAATATCAGCAGCCAAAATAATAAAAACAACAATAATAATATTGAAAAGAATAAAAGTAATAATAACAATAATAATAATAACAATAGTAATAGCAAGAGTAATAATAATATAAACAATAATAACAACAATAATAGCGACAATAATAACAACAACAATAACAACAACAACAATAATAGTAATAATAATGAAATCAATAAAAACAAATCAAAACCTTTAAACAACGAGAAAACGAAAGCAGAATTAACAAAACCAACAATGACAACACAGGGGCCGGGACCCAGCACAACAAAAATCGAGATCGGAGCAACAGCAGCAAAAAACATTGAAGCATTGAAGTCCAGGAGATACACCTATCTCAGTCCTACTGAGTTAGGACTTTTTCAACAAAATGAAGGTATGAGTGATGATGAATGTTGAGGGAAGAAGGGGAAAAAGCATTTTCATTTTCCTTATTAAAATTTTTATTTTTTATTTTTTTTCCCTTCTTCTTTTTTTGAATGGCTGAGCGAATGATAAGATCCAACGGATGTATGACAATTGGTCAGATAAATATCCGCAGCATGTATGCCAATGGCGATATGTTGCGGACTTATCTGGCCAAAAATGATGTGAATGTGATGCTTTTGTGTGAAACTTGGGAGCGTGAGGATAGGACGTTTCGTGTAAGTGGGTATAATTTGCTGTCCAGACCGAGGGCCGATGGCTTCGGTGGTGTAGCGATATTGGCACGGAACAAAATTAGCCTTGTCGTGTGTGACACACCGACTTTCGAGCGCATCGAAGTTATCGCTGCCAAAACTCGGAATCTGGACAGAAATTTGTTATTTGTGAGTGTATATGCAACTCCAATTGAATCAGTGAGTGATAGAGAGAAAAACCTGAGAGATTTTGAAATTTTGTTTAACTGGGTGGAAGGAAAAAGAGACGTAATTTTGGGGGGTGATATGAATGCGCATTCGAGAGCATGGGGGTGTGAAAGAAATGATGCTTGGGGTACCTTGTTGACTCGCCTCATTCTGGATTCCGATCTCGTAATCCTGAATGATGGTGAGCCAACTAGGATGCCGTCTGTGGGGTCAACAGCCAGTGCAATAGATTTGACGTTAATGTCTAGCGGGCTGTCGGCCCAAGTCACTTGGAATGTTACGGATGAGAATTTGGGTAGCGATCATTATTTGATCAGGATGTTTTTAGGTGGTGTAAATGTTGACATAGACCGTAAGGTCATTATGAATGGTAAGAAATGGGTCGAACGTATGAATGAGATTCTCATAATGAATGAAGCAACTGAGGTTAACCAACTTGAGGATGAAATAGAGAGAATAAATGGAATGTGCACTATACATGTAAGAAGGAATGAATGTACGGTGAAAGGTTGGTGGAATAATGAAATCCAGTATTGGTATGAAAAGAAACGGATAGCACTGAGAGAGTTCAATAGGTGTATATGTCATGAATGTAGAATAAATTATGGAAGGATGAATGGAAGATTGAAAAAGGCTATCCGTAGAGCGAAGAGGAAAAGTTGGCGGGACTATGTGTCCAAAATGACACATAGGACCACAACTAAGGATGTATGGGATAATTTTAATAGGGTGAGAGGTTATAGATCGAAAGGCAGAAATGTAGTGTTAGATGACAGAGAAAAAGGAGGTGTCTTTTTACAAATGATGATGGACGTTAGAAACAATTTGAGTGATAGGAATGAAGTTTTGTTACCTGATAATGAAAGAGAATTTATGAATGACATGTGTAAGGAGTTTGAATGGGATGAGTTGCGTGGGGTTTTAGAAACTTCCAAATCTACTACCCCCGGAACTAACAGAGTGAGCTATAAAATGATTGGGAGATTGGAATTCGAAGCCAAAGTGGCTTTGCTTCGAATTCTCAATCGAGCATGGATGAGTATTCAAATACCGGAAAAATGGAAGGAAAGCAGGGTGGTACCCATTCCAAAAAGAGATCGGGATCAAAATCTGGCAACAAATTACAGGGGAATATGTATGTTGAATGTATTTGTCAAATAGTGAATGGTATGATGAAAGGTCGTTTGGATAAATTGGTGAATGAGGGTAATTTGTTGCCGGAAACAACATTTGGGTTCCGTTGTAACCACTCAGCTAATGAATGTGCAGAAAAGTTTGTATGGGAAGTGAGAAAGGAAAAGAAGTATGTTTGGCGGTATTTTTGGATATAGAAAGGGCATATGATTACGTGGTTCCGGGAAAACTTTTTCAGGTCCTTATGGACTTGGGGTTTCCTTGGAAAATTTGCAAATGGGTGTATGATTTCACGAATGACAGAAAATTGGTGTTGTGTGGTAGAGGGTATAGGTTGGAGGGAGCGGTGAATACAGGCCTCCCCCAAGGCAGTAAAATCTCACCGACTCTCTTCAATCTATACACGAGCTCGGTGCATAGGTTTAACTCCCCGGACAAAGTCATTTTGCAATTTGCAGATGACTTTGTTCTGATGGGCAAGGGGAAGACCATCGAGGAGGCGTTGAGTCGGGCTCAAGAATGTGTAAATCAGGTAACAGAATGTTTGAGTGAATTGAATTTGTGTGTAAATTCGAGGAAATGTTGTAGTATGACTTTTACAACAAATCGTTTGGTAGATGTCCGAGTGTATAATGAGAGAATTGAGTGTGTAAATTTGACTAGGTATTTGGGAATCTGGATTGATAAGCGATTGAATTTTAGAGTGCATATGGATAAATTAGCCGATAATTGTAAGAACAGATTAAATGTGATTAAAAGGGTGAGCAAACCAAAATGGGGAGCTCAACCTAGTGTGACTGATATGTTGCGAAAGGCGCTAGTATCATCCAAAATTGCGTATGGAATGAGTGTTTATGGTGATGGGTCCAAAGTCGCGTTTAAAAAGTTGATGACTGTGGAGAATGCTTGTGCCAGAGTAGTATTGGGGGCGATTAATTCAACCCCAATACACACTCTGTGGTCTGAATTGGGTGACTCACCTCTCAATTATAAGAGGGAGTGGATCACCGTGCGAGAGACTGTGCGGATGTTGACTAAGGACAATAAATTGGTGAATGAAATGAAAGAGAGTTTGCAAAGAGGGACGGATTACCACAGGACACAAAGGTCAAGGGTGATCTTGGAGAATATGAATGTATTCTCCAAGATTCGGCCCGTAAATCCAAAAGTCCCTCCGAGCAATCTAATTGTGCGATTGAAGTTTGGTGATACAACAAAAGCGATGATGAATGAGTTATCGGTTAATAGTGAGTTTTTAAAAATGCGAGCAAATTATGTTGCACATGTGGAAGTTTATACAGATGCTAGTGTGAATGGTGATCGAGTAGGTGTAGGAATTTTTATTCCTTCAACGAGGAAAGAAAAAATACTAAGAGTGAATGCCAGCATCTGTATAATGAATGCAGAGTTGATTGGAATTATGGAAGGGATCAAGTTGGCAATGACACAAGGGAGTAGTTTTACTATCCGACTCCCGGAGTGGGTTAGAATTAATTAGTAAGGGTGGGGGAACTCATGGTAATGTGTATGTGGAAATGTTGTATGAGTACCTTCAATCTTGTGGGAGTGAGGTCATTCTTCAATGGATACCATCACACCTACAAATTGAAGGTAATGAAAGAGCCGATATGCTTGCGAAACTGGGTTGTTTGATTGAGGTTGTAAATGAATATGAATGCATGGATGCAAGATATGTACTTCGCATGTTTCAAGTGAATCTTTGGAGAAAATGGGAGAGGGAGTTTGTTGAAAAATGTCAGATGAAAGGCAAGAAGTACTTTGAGGTGGTTAGTTCTCCTTTGAGCCAACCCTTTTATAAGGTCCTCAAAAGAGATACTAGAATGATAAGAACGATTGAGCGCGTACGATTGAATCATGGTAATTGGAAAGAATGCTTGAAGAAACGGAATTTGATTGAGAATGAATTATGCGAAAGTTGTTTGGTTGTGGAGGACATCGAACATTTGATTCTGAAATGTTCTGCATTCAATCAGAACAGACAAATGTTCGATGTTCTCTTGAGAGCAAGGAACATGACCGAGTTATTACGAATGGGAATGAACGTATATAAGAATGTGTATGATTTTATAAGAATGAATCAGATAAAAGTATGAAAGGGGATCGATGTGTGAAAGGTGAATAAAAGGAAAAATAAAATAAATTGTACATGAACAATGTAATCTTAAAAAAAAATTGTAATTTTTGGGAAATCGGGCCAAATGGCACCTAATTAATGGAGCTAGTGCCAAATAAATAAAAAAAAAAAAAAAAAAATACACCATTTATAACTGAAGAACGGCTGGACCGATTTTTATGATCTTTATTTTGTTGGATTTGACTCCGTTCCGAATAGCATAATAACTATTAAAACATTGGAAAAATTCACCAAAAAAAAAGTTATCAAGAAAATTCATTTTCTCATATATTTAGAACATTTTGTTTTTTTTTATTTTGTTCGTCTCAATACAGTGGTGGTTTAGGAAAAAAGAAAAGTCGGAAAAACTCAAAAGGAAAGGCCCAAAAATCTAATAAAAAAAACCTTTTTTTATATGAATTTTGTAGGTGTAGTTTGTATGTGACGAGTGGTGCAGTGGTTAAAGCTTCGGCGCTTGGACCGCAAGGTACTGGATACGAATCCGACTGAAGGCTGCATGCACATTTACCATTTTATTTTTTATCCAATTTTTTTTTTATTTCATCTACTTATCTATATATATAAAACAAAGTCGGGTTACTACACCATTTATAACTGAAGAACGGCTGGACCGATTTTTATGATCTTTCTTTTGTTGAGTTTGGCTCCGTTCCGAATAGCATAATAACTATTAAAACATTGGAAAAATTCAACAACAAAAGAGTTTATCAAGAAAATTCATTTTCTCATACATTTAGTACATTTTGTTTTTTTAATTTGTTCGTCTCAATACAGTGGTGATTTAGGAAAAAGAAAGATCGGAAAAACTTAAAAGGGAAGCCCCAAAAATTTAATAAAAAAAACCTTTCTTTATATGAATTTTGTAGGTGTAGTTTCTATGTGACGAGTGGTGTAGTGGTTAAAGCTTCGGCGCTTGGAGCACAAGGTACTGGATACGAACCCGACTGGAGGCTGCACGTACATTGCTATTTTATTTTTTTTTTAATTTTTTTTATTTTATCTACTTAGCTATATAATTCATGATGGAAATGGTGGATTATTTTTCTTCGATGCGCCCGGTGGAACTGGCAAGGCATTCCTCATATCATTGATTTTGGCCACTGTTCGTACGAGATCCAATATTGCTGTAGCAGTTGCTCAGCGTTGAAATTGTCGTTAGACCTTCAATCGGCTGAAAACCCGACTTACAACATTGCGAAACATTCAGCAATGGCGAAAGTTTTGGTAGCAGTAAAATCACCATCGATTATGAATGTACAATGGCGCATTTGAAGCATTCAATCGAACTATGAAAGATCTACGCAATGACTCATGATGTTTTGGAGGCGCAATGATTCAACTGTCCGGCGATTTCCGTCAAAAAATACCAGTGATTCCAAGATTGACCGCTGTCGATGAAATAAACGCTTGCCTCAAATCATCGAGTGTGCGTGGCGCTATGTGATGAAACTTTAGCTGACGACAAACATGCGAGTTGCATTGTTAAACCAGAGACAACCTAACAGAGATATTTCATTCTATGTAAACGTAAAAATTTAAACTGCGAGTTCATTTTCTGTAAATAGCCGCAAACAACTAAAAATATTTTGTTTTTTGGCGTAAACGTATATACGCAGTTTAACGAAAAATAACAGATACAACGATGACATTGGAATTGTCAGAAATATATTTTGTTTTCATTTTTTAGCTCGAACGAAAAATTTAATTTGATTGTCTGTGGTTAAACGATCCTTCTGCCCAATATTTCTCCAAGCAATTGCCTACTATCGGTAATGGCCGTGTTCCAGTCGACGAATCGAACAGATTGATTTCGTTTCCTCAGAACGTTTGGAATTTTGTCTCAACGAAGGACGAGCTCATCAACAAAGTGGTCCCGAACAATATTACTAACCACAAAAATCACAGTTGGGTGGGTGAACGAGTAATTCTTGCGGCAAAGAACAAAAATGGGGATCACTTAAATTTCACAATTCAAAATCTAATCGTCGGTCCACTTCATTCCTTCAAATCTATCGACTGTGTGACAAACAAAGACGAATCAACCAACTGTCCAACTGAATTTTTAAACTCATTGGATCTGGCTGGCTTGCCCCCGCACAATTTACAAATGAAAGTTGGTGTGTTGCCGGTAATCATCATGCTATGAAACCTGAATCAACCAAAACTATATAACGGAACGCGTTTTATTTTGAGAAATCTCAAGGAAAGTTCAAAGGTGACGAAGTTCTCATTCCGAGAATTCTGATGATCCCAACCGATATGCCATTCGAGTTTAAACGAATTCAATTTCCGATTCGTCTTGCATTCGTCATGACGATCAACAAATCACAAGGCCCATACTTGAGTGTTTGTGGCCTGAATCTAGAAAATGAATATTTCTCTCACGGCCAATTGTGCATAGCATGTTCACGTGTCGGCAAACGATCCGCTTTGTTCGTTCTCGCACCTGACAATAAAACAAAAAATGTCGTATATCACAAGATGTTTTACTGAAGGGAATCGACCCTATTGCAACCTACTCAGGAAATAGTTTAAAAGAAAGTAGGGCAACAATGCTACGCGAATCATTTCGAATCAATTCAATAAAACGAATTCCTTGCTGCCACGTGAATTACATTCATTTCAATGTAAGTAAAATATATTTCATTTTGATTGAATTTAATTAATTTGGAGTCATTTTATCCGCCCCGGAGGTCTCGTGTTCAATTCCCGGTAGTGACAAGGAAAAAATTACACGGCTGGTTTAGGATCAATGAATTAATCACTCATTAGTCATTATCCGAAATGAAAATATGATTATTAAACCTCATTTAAGGCGGCCAAATCTCTTGATGGGATATAGTGTCAGAGAGAGAGAGAGAGAGAGAAATTCATTTTATCTTAATAAAAAACTCAATTTAATTAAGCTATAATAACTTTAAACAACATTTTTTGATTTTGAGGCGGTACGAAGTTCGCCGGGTCAGCTAGTTAGACATAAATGAAGATACATTTAGGATTTTGTACATATAAAGGGTTAATTGAAACTTACATAAGACATTTATGAGCAATATCATAAATCTTCTTTGCTATATAATAACCTAGTGGAAAATCGAATTGGCAATCTGTATACTGCTTTTACACTTTTGTTTCGCATAACTTGCAATTTCTTCAGCCTGGTTAAGGTAGCTGTTCCGTATACGATAAGGCCATAACTAAGTCGCGAATGAATAAACGAAAAATAAATCATAAGCAATACCCTAGTAGGAACAAAGAAACATAATTTTCTGAGTAACCCAACAAGTGGAGCAATTTTCTTAATTGTGATATTAATGTGATCATCCCAAAACATATGTTCGTCAAGTGTAACTCCCTCTCAATATTAATGTTACTAACTTCAAATAGAGGTAAACTAGTCATCGATTTATATGGGGAATGAAATACCATATATTTGGTTTTAGATATATTGAGAGCTATTAAATTGTAATTAAAATATTCTAAAAGTATACTGAGGTCATGTTTCATGACAAGTGGTCCTAAAACACTTCCCTAAGGGAAACCACATTTGATTTCATTTCCTACTCCATTTATCATCACATACTCTTTTCGATTTGATAAATAACTTTTCAATAGGTTGTAGGGAATTCCACGTACGCCGTAACAGTATAATTTATTTAGAAGTAACTGATGATCAGTATTTTCAAATGCTTTCTATAAATCCAAGAGAGGCACACCAACATTTTTTTTTGAGTTTACTCCTTAAGAATCGATTTTCATATAAGCAACCCGGTATGAAAAAAATATGAGTAGTAAAATCTATTGAACGAATGACCTCGTTACTTTTTTGTGCGCATCCTATTCTGCGCAACTTTCACTTTTAATTTATTTTTCGTGTGATTTCTATGTTCGGCGTTGGTTCGTTAGTCAATAATTCGATGGTGATGATGGCGAATATGCAGAGTCAGTCATTGAAGATGAACAAATTGATAATGAAGATGATTTCAATTTAGATGAGATTTAGCAGAAGATAATTCAAGTCATCGATATAGCGGCTATCGTTTGCATCAATCAGCGTATAAACTATTCCAAAAGATGTTCGAGGAAAATGATTTTGGTCACGTCTGTAATATTTGTGATCGTCTTTGGTTTTTAAATGATCTGAAAACTGGACGACTTGAATATGAAAATCTCCTGAAACAAATTACGGTATGTCGAAATTTTATTTTTTATAATTTATTTAACTAATACCATAATTATTTTTGTCGCACAAAATTTTTGATGTGTAAACATCTTTACTCGCGCCTACCAAAATTTTTTGTATTAGAATAAAGTTGTATAGTAAATGAAACGAACGGAAATGACGTACCTACTTCGTTTGAAAAAAAGCAACAAACTCAATAAAAACAATTTTGTACTATACATGGCATGCTTGTAGGTATATGTATAATAATAGGGAAAACAAAAAAACTAATTTAAAAAATGAAATAGAAACCATCGACATTTCCGTCGATCAGAAAAATCAAAAAAAAAAAAAATACGATACGAAATACGAATTACGATTACGAAATTACATACTCTTACGATTAAAAACACTGCTAAGTATAGCTCAGGTTGGCGAATTTTGTACGAGATAATAATGACGTCTGGTTTTTAACATTGAACTGCCAGAGTCTCAGGTCCACCTCGATCTAAGTGATACAATCACGCAGGGATGCTCGGTTTTCTTGCTTTCCTTGAATTAAAATTACTAATTTTGAATGCTGCGTTCAGTTCAAGAGAGATGGTCTATGGGCTGCCGGAGTACCAATATATAAAAATACAAGTAGAACTTATACAGTCACCTCGCATAAGGAAATCGTCGTTGGACAAACAACTGGTGAAAAGAATTTCAAAAATTCTCCAAGGAGACTATCACCTTTGGCGATGATTATGAGCAGGGATTTCTATATTAATTTTGCTGTTCCTCAAGCTGAACCACTTATAAACTTCCTGCAAGACGAATTCGATTTGCACATGAACTCAGATCGAAAGATATCTACTACGAGATATGGGACGACCATTGTACAATTTTTCAAAGAAAATTAGAAAAGTTAGGGTCAACAGGATATGTATCTTATTTTAGCTACCATAATCCAATTGCGTCGATTATACCGAAAGAGTAATAGACCAATTTAACGATAATAAAAAAATGAAAAACTCTGGTTAGTAAAATTGCATTCCTTGTTCTATCAAAGTAAACTACCGTGTATACTAGCACTATACACGCGCAATGTTTACACATCTCCTTGAGAGTACTAATGGACTCACTCTTTTTTTTGTTTAGACCTTTACTAACGTTGCTGACGTCAAGATGTGTAAGAATTGCAACGTCAGTGTTAAAAATTACAAATCCCGTCTTTGGCAACCTTCAATGGTTTTAAAAATCCAGATAGACCAGTGTACTTACCAGAATTAGACATCATTGCTGAACGATTTATATCAACGCGACTCCCTTTTATGCAGATACGTAGATTGTGATATTTTAACGTTCAGTTCGCTATAACCAGGCAAATAATTAATGTACCTGTTTCAGTTAACAATATGATAAAGCTTTTACCTAAGCCACTAGATGGTGAAGAAGAAGATTTTTGTATTAATGTACACATCAAGAAAAAGCTTATTCAGAGAACGAGTTATCTCCATGGGCTGGTTAGAATATCTGTCATCAAACAATGGTTAAAATATTTGGTCCAGACACCTTTATATAGGTATTTTGATATCAAAGTAGATGATTCCTGGTTCACAACTAATGATAACATGATAATTTATTACACCGATTCTGCAGATCACATTATGCCTGTTGACCCTGACTCTGCATAAACGCGAATACATATTGATGAATTAAGTGAGCACGAAGATAGATTCTTTCACATCGCTCCAGGTGAAAACAAAACTCCAATGAGTTTACCGTTTGATAAATATGCAGAGGAATTATCGTTTCCAGCCATTTACTTAGGACAATTTCGTGTATTCCGAGGTGACATTACTTACAGTAATGCCATTTATGATGGCAACCAGTGAGTTGCGTCGTACTGATAGGAGGGGAGTGACACCAAATAAACTTCTTTATACTGCGATGGAGATATTGCGAATAAGAGTTTGTGATGGCTTAAAGATTGGGTTCAAACATATCGGCACAAACAACAATATTTCTAAAGAGCAAGTTTTATCTGAAGATTATATTAACACCTGTTTAGAGAGCAACTTAACTTTTATGAAACCGATACCTAATTCTGCAGCTTATTGGTCAGCGCTTACGCGGGATCTGTTTGCAACGATGCGTCAGTTGGGAAAACCAACCATGTTTTTGACGATCAGCGCTAATGAAATAGGCTGGTCGCATCTTTTAAAGCTTCTTCATAAACTTAATAATATCGGAGAAATACTGACGAATGAGCAGATTGAAACATTAAATTACTTTCAAAAAATAACCTTGGTCAATGAAGATGCCGTAAGTTGCGCAATTTACTTCAATAAGTTGGTTAATATCATCATGTTAGTTTTACAATCGAAGAAAGTAAGTCCGTTTGGAAAATATAGAGTTCTTAATTACTTTTAACGCATTGAATTCCAACATAGGGGTAGTCCACACGACCATTTGTTATTATGGTTGGATAATGCACCTAAGGATGCGTTGGGGCGAACTATGAAGAATAACCTTAATTAATGCTCTTATCTCAGTAAGTTCATCACAATCTTCTGGACATATACCACTTCAAACTCATAAGCATACTTTCGCATGCTATAAAAATACTCGCGCGAATGCTCGGCAATGCAGGTTCGGGCACCTTTCTTGTTATTCGTAAAACAACCATTCTTATACCTCTACAGAATGAAAATCTAGAGTTGTAAAGTCTACAATTACAGTACAAAAATATACGAAAAAACTTAGAAGATAATAATTACGACAATATTGAAGAATTTTATTGAGCTGATCACATAATATCAGATGACAATTATATGAACATTTTACGAGCTGGAACAACTCAACCGCGAGTATTTATAAAACGGCAACCTTCTGAAAAGTGGTATAATTGTTTTAATCCTTTTATTCTTAACCTGGTTGGGTCCAACATAGATTTTCAATTCATCACTGAAGAATATTCATGCGCCCAGTATGTCGATAATAAGGCAAACAGAGGAATTAGCAATTTGCAACAGAAACTCGTTGAGATTATAAATGAGAATCCAGACTTTGATATCATCCCTGCAACCAAAAAACTTAGTGTTAACGTACTCAATAGTGTTGATGTCAAGTCAAGAAGCTGCTTCGTTTTTATTACGGGAACCCATGTCCAAGGCGTCGGTAGCTGGTGATTATATACCTCCTTATTGGCCATAACATCGAGAACGAATCAGAAAAAATCTAAAGGAACTAGTACAATTTGATGATGATAATAAACGCATATGGAAGGAGAATTGGTGTGATAAGTACGAAAAAAGACCCGATGAACTGGACCACATCGCTCTAGCCTAGTTTGTTTCTCGGTATAATGTCACTGCTAAAGGAAATTTAAAATTACGGAAATCTCCTAAAATTATAAGATATCGATGTTATGACATGGGAAAAGAAAAATAATTATTTTAATATAAGAGAGAAATGGTTACTCTATATATTCCTTTTAGGATTGAAGAAATTGATATTTTGGCAGACATGAAATTTCTACGTAATTTTGGTGAAATTGAAGCCGTTATAATGGAACGAAAAAAAGGATTCGAATCTAATTTAGATATTGCCAAAACTGTGGTAATTTATGCGCGATTATGTCAGCAAGAATTTGAGCTCAATGATTCACAGGATCATCGAAATCAGGTTTATGTCGAGGATATTCCTGATCCATATCAACACCTTCTTCAAGATCTTCATTCAAGAATCAACGATGACGTAGTAGCAGCGACGATGAATAAGCTCGGAGCAATATGGAAAAAGAAAGATAACTTGATGGAGACACAGGAATTTCTCCAGTTGATGAGAAAATCAAACACGAAGCAATTTGAATTGGCACAATACATTATATGGTTGTTAACTTCCACAAATCTACTTCCGTTACAACTATTTTTAACTGGTCCTGCTGGATGTGGGAAAACATTCCTCATTAAACTTATTATGGAAATTTGTAATCGATTTACTGATACGGATGGTTATTGTAACGCTTATCTTGCATGTGCATCTATAGGGAAGGCCGCAGTTGCTATATTAGGCACGACTGTTCACACTGCATTCAAAATCACTCTTTCGAGTTTTCAAACACCATTATCAAACGAGATCAAAGGCTTATATCGAACTTTTTTCAAATACGTCAAGATGATACTGATTGATGAAATCAGCATGATCGGGGGTGAAATGTTAGAACGTATTGATCTAAGACTAAAAGAAATTACAGGCAATTTTGATGCTGCTTTTGATGGATTACATATAATTCTCATTGGTGATTTGAGGCGACTGCCAACTGTTAGAGCTACTCCCATTTGGAAACTAAAAGTCCAGCAAATCGATGGTCAGCAATTATGGAGAGGAATTGCTTTTTATGAATTAAATGAAGTCATGCGGCAAGAAAATGCTGAATTCTCATCACTGTTGACAAAGATAGGTAATGGAGATCAGTTGGATGAACAACAGTTGCAAATGATTGAATCGAGGTTCTGTTCAGAGGTAGAAGCAGAAGAACGCTGTGTTAATGGAATTCGTTTATTCAATAACAACCATTCAGTTGATACTTATAATTTAAAAATGCTGAGTTCATCTGATGAAATGTCAAATTCAATTGCTGATGACGAAATAATAGGATGTGACGGTGATCGCGAAAAAGAAAGAGCTGCTAGAGAGAAGCTACATAAGCTCAGTACAATCGACACAGGAGGATTACCCTACGAAATTATTTTCGTTGTAGAAAAGCCATACATGATAACAACCAACATCGATGTCGCTGATGGTTTAGCCAATGGAGCGGTTCGTAAATTGTCATATGTTGAGTTGGGTGCTCAAAATGAAGTATACTGTGAGTTTGGCTTCTATTTTCAAACGGCGTTGGTGTTAAAGCTCGTGGAAAAATGGCTGGTTATGCGAACGCAAAAGCAATCAGTAGAGAATTCGTTCCTATCATCCATAAATCTGCAACAGTGCCTCTCAACCGAAATAAATCCATTCATGCTAAAAGAAATCATTTCCCACTCAAACCGGCTTGCGCGATGTCAATTCACAAGTCGCAAGGAGGAACATTTGATGAAATTGTGTACAAATACAACAAGACACATTCGCAACCTTTGGCGTTATCCAGGGTCACGTCTTAAGAAAGCCTTCATATTGTTTCTACTGATAACCGTCAACGTTTTTATCATGGTAGACAACCATGGAGTAAACTCCAATCGTGCGTCGGAGCTGACACACACAGTTTTTTTAATCAAAAGCAGTATATATCTAACTCCCAATTTCTGCCAATGTCATTTCAGTTCGTAAACCTTTTCTAAAACCATATTGGTAGAAATAAAAATATTATTATAATTTAAAAACGTTATTAAACGTGAAAATATTAAATTTTCAAAAATTTTTATCGAATATAGAAAGGGTAGAAATAGGCCTATAATTATTAGGTAAAGAAGAATCTCCATTCTTTAGAATAGGAATTACTTTAGCGACTTTTAAACATTTAGGATATACACCAGTTATTAAACTTTCATTAAAAATATCAGACAACATGTTCGAAAAAAACTCAATTCTACATTTCAGCGCGCAGCTATTAATTTTTTGCGGACCTCCACCTTATACCTCTACTAAGCGAACAGATAACATTACAAACTTTAGCAGGTGTAATTGGTTTATGATAAATACATGCCATCTGAAATCCATTTAACAGTTCCAAACCTGTGCATGTCTCTGTCGGAGGTAATAGATTCACTGATTAAGTAGCCTGCGTTAACAAAGAAGCAATTGAAAAGATTAGCTATCTCAAAAGAATCACTTACGATCGGCCATTAAAGGAAATTTTATCCAATTTAAGAGATTCGAGATGTTTATTACAAAATAAGTTAACGTTATTCCATAAATCGCTGATTTAAATCTGTAAACATATTACTAAAGTAACGCTTTTTAGCATAATATTTTTTAGAAGCTATCAATTTAGATGCACGTTCTAATTCGGATTTAAGAGCAGCGTTACAAGGATTACGTCTAATTTTTAATTACGGATTTTTTAATTTTGGTTTAATTGCCAATTGACGAACAGCATTCATACACACACACACACACATGAGAGAAAAAATGCAATACAAATATAAAATTGTATATTTATAGGTATACACTGTATATGTACACAAAATTATTGTTCCATCTCGCCAGCTCGCACTGCCATTTTTGGTACAAAATCGACACTCAGGTTTGAGCGCTCAGGTCTTGTTTTCTTGCCTTTCGTTGAATCGGTAATAAAGACTGAAGTGCATTTGAATCTTGCCTCATGCTACTTCATGCGTCGGCCGTCACTAAAACGTACTGTACTTATTCTGTTCGTCCTGGTATTCATGATTCTGGAGGCAAATTAAGCTTCAAACGAAGAAGTACCTTTGCGAACGCGATGCTTTTCAATACACCTTCGTCTTGAAATTCGCCCTTGAGAACCAATGTGAATGTAAATGAATTTATAATTAGCATCTACTACAGTAAAGAGCGCAATGCTAAATATTCCTTTATTATTAGAGAATTCAGTGCCGCTGGACTTTATAGATTGTATAACAACGTGATTGCCGTCTATGCTCCTAAAGCACATAGGAAAATTTCACAAAGTGTTTTAGTCACTTCCAATTTTTCCCATTCCTTTCGATTTGTCGATGACTAAAACATATTTACAACTATTAGTTATTTCTATCACTATTTATTATCAAAATATTTATATTTTCGCAATATTTTCGAATGACGGGTCAATTACAACTGACCATGAAAGGCCAGACCAGGAAAATAGTGGAAATTCATCAGAAACGACTTCGCCAACTCCAGAAGAGACCCCCGACCGTTATTTTGCTATTCCCAAAGCGATAACCAAACAAACATAAGAAAAGCCAGCTGCTACCAACATTCGTCAAGAGGCATTTGAAATGGTGAAGTCAGTCTATGAAAGCCGGTAATTGGTGAACTTGTAGGTTGAAAAATCTGAAATTTAAAAACACACAGCAAAAGCTACTGTACAGCATTTAATCAACAATATATTGTACGACGCAGATCTAAGAAAATATGATGTACCTACATATAATCACATATAGCAGCCCATTTGCTATTTCAATTAACTCGAATGATGAAATTGTTATTTGTGAGCAACAATTACTGAATATAACTACTTTAGCGCCCATCAATAAGAAGTGGTTCATCAGATTGTACAGGAATCGCTGGTGTAGGCTGCGGCTATGTCGTTTTGCTTGAACTCTGAAAATGAGTACAAGAATAGCTTTGTCTAATTTTATTCTGATAATAAATAATTGGATATTGTACATTGAAAACCCTTGTTTATATCATTAAGTTGCACTAATACATATTAATTGATTTTACTTTAATATAATGTTGCTTCACATACTTCCAAAATGATCCTTGATACAGAAGTCAAGTATCTCAAAGTTAATGTCAGATGATCCCTCATTGAAATTGCATCCTGGTAATTTGTATTTTTCTTGGCGGTTTTTGATCCCAGCATATTAATTAAAAGTTCGAAATAGGTACTTGACATTCTAGTAAAATTTAGGAAGGATGATCTCAATTCTCCGTTTAATCCAAAGTCGTCAGTACCTAAATCACATAATAATTCTTCTGTGCCGTTTTTAACTCTCCGTTTTAATAAAGAACTAACCCAGTATCTATCATATATACGGATACACAGAACAAACAATAAATAGAACAAACAATCTTATGAAACAGTGTGTTTTGAAAAAAGCAAACTGTTTGTTAAAAACAAAATATGTTTTTGTTTTGCTTTCTGAATACAAAATTGTTTTAAGAGCTATTCGTTTGGTTTAAACCCGGCATAATAATCACAAAAAAACAAATCTTATCTAAATTAGCAACCAAAATACTTATTTGAAGTTCGAACGCTTTTTCCTTAATAAAGATTATTACAATTTAATTATAATGGTTACAGAATTATTGGTAAATGTAATAATAATATAATAAAAAAAAGTAATAAAATTTGTCCTTAAAGCTCGGTTGAGTTGGTAAACGTCGGTCGGTAAAGATGAATGTAAATCTGATCGAATATAAGAAACAGCTAATCTGATATCATACGGTACACAAATACTTTTATTTTAATTTCGGTATTTGATGATTTATCTTTGTTCTATGTGACTGAGTCTAACCAGTATAACTAAGTCATGAGCTTAAGCAGTAGTTTTAACTTAATTATTATTATTATAATTTTGTTTTTTTTATATTGAACTTAATTATTAACTTGGTTGTTTATAATTAATATTGCACGATTAACAAACCAGCAACCGAATTTAAATCATCATAATCATCATAAAGTCCTAAATAATTCACAATATGTAATGGAGTTATAGAGCTTTTCCGAAAAAATTATTGGCGCAAAAATTTATTTCCGAGATGCATACTAGTTTTATTGTTTTTAAGCCAACGTGGGCAATGAAAAGTTATTTATTTAACATTAAGATTTCAAACTGTTCATTCCGCTATATTTCTCTTAAAACGGGTCCTTTACTCTAAAGCCAACTCACATAATTATTATATTCAAACAAACTTAGTTTATCGAAATCTTTAAATTTCAGACAGAATTCAGAACTTCGGAGTTCCAAGGCACACAATCCATAACTTTATAGTATATTAGGTTTACAGGTGAATGACACCACATAAATTTTTTTTTCACAACTCGAAATTATCGCGCATGTTTTATATGTTAATTTTATTTTACAGGGATTCTTTATGCACAAACACTTTATTACAAACAAAAAAAATCGAGCACTGATTTTATATGGTCGTCATACATTTTAAATTATTTTATGTTATTTAAAAAAACAATTTATTTGGTTATGGGCAACCAACACGATTAAAACAAACCTTTTTTCTCCGTCTCGACAAAAATTCGGTATTTATACTCTTTTGACAAGTTGCAAAATCAACAGCAGGGTGATTCGATAAGCAAAAGAAAATTACATAGTTAAAAGGTACTAGATTAAATTATAGGGGAAAAAATATATTGGGAAATTTTTTTATAGCGCTTAATTAGGCGCTGCACCAGTGACGCCGTATACAATGAGGATTATTAATATTTCTGGGCCCAGATTTAACCAATGGTGATGATATTGACTTGATTCGACTATTTCTAACTTATACTCGGTCAACTGTTACCACACAATGAGGATTAGGAATATTTCTGAGCAAAAATTTAACCAATGTTGTGAAATACGAAACTGCTTCCATTAATTCTCACTGCCGAGTACATTGGTTGGCGCTATTGATACGATTAGACCATTTCAGACTTATAACTCGGTCACCTGTTGTCATACAATGAGGATTTCAAATATTCCTGGGCCCAGATTGAATCAATGTTGGTGTATATACGAGATGCATAGGAAAAGTTGTATTCGAAACAGTTCTCCTTAATACTCATATATCACGACAGAAATCCCACGGTTTTCTTATTTTGTCGAATAGTTTTAGATTGTGCAATTTTTATGCATATATGTAATGGTTAAATTTGTGTATAATGTATTGTGGGAGATAATGTGGACGATTAAATTAATAATTCATCCATTTAATCATTAAAGTGTATGTTTAACTTTAGTTTAATTGTGCCAAACTGTACATTCCAAAAACAATTTGGTTATTCTCCAGAACGGATCAGGGTTTCTCCTAGAAGCGCTATATCTGCCCATTCACGTGCGTTATGTACAAAATATGTTGAAGTAGATTATATGTAAGAGAATGTCGTAATTTTCTAAAGTCACATTGTTTAAACTAGTTGTATATAACCTGGTAAGACCACGATTCACTTTACATACTCTATATCAGCCAGGTTTGGAAATAGAAAACCCTTAATTCAACCCTATTTTTTCTAGATAAATTTTTGAATTACATTTTATGGGTGATTTCTGGAAATCCCAACTTTTAACAATAAAACTAATTAAACTAATTGTACTGAACATACTAACCATGCTCCATGATTGTGCGCCTACTCGTCGTCAGCTAAAATCACCCGAAGTAAACCTTTATTAATTCAACCGTAATTTTAAAAGATAATTTTTGATAAATTTTGTTATTCGTGATTTCTGGAAATCCCACTTTTTATTAATGAAATCACTTAAACCGCTGGTACTGAACATCTGAACATACGGTCCAAGTTGCCTGACTGTCCCTATTCTTCATCAACCCGAACTTTGCATAGGAAACCCCTATTTCCACCCTAACATCCAAATTTCTAAAAACTTTGTATGGATGATTGCTGGAAATCCCACCTTTTTTAACGAAATCTCCTAAACTGGTTTTGCCGAGCGTACTAGCCAAGTTTCAAGTTTGTGCTTACAGGATCACCAGTAGGAAAGTTCCACTTCAATTCCAACTTTTATTAATGAAATCACTTAAACTAGTTGAAAGGAACATTCTGATCAAGTTTCATGATTTTGCCTATTCGCAATCAGCCAGAATCACCCGTCGGAAGCTTCCAATTCAAACCTAATTTCAAAATATCACTTTCCAAAAATTGTGTATTAGTAATTTTTGGAAATCCCACCGTTTATTAATAAAATCACTTACACTATTAGGAATGAACATTATGATCATGTTTCATGAGTGCCTACTCCCCATCGGTCAGAATCACTCATAGGAAACCCTATAATTTCAACACAAATGTCAAAAGATAATTTGTGAAAAATTTTGTATGGGTGATTGCTGAAAAATAATGAAATCACTAGAACTGCCTGTACTGTACATACAGACCAAGTTTCATGATTGTACTTGCTCTTCAACAACCAGAATCACATGTAGAAACTTTTCCATTTCAACCCTAATTTTTAAAATCATTTTCGAAAAATTTTGTATGTGTGATTTTTGGAAATCTCAACTTTTATTAATGAAATCCCTAGGCTAGGCAATTCTGGCATTAAAACTGTCGAACGACAGCACAACAATCAAAACAAAAGATATGTAGCGATGGTTTTGCGCATTTATGGTAACCGTGGCCTATGTCGTAGCAATTCCAGCAGATGTCGTGTAAGAAATTTGTGATTTCAGGTATATCCTTTAGATACACGGTTCTTTTCGGAAATGCTTTTATATTTAGATCGCCTGCATCTTCATGTTTTGCATTCGTTGAGTGAGTTTGGTAGTCATTCGAGCTAATTTGCCTACTTATGTTCAACTTTTGCAAATCCAAAGTTTATTCGTTAATTGATGGTCGCCGTCTAATTGTAGCATCCACAAAACGTCATATCCGAAATGTTTCCGTAGTGTCTCGTAATCACGGCGTAGATTTCTATCTGTTTAATACTTATTATTTCTATCTGTTATTTCTATCTGTTTAAAACTATAAAATTGATCCTTGAACCTTTATGTTTACAACCAGCATACCCGGGTATGTCCATAATTCCATACTTGAATGATAATTTGCAATATCATTTTAAATTGATAAATACATTTTGGCAAAATGTCATCTAAAACAAATAATTGTTATTAACAAATAATAATTACTACAGATTTCAAGCTGATAAGCCACCTAAATCCATAAAATTTTGGGTAAGAAAACACGAAAACTTACCCGGGTAAGCGGTTGTAAACATAAGGGTGAATTGGGGAAAATCTAATTTTGAATTTAATAGTTCTTTGCTAAAAAACTTTAGCTTCTATATATTTCCATGAAAATGCTTATCTACTCGAGTTTAGGTAATATAATTTTTAACACACTATAACCGATAAAACACGATAGAAATTTCGGTCGGAAATGCTCGAAAATTATTCAAGAAATTCCAGGTTTCATAATTCCTACCAACGTGAAAATTGTAAATCATCTTTAAATGCAATAGTCGATATTGTCTGAATAAGTAGTGGGCTAAGCACTTGCACTTTTTGAATTTTATCTTTCTATCGTTTGTGTTTTAATCCCGTAGTATTAGATTTCCCTTATTCTGTCAAGTACGAAACACAATAGTGAAGGGATTGTCTCATCACTTGACTAATAAATATTTACCTCGAGTCATATTTAAAACAAAAAATAAATAAATTTCATACATATTTCATACGAAACAAAAAAATATGTAGTTAGATATGCGTTACAGTACACCGTATACAATATGTTAACCACTACCATCAACCGGAAAACCCAATAATTAAAAAAATGTAATTCTGAATAAAAATGCATACGTTTGATGATGATGATGGAAATTTATCATGAAAAATTGACAACGACCAACTAAAATAAAATATAAAAACTGCCTAAGGGGATGCAGCATACCGTTGTATTAATAATTACAGATATTTTACATATATCGAGATACACGCCAGGCAACATAAATTTTTCTAAAAAGCCGAACACAGAATTTATTGTTAGATTTCTATTTGATTTTGATTAAATGCGAATGGTAAAAGCCTAACATAAATGTTTACCTATTATTTCATTAAAATGCGTTTGATAATGATTTTATTGTCAACCCTTTTTTATGGTTTAGTTTGGTTCGGTGTTCCGCATATATAGGGTAAATTACCCCTTTTTAACGTTAATTTTTCTACCAAAGTCTTTGCGTGATAAGAAAATATTAAATTAACAAATTTCGTATGTCACGGTTTTGTGCGGTATTAATTTAAATTCGACAACATTTGTGTGATGACTGCAGATATGAAGTACGTAACGCGCACGATATAAATATTCGTTGCTGTTTATCTAAATTGCATGTATACATAATTCGAACATATTAAATATTCGCACATGTTAAACGATTTGACAAAGTGCCTGTTGACATAAATTTGTGGTTCAACCCGTGGTGGTACGTAATTTGTTTGTTGTTAGATTTAATTAAATTGATAACGGGTAGCTATGTGGACAAAATACGTGGACAAACAAAAAAGGGTTAATTTGTGTTTTTTTTTTGTCAACTGTCTTGATTTGATAGGGTCAGGTGATTTAACTTTTAATATAAACATAAAAGAGATTTAGTCACGGTGGAGCACATGGTACAAAATTTTTTGCAGATGACTCATAATATTTAATTTATTTGCGAACCACCCAGGAAATAAATAATTGGTAATTAGAGTACCAATGCAATCAATCTTAATTCTCGCAAATTTATTCAAATTACAGAATTGAATTCTGTTCGAAAAAAATAATAATTCTAAATTTAATACGGAAATATCTCGTCTTCATTTCCAATTTTAATTTGTACAAATATACGTAGAAAAGCAGCTAGATGTACTTGGAAAATGTTTTATTATTATTACCGTTAATATAACAGCCAATTTAATACATAAAAATAAAATTTATTCTTATTTTTATTTCTTAAAGAATACAACAACAGCGGAAAATTCGAAAAGGTTGAGTGGTTGGGTGGGTGGAAAAATAATTTTCCGTTATTTGCTTGCTAGATGCTTGTTATCAAATTTGTTCGAAGGATTACACACAACAAAAAGTAAATATAGTATCTCATATAAAATTAAATATCTATAATAAAAATAAATTTACATAAAATTAAAATATATATACGAGAGTCGGGAAATAGTCGAAATATTTTTCCTAAATTATCTATAAACGGATTTTGTTTTATTTTTTACTTTTTTGTGAAGCGAGCGAGGATAACAAATCACTTCACGAAAAAAAAGAATTATTTTGATTGACAAGGATCAACTGTGTATTTGTATACTACTTGTGTGTTATCTTTAACTTCTTCTTCTCCTGGCAAATAAATCTCGTGAAAATTATTTTTGTGTGCTAGCTTGTGTTTTATGGTTTTCCTTCCTCGCCTTTACTAGCACGATTTATACACTGTGTGGCATGGTGGTTTTGTAAATTAGAAAAATTTAAATTTTGGGGATTGATGGAAATGTTGGAAAATAAAAAGATTAATTTGCGCCAGAAATTTGATAACGCAAAATTAAATTAGGGATTTTTGGTATTTTGTTGTTTAGCAGCATACGTATAACATTTCTTCAGTGGTTTGATATATTTAACAGTTAAATAGTGTTTTGGAGGATTAAAATTTTTATTTTAGGATTAACAAGTCTACCTTTCGGTGTTTTTTGGTATATGCCAAATTAATTTCAAATTTTTGTTGGTACGGAGAGCATGTTCAATCGAATACAACGTGCAAAGAATGGTTACGAAGATTTAAAAATGATTATTTTGGCATTGCAGATAAAGAGTATAGAGAACCTACCTTCTGAAGCACATCCAGGATTGGCTGTAGTTAAATGTTGCTAGAGCAACGGTTGCAAAACGTTTACAAGCAATCGGAATAGTTCAAAAAGCTAGTGTAATGTTATTATTTACATTCATTAAAACTCACTTTTAACTTTTTTATGTATAGATTTATTTAGGTTTTTATATTTTATTTTACATGTTTATCTTTTTATAAGCTTTGTTGTTTGAACATCAATCGACGGCTCCTCAAACAATAATGTCTTTCCACTCAATCGATTTAATCAATATCTAAAACTTAATATTAATTATTACAATATTTCGTAATGCCTAATAAACATATTTTATTTTTTTTATTAAATCATGATAAAGCAAAATAAATTTTGAAATATAAAATATGTTTATTTTACAAAATACAATTTCATGCAATTTCTCAAATCATTAAATATTTTTCGCCTGTACTTATTTCGAAATGCAAAGTGTATTGCAACGCGAATGATGTCGAAATTTCATGATAAGTGTGTGGCATTACACTAGAAACTGGGTTCGACATGAAATAAAAGAAAGGGACCACGAACGTCAAAAAACCATTTGTGAAGACTACTTCAAAGACAACAATGAAAAGGGTATTTTGCATCGAATACTTACTGCATTGCAATAAGGTTATGATTTGTATCTGGTGTTTAATATCTTAGATCCAACCCAGACAACTTTCTCGCAGGAATTTTTCCCAAAATAATTTCGGAATCTTTCTTCCCATAACCTTATCAAATTTAATCACAATCTGCTAAAATATTTCCTCCTGTCCCTCCCAGTCGGCAAAATTCCAAAAGATATTGTAAAATCTCATTATTATCTAGTCAGTTAACCGTATTCAAGAACTTCTTTTAAAAATAATTATAGAATTGGATTTCTATGTGCCATATACTCTGTTCAAAAATAATCTAGTTCCAATTTCATCATGGTCGGTTAATCAATGGCTTAGTCCAAATTTGCCATATTTCAAAACTTCTCCTAAAATCCATTTAAGAATTCAACTTTCGTCCGCCAGGCAAAATTATATCATTATCATTTAAAAAGTAGCTTAATTTCGTTTCTGTTGGCCATACATCAGACCTTAATCCCATTTTCATCTAGCGTAAAAACTCCGTCACAACTTGTTCAAAAATGTTCTATTTTCGTCACAGCCATATTTCATATTTAGAATCGCATTTCCATTCATGATACCTGAATTTAATCGTAGTATGCAGCTGACATGAAATTAAATTTTCGTTGGTTTCCAAAATTATGCAGATAATTATTCCATGAAAAATTAATTTGTAGAATATCGTAAAATTTTAACGTACATTCTAAATATTCGAAATTACCAAAATTTTTCATTCGCCATATTTAAAAACACTTGATACACAGCGCAACAACAAATACAAATAATTATTAAACGTCAAGCATTTAGCTTACTTTTATCGTACCTGTAGTCCTGTAGATAGAATCGCAGTGAAAATGTGTAGAGTTAATCAGAGATATATTTTAATACGAAACATACCAATTTCACTAGCTAAACTGCGTACCGCAAAATAAAATTTGGCAGCAAAATTTTTATTTTCGTTTTCGCTGTGTCATTTTTGTATGAAAAATTTCATTTCATGTCAGCTGCGTACTAGGCATAATTAGTGAACAAATGGTTTAGTTCCATCCCAGTTGTCCATATATCAGGACTTTTTCTAATCATAATTTTACAATCTCATTACGATTCACCATACCTCATTTCATCATGATCCTAAGAAATGGCTTAGTCCCAGTTGGCCATATTCTAGAACTTTTTCCATCGGATTTTAGCAGTCTTACCTGTCAGATCAGTAAGTAGGGCGACTAAAGAATCAAAATTATTAAAAAATGACAACCAGACACACATACACAAAAAACCTTTAATCATTTTTGGGGTTGGAAAACCTATGACAGATTTATGTACATTTATCAGGAATTTTGCAAAGACGCCCGTCTCCCAGAATATAGTTCAAATAATTTACTTCTTTCAATACAAACTGATTCTTTCTCACGTTAATGGTGAATTCCAGTAACCGTGCGAATTGCTCTAGAAAAACAAATGGTTTTTGTAGTGAAGCAGATTTGATCAATAAATCATCGTGATATATGAATATTTTGTCTAGCAGCTGATTTGGGATCACTTTATGTATCAGACGACATAAAATTTGTAGTGCATTTCAAAGCCCGAAGAGCATAATTTTCAAATGGTATAGGGGACATCCAGGTACCGTAAACGCCGTTTATGAGCGGAATTTACCATAAAATACCTTCTAAATCGATAGTAGAGCTAAATTTTATTTGATCGAGTCAACCTAACAATTCGTTTTTAACGTTTTTTTAGCGTCTTAACGGTCACCGCTTTTATTTCTCGATCATCCAAACAAACCCGAACTCTTCCGTTTGCCTTCTGCACTATACTGACAGGTGACACCAGCAAACTTTAACTTAATCATGCCTAACGATAACATGCGATCTAACTCTTCGCACATAAATTTCTGTTGTATAGGAAATATATGGTAAAACTGCTGTTTTTAAGGTTTTGCATTACGAACGTCGTTCACGTGTACCAGGAGTCTTGATCTACCGAGATCAAATTTAGAGTTTGATGGAAATGTTTCAATTATTCGATTCAATTTAGCTCTTCCCTGGATTGAAAGAACATGAAACTTCGGAAATTTTGTTAATCCAGTAATCAGGGCTACAATGTGATGGATGTTATCGTTGTGGTAATACTGAAACGATTCCAAAACTCTATCCCCAAATATAATTATGGTTCTAGAGATGGTACAATATAGAGTAAAAATGATTGAATTTTGTAACGGAATTTAACCCTTGCATACCGGACAAGTGGTGCAGTGGCTAAAGCTTCGGCACTTGGACCGGGAGGTACTGGGTTCGAATCCCATCAGAGGCTAGATGCAAATCGAATTTTCATCATCGATTACAATCGGTGATGTTAATAAACACAACTAAGACCCTCTGATGGAGTGCAGAATTCAGCGCCGACTCACCGTCTATGTCAATGTACAGGTTGACATGGAGCTTGCAATTTGCAGGAGGTATACTGTAGTTGTGTGAGTAGGTAAATAGGTGAATGGATTAATGATGTGGCGTGAATGCGTGGTATCACAATGGGCCAAAAATGGCCTAAGTGTCAACCACTAAAACCACTGAAACCTAACCCTTGCATGGATGTAACCAAATACACGCTGTGATTGACCAATATCGGTATGGGTAATGCTAGGGAAATTATACAATTTAACGAATAAATTTGATTTGGATTTTCAGTGCTGTGAAACGTTATTGTAACGTAACGCAAAACCGGAATTTAATTTTCGTATCGAAACGAAAAACCGAAACGGAAAATTTATTTCAACTGTAACGAAAAACGTAACAAAAACCCGAATTATTTTGAAAGTTATTCAGTTGTATATTTATTCTCGTATTATATTGGCTCTAAAAAATATATTTAGTATGTATGTGTTATTTATTATTTATTTTATAAACCAACAGTACAATACTAAATTTATAAATAAATAATAAATAAATTTTAATTGTTCAATTACATTAATTTTGATTATAATTTATTTCCCAGTAATGATTTATGAGAGAGATACCCAAATTGAAACTGTATCTGAAACAACCGTAACGTAACGGAAAACGGTAACCAAAACAAATCGATGAAACAATAACTGAAACCAAAACCATTATTTTAAGTTATGAAATAACTGAAACTGTAACGAAATTAATTTTGAATCGTTTCACAGCACTGGATTTTTCAGAACCTGGTTTCAATATGCTGGAGCTATCTAGAAGGCATAATGTATATAATTTCTTAACTATACCGCATACGGTCTTTTATGTCTATTTTTCGATAAAATAATTTAACTCGCCTTTCGACGGTTTTCTCAACATTTATTTGATCTATCCGTCCGACCTGTACTAGAGCAGTTTCGAGAGTTAAATATAGTCTCGTTCTCATACAAGTTATTACGGGATTTAGAAAGCGTCACAGAACAGGACCAATAAGCTAGGTACTATGGTATTTGGTTTGGCGCGGTAATCGGAAACAAAGCTCCAGATTTATGTTGTTGGCTACATCTTCTCGTGTGGTTCTTGATTTTCATTCTTGGCAATTCGTACCCTCTAATCAACAACAGTAGCAGAAAATTCCAATTGGCGGTACTGGGTATGCACAATGTTGGAACAATTTTATCTAACTGGATTATTCGTCAAGTTATCGGACGAAGAATTGTGTTTTTAATGTGTGTGGCGTTGAAACGAACCAAATTGGGGTGTTTATTCCGATTACTAGTTGGACATGGCAAAGCGGATAAGGCCTTGTTAACCAGTACAACTTTTGATTAAATCATTAATAGTGGGAAGTCTTTGAGCAATCAAATGGTTTCTTATTAGACATCAATAGTTATATGAATTCCTCGTCTCAATACGGGAAAACAACACTGTAATGTAAAAGACAACGTTTTTATTAACAGTATTGATTCCAATTATTAGCAATTCATCGGATAAATTCATAATCATCGCTAAGGTTTTCAGTTGGAACAAAATGGGGTCTGCCGCGATTCCAGTGGGTGATCACTGATTGAGCGGTTGCTCCGAGAAAATTGTCTCCGATCTGGAAAGTTCATGTGATCTGACATCCAAGATAGCATTTGAACTAATCATTTATGAATTTGTCTGTTTCTGACTCAAAATTTGATCTCTTCAGTTAACTGGGCCAATTGAGACATCATGACTATCAACAGAGGATTTGTTTGAGAGGTTGTGGATGGTTCTTTGAACGACAACAATTTCGATATTTTCCGCTAAGCTAATTGATTTATTCTAATCCTTGTAGGTTGGCTATAGTACCCTTAGGCTACCAATAAAGTCTTACAATCATTCAATAACTTGTTGGTGGGTAGGGGACCTAAGCTGGACTCACACTTGTCAACGAGAACCGATCTGTTGGCTCTACTGATGGAACCGATTGTAATTCAGAAATGCCATCCTGCAATCGAGTCAATTTGTTGCGGCAACATTAAATTTTTCGTTCATACAATATTTTTCGAACCTCAACTGTGTATCTTCTGAGGAACACTCGCTAATCCACTCTTCTCGTACCCTTGTCTATAAAAAAAGTGAAACTAAATTAAAACTGGTTTTATTTCTTTGAAGTTGGATTTTAAAATTACATATATAGGAAGACTTTTACCAGAAAGCCCCCGTTGTTATGATATCTCAAGGACATTGTTCTATTTTTGCATTCGAGGTCCCTAAATTTCCCGTGAGTTTTGGGTTGGCAATTTTCAGACTAAAATTGTGAAACCCTCGTGGGATTTCGGCCTCTATACCACTACGTTTAGTGAAAACTGAATTACTTATTCTTATTAAAATTAAGCAAATTCAAATAAAATCAGAACAATTTTAATTTTGTGTCCGTTTGTGTATTATGAAGTTTGATTTATGTTTAATACAAACATCTTTGATTTTTAAAATAGGTTTTAATTTAATGCCACCACAAAAAAAAATAATTTATTTGCAACTGGGGAGCGAATATAATAGAGAAAAAGATGGAAATAATTGTATCATCACATCAAGCAACCGTTGATATGTTCAATACAAGTTTTGGTGGCCGCATGGTATCACAAATAAGAATACGTAAAAATAGAACCGGTACACTCATTTCTCCCATTATCAATCAAATATTGAAATTGGATAGAATATTGGTTACTAGCCCATAGTGGGCCTATTGGGCAATTTTGCAGAAACAGGTGAGATTCATACCTCTCTCAGTCTATGTTAATATACGTTACCCTTACAACACAATGCTTTCTACAACCTTGGTATTTAAATCGACAGACATTTTATAAATTATAAAATTACATATTTAAATATTTAATTTATATTACGAATCGTATTTCAATTAATAAAATTAAAAACTAAATGGTTTTTTAAGAATACAGAGCAAAAAAGAATAAATCACATATCCTTTTGAGACTTAAATATAATAACAACAACAATACAAAAAAATCAAATCTTCTTAATTTCTATAAATTTTGTATTTTTATTTTTCTCTCCCATTTCTTTCCGATGTTACAATAATCTTACTATATACAAAATGTTCGAGGCAACAAAAAAATATAGGCCTTCAGGGATGATCATCAAGATCATAATAATGATAATGATAACAATAAAACAAATCATCGTTATTGTACGTACAAAAAAAAAAAAAATGTAAATGGATGTAGTCTTAAATAGGTGGGGTGGAGGTACTTGCTTACATTTCGAATATTTTCGCTTTATAGGGATAATCGAATCAATGGAAGAAAATACTCTAAATAGGGATTTAAAATATATGTTCTCCTCGTGATCTTATTTTATGATTGTTTTTAATGGAATATCCTTTTATTTATGTACAGTTAGGATATACAAATTGTCGCGGTTAAATTATTACTGTTTTGTAAAAACGCATCTAGATACGCCACTGTACCCTCGTCTATTTCCTTATCCCAAAAAAAAAAAATTATATTAAAAAAAATATTTATATTGGGGTGACACGTCCTTAAGATCAAAAATCCACCTCCAATTATTTGATTGTGTACCGAGATTCGGGTTTCAATTCATGCAAGACATCATAAATTTTTTTTAACGCATTTAATTTTTTTTTCCAAGTTGAAATAAATATTTCGATTTTTCCAATGGAAAATTATAATAAATAAATTTCCATTTCGATGAGTATCTATAGTATAAAAGTATTGTTCGTATGTATGTATGTATGCGAATGGAATTTATGTGAAAATGGAATTCAGTTAAATGGAAATTTTTCCGTTTCGAATTACTACTTCACCTCTACACCCACCCAGTACAGTAATCGCGTATAGACAAGAAGTCAACTCAACACTATTAAGGGATTTTTAAAATATTTGTGTTATTGAATCATAATTTTGCTTGGAACAGTACGCTAGACAAAATAAAAATTTTCCAATTTAGTAAATCGATAAATTCTTTAGTTAATTGTAAAATGTCAAAATACCGCACTAATTTGTATATTGGATAAAATCGGAATTCCATGCACTTATTGTACCATCAAACTTTTCACCATAAGTCATTTTACTCATTATACGCTAAATAACGCCATTAAAATATTTAATGCATATCTAAAAAATTTTAACTTAAGCTTATTTTTATCTATCATATTTAACTTTAAGGCGCTTTGTTTTATTTTTAATGTGATTTCTTCGTACAAATTTTGATTTCCTTATTTCTATAATACGAGTACTCTCAAAATATAATCGTTTTCTGAAACTGTGATAAAATTTGATGGGAATTTGATGGATGAAATTATTTTCGATTTTCTTGTCAAAACGTTTTATGGATATTTAAAAAAAAAAATATTTAAGCTGGTTACATATCGAAGGAGATTGGAAACGAATATTGCACATAAGATGGATTTAGATAGAAAATTGGTAATAAAAAATTTAAAAAAAAAGTTTAATCGATTTTGCCGATAGATTTGAACATAATTTTTATAGGTGTATCGCAACAATTTTAAAAGCTAAGTATTATGAGAAAATGGAATGAAATGTTGTATCGTTTGGTTTATTATTTGATATTAAATGAGGAAAGCAATATTATTGTCAATATAACTTTACTCGATAAAATTTAAATACTGGGATATTTTACGTATACGTATAACATTTATGGATCTTGTAATTCGAATAATCTACCATGGAAGTACCAGGTCGTAAAATGATTTCTTTTATTTAATACTAGACACAAATTTTAGAAAATAGAGTTTGAGGTCATAAAATTTACATTTCATGTTACAGCAAAACTGTATTTGAAAAATTTGATTGATTTTGGTAAACGAAGAACTATAATTTACTTAACTTAATTCGTGTAATAGCTAGCAGTGGTACTGTTCTGGACCCAGAGTATTGGGAAAAATATTTACATTGCTTTTTTGTTGCAACTAGGACATTTCTCCAGCCTAGTGAGGCTCTAATTTACCCGGCAAAAAACTAAAACTCTATATTGGTAATTAAACACTCTAGAATGTATTTAAAGTCTAAAATACTGTTAATTTTGGATATCGAGTATATAGCATTTTTTCTAAACCGCACCTTGCGTTAGAAGCAAGAAAAAATTGAATTTAACAAATTTATTTCATTTTCAATGATTTATTAGCTACAACTTTAATTTTCTCATTTAATAAGTAGATCTGTTTTGAACTACATGAAACATGTTTTTTTCAAATTCACTAAATTTGAAAATTATTTCTAATCGAATTTTTCCAAAACCATGTATGCTTGCAAATTTAGTTCGCTTGGCAATTTAACAAAAATTAAATCGATATCAACTTACTGTTGTTATAAACTGATGGGAGTGCCATGCCGTTGGTCGTGAGAAAGCTCACAAGGCAAAATTTTGTTACATAAAGTCCAGTGTCGTCGGACATAATAAATGGTGCAAAATAAAAAAAATATTTAAATTTATTTCAAATATAATTTCATTAGATTATATCGAACTAAATTACTTTTTGCTCAGTTTTCCACAATTTCCAAGAAGTAACATTAGACACAATATCTGACACAATACTATGTGTTGCATTAATATTTGTGCTCATGAAAAAATTATTTTATTTATGTTTTCTAGATTATAAAACTCATGTAATTTTTTTTTGTTTTAAATTTTTTATCACAATGTAATTAATTATTAAATTACGTTTCATTTGGCATACAATTTATAAAAAAAATATCCGAATTTACGAATAAAAAAACGAATTTACTCTGTTGCAAGAGTAATTGTGTTACAAATTACTGTTGCAAAAGTATTTGTGTTAGCAAAATTCTAAAAAAAAATCAACAAATGGTGTATTGAAATAACTGTTTCAGCATTTGTTTTTCAAAAATACACGTTTTCAAATAGTTTTGCAAGTTTCATTGAATTGTGAGCATTAAAAATCGTGACAATATTCCAAAAACCCGCGAACTGAGTATTGAAACCCGATCTGCAATTGCGGCAGAATATAATTTGGGAATCTCAGCCGAAGAACTGGCGAAAAAGTACAAGTGCCATAAAAATACCATTTGGTATCAAGTTCGGAAGCAAAATGTTTGCGGAACGGTGCAAAATATCGGAGTACGCCAACGACCAAGAATAACTAATGCCAGAGAAAATGCTTACATCACTCGATGTATGCTTACAAATGCACATTTAAGTCAACGAAGTCTCGCTAAAACTTTAAAGGATAACAAAGAACTCCAAATACACCATTCCACAATTTCTCGTCGTTTAAAAGAAGCTGGGGTACAGGCCTAAACATGCACCAAAAAGTTTTATATTTCTAAACAAAATAAAATAAAACGGCTGTTGTTCGCAAAGCAGCATATGAACAAGCCCCCCGAATTGAGGAGAAACGTTTTGTTTACTGATGAATCTTCGGTGTCGTTAGACGGATCTTGGGGTCGCAAATTTTATTATGCGGACCCAGAAAAGGTAAACAAACGGGGTTAGGACCACTAGCAATGGTGTCTGGGAAAATGAACCAAATGACCTATTTGGGACTGCTGAATGATGTAGCATTGGTAGCTGGTTCAAAAATAATTGGGCTTGACTTTATCTTCAGCACGACAATGCCCCTGCCCATAAAGCATTTATTGTGACCAAGTTTTTAAATGATTTAGACCAACAACGCATAAATTGGCCACGGCAAAGCCCGGATTTAAATATTATAGAAAATGTTTGGGCTTATGTAAAACGAAATATACCATATAGAGTTGGACGAAGCAAGCAGGAGTTATGGGATGAGATTGTTGAGGTGTGGAGTAAAATACCTCTAGAATTTATTTCCAAATTATTTGACAGAATACCCAGAAGACTAAATGAGGTCATATTAAATAACGGTGGGCAGACTAAATATTAAATTTAAATAAAATCAACAACATAATATAAATTAGTAACGTTTTTTATTAAAACTGTCCCAACACAAATACTTTTGCAACAATAATTTGTAACACAATTACTTTTGCAACAGAGTAAATTCGTTTTTTTATACGTAAATCCTGATAATTTTTTTAGAAATTGTATGCCAAATGAAACGTAATTTAATAATTAATTACATTGTGATAAAAAATTTAAAAAAAAAAAAAAATACATGAGTTTTATAATCTAGAAAACATAAATAAAATAATTTTTTCATGAGCACAAATATTAATGCAACACATAGTATATCACTCAAATTAAAAATTGGAAATTTTTGCCGTTTGGAGCAAATTCCGTGTAATCTGATACAAAAATAATTTATTACTGACCTGGATAGAGTAGACCAACCACAGTGTCCAAGGAGTAACATTTGACTCGGTATCCTGGTGGCGGTCTGGTGTAATACATTTTTAAATGTAGTAAAATTGGACTTTAATTGAAAAATTTGAAACCTTTACCGTTTGGAGCCAATTCCGTTCTGGATAAGATTGATCTGCCATCCACAAGATTCGTGGAATAACACGTGACACAATATCTGGTGGCAATCTGGTGTAATAAATTATTAAATGTGGTAAAATCGAACTTTAATCTAAAAATTTGAAGCCTTTACCGTTTGGAGCAAATTCCGTGTAACCTGAAACAAAAATAATTTATTACACACCTGGAAGGTTGCCTGTCCACCACAATGTCCAAGGAGTAACGTTACCAATGTCTGGTGGCAGATTGGGGTAAAATTTACCCTTTTGCAAGTTATAGGGGTGGTCTTAAACTAACTAGTTTAATATAATTAATTTGTAATAAATTCTGGTTCATGCTTATGGTGCCATCCTTACATAGCTACTAAAGTTTCAATTTTGGCGGTTGGTTCAGGTTTAATTATATAAGCCAAACAGACCACGCGTCCCTGGAAAACGGTAACTGTAATAAAATCAGGGTTTGTTGTAAAAATGTGTAACAAATTATGGTATTGGTTTTAATGAGGCGGGCTAATTTGGTCGGTGCAGGTTTAAAGCACTTCGGTTGTATCTGATTTTATTAGAAAGAAAAATGTAAGAACAATATTTTAGTGTGGGTATCTGCAGCAGGGTAACTTTGGAATTTCAAATTTAAACTTTGCATACCATTAAGTCCAATTTGTGATAATTAGTGTTCATGGAGAAAAGTTAGTCCTAGCCCGGGAGCCAATAAAACGGGAAAAAAAATTTCAAATTTCGCCTGAAAGTTGTATCGTTGTACCAAAATTAATTTAAGCCTATTTTTAAAACTTTCCAAAGGTGGCTACACTGAGTAAATTTGTGAATATCATAGAAATATGATTTTCAAAAATTTTCATTCATAAATTGAGGCATTGACAAACTAATTTAAGGAATTGACAAACTAGCCTTTAAAATATACTATATTAAACAACCAAAATACAGAGGAATGCCGTTCAATAATATTTGTTTTGAACAACAAATTAAAAAATATTAATAAAATATTAAAAAAATCCAAGAATAAGCAATTCATTTAGCATATTCCTGTCAGGCATGTTCATTGCCATCCGAAAAAGTTGGTTGTTGAATTTGTGCTAGTCCAGAATTGGCCCAATTCTATGGAACAACAAAGACCGTTAAATGAACAATTTTCTGACAAAAAGTGTTCTAGAAACCAATGAAGTTGGCACTTCTGATTGCATATTCCTGTCAGGCATATTCATTGCAATCTGAAAAATATATTGGCTGAAATTTCTAGAACACTTTTTGTCAGAAAATGTTCATTCAACGGTCTTTTTGTTCAATGGAATTGGGCCAATTCTATATTAGCACAAATTCAGCCACTATATTTTTCGGATGCAATGAACATGCCTGACAGGAATATGCTATCTGAATTGCTTATTCTTGGATTTTATAATATTTTTTAATTTGTTGTTCAACAAAAATATTATTGGGCCTCTGTATTTTGTTTATTAATATAGTATCTTTTAGGGGCTATTTTAGTTTTCTTCAATTTATGAATGAAAATTTATGAAAATCAATTGCTATGATAAGCACATATTTCGTCAGTGTAGACTCCTTTGAAAATTTTAAAATTAGGCTTAAATTATTTCTGTTTTTATTTTCTCTAGAAATTCGAGTTTATTTGTTTCGTCTTTCAATTTACTAACGACGTCATACCATGCTAAACAAAATTTGTGGCCGAATACTCGAGGTTTACTACTGCTAATTGTTATCAACCAAGGTCTTCGGCTTGATTTTGGTCACCGGCTTTAATTTATTTGTTTTTACTAATTCATGAACTTTCCATAACGTGGGGAAAATAACATGAGCAATAATTTAATGAATGCAATTCTTAGGGCAGGCTCAAAAATAAAGAATGAAGAAAGCGAATGAATTTATATCATGGAATAATCAGGAGTACACAAAAACGCATTACGAAATAACAAAAAAGAGACAAATACTCTTAAAATAAGGTTCTAGAACAACGTTAGACAAGTATAACAACAGAAGCAAAATATTATGAAGACGCAGCGATCTTTTAAGTATATACGCATGAAATAAAACATTAATAGAAAAATAATCAGTTAATGAATCGAAACCAAACCAACTATGGCACAAATGCCACGATGCATTATTATAATGTGCAGTCTATATCGTCAATTCGTGATTGACTTCCTATCTGTTAGCAATCGCAATTGTGCAGTCGAATTCAATGAATGTAATTTTTTTTTAAATTTTATTTTTATTTTTAAAGAAAGTAGTATTTGCCCAATGGATTTAATGTCCTTTTAAGGTCAATTAATACTCCCCTTTCATTCACGCACACACTACCCATTCACACAATTACAGTATACCACCTACACATTGCAAGCTCCATGTCAACCTGCACACTGAAATTGACGGTGGGTCGGCGCTGAATTGTGCACTCCAACAGAGGGTCCTAGTTATGTTTATTAACATCACCGAACGTAATCGGTGACGAAAATTCGCTTTGCATCATGCCTCTGGTGGGATTTGAACCCAGTACGTAGGTCGTAGTAGTAGTATTGTTTCGGTTGTGCATATTCATATCCACGTAATAATAAACTTGTTCAAACGGACGATATTTCCATAAAGCATCCGCAAGAAAATATCACAAAAAGACGTCGTTTCGTAAAGTAAAGAAAACAACAGCGTAACGGCCACAACTTGATAATTTCTTCTAATTTAACGATGTATATCAAACGATTTCCAACGAACGGAATAATTTAATGATTATGTCACCTGCGAATATTTTTAGAATATCGACTCCGAAGACGATCAGTGAAAGATTAATTATACTGCGGAATCAGACGTGTTGGTTTCTACTTTAGGTCGAAATGCTCTACAAGAAACAAAATAACTAGTTCGATGAGGATTGTACAAATGTTATTCGCGATGAGAGATGTTCAAATCTTACCGCGACGAAATTCTCCAACCGATATTGGAGGTAAAAAACCGAACAGCAAGTGTTTAGCATCGAAAATATCAACTTTTGAGGTCAATATCACTGTTTAAGTTAAATATTTACAGACCACTCTCGATTCACAACAACTCTGTAGAAAAATTATGCGATCCGTTCAAAACGGCATAATTAAAAATTTCATTTTTCAAACGGCATATTTAAAAACTGCATAAGGTGTAAAACAGCATTTTTCAAAACAGGGTTTTACAAAATGACATAAGATACGAAACGACATGATACAAAATTGCATTTTTCAAAACAATATATGTACAAAACGGCATTTTTCTAAATGGCATTTTTCAAAATGGCATTATTCAAAACAACATTTTTCAAAACGTCATCTTTTTAAAACTGCACAAGGTATAACGTAATCGATTACAAATCTAGAATTAAGATACTAGAATTTTCATTAGTTTCTGGGATATGACCAGCAGATACAGTTATTTATTTTGAACGATTCTTGGATAAAATTATAGGATAAAGCCAAAGAAAAGGAACTGTCTATTTCTTAGTCGATTAAGGTCAAACATAAAAAGATATTTCTACATGTTTTATATAAAAATTTTAGTAGGTAATTAGTATTAAGTTAAAATTTATTTATATATTATGTATAATGAATTTATTTTGCACTTCTGAAAAATGCCGAAGAGAATCTAACTAAATGATAAATGTCATTATGAAATATGCTATTTTGTACCTATGTGTTTTTGAAAAATATCGTTTTAGAAAATGCCGTTTTGAAAATAACGTTTTGAAATTATGTCATTTTGAGATATTCAATTTTGAAAAATGCCCTTTTAAAATATGCCATTTTATGAAATGCCGTTTTTAAAAATGCTTTATGAAGTTTTGAAATATGAAGTTTTGACAAATGCCATTTTTTAAAATGTCGTTTTATAATATGTCATTTCAACTGGGACCCAAAATGTTAAGTATATACACAAAATGTTAAGTATACACGTCCTCAAAATATATTAATATATATTTATATTAATATTAATATACCATATTTCCTCAACAATATTATTTCTCACAGCACCAGAAGTAAATGGACATGTCCCACTTACTAATCTGCTCTATCACATGATGAAGTGCGCAACATGACATCGAAAATGAATAAAAGCAGAGCATTCGGATAAAATGGGATTTGTTGCGAAATATACATGGGCGGCTACTGGGAGAAAGCTCTAATCTATTCACTACATTTGAAGGGTGTTATCTGCTAATCTGGAATAATTATCGGGGGATAGATGGTTTAAATACATGATATACAGAAGGTTGTGTCAGCGTACTTTCAGTGAAATTAAGAATCTATAGCGGATGAAATTGGGAAACTTATCAATGTCGTTGTCGCCCAAATAGATCTACAACCGATAAAACATATATTCTAAGCAAGCTTCTATCCTTGTTCATTATATTTTTGTAAATTTCCAGTAGACGTTTAATGGAATCCAAAGAAGCACGATTGCGTTTTGTTTTATTGGCGTATATCTTCGAAATTTAATCTAAGTACAACGTTCTAATGAACTAGCTGACCTGTGACTGATAATCAGTCATGTGAATACATTTTGTTGAATTTTTGGTTAAGAAATGATTAAAAAGATTGTTTAAGATGTAAATTTGATGCACTTTTATCAAAAATAAAATAAATTCATATACGTGGTTAATTTTTAAATCTTAAATAGATAAAGTGTCATGAAAAAGTTGTATTTTTACACTCACAACTACAAATTTTGTACTCATTTTGTTATCACAGTGTTATGACAAAAACATCGGAAATTTTAATAAATTTTGTTATTGTCACGGTGTAATGCGCATGATCATAGATTCAATATAAACATATTTTGTCATGGCATTCTGGCGTCGTGACAAAATTTTGCTGAAAACACCTGTGGTATCCGTTTCAGGTACTTCCCGGTGGAACTTTTCCGATTTTTATAGCCTAGGCACACCTACCCTGAAAAATTTAAACGGATCGGATCATGTTTAGGGGTCATTTTAGGGTTGAGTTTGAAAAAATTAAGCGTATTAATATCATAGATAGATAGATAGATAGATAGATAGATAGATGGTTCACTATTCAGGGCGGTAGTCGAAGATCAACTTTCGCCGGAATTTGAAGTTATATGGAACGGATCTTCTTAGCAGTATGTTATCGTCAACTATACATTACGCCGATTATGTTTGTATGGGAAGTCGCAACATCATTTTTCATAAAGAAGTTGATTCTTCTGAATATGTCAGCTTGACATATTGGCATTCAGATGAACGAAGCGAGAAGTAATAATCGCAGTCGGGTTTTCAGCATTGTGCGAAACATCAAAATCACCAAGATTCTTCAAATATTAGGTACGACTTTTAAACTATCACCACAAGATTGCATACTTTACATACTCGTACCAAAAACAATAACAACAATTTACTCGGTTAAATTAAAAAAAAAATCCAGTTGAAATTATCTAGTGGTAAAATTGAAATATTTTTAGATTATCTTTAACATTTAGATTAGGGAAGTTCCTGAATCCCTAAGGAAATTTTATATCAATATTGTGAAAATGAGACACATGTGGAAATGTTGGTATTTTCCCCAATTGACATTTCCAAATAAGCTATAGCTTATTATATGAACCCGATTTATTGTAAAAACAATCAAATAACAGAAATCCTAGGAATGTTCGCAAAGTGGCGTTTATACTTTTGGATAGTTCAAAGTTTTGACTTTCGATAGTTCCGTAGAGAGTTTACATATGATGATATTTACTGTGCTATTCACGACTAAGAAGTTTCATGAGTTTGAATAAATTTACAAATTTTATTTCACTGATCTTAGAAGTATTCACCTGGTCTCATCTACATGATCAGATAGATCAGTCAAAATCGTATAGGTGTAGTAAATGGGATCTAATTATGACGATTTTTAACTGGTCTAGAGACATTTAGAGGAATCTCTGTTGGACTTCTTCCGCAAGATTTGAAACAATCATATGGGTCAGACGGTAGTAATAATGGTTAGAGTTGGGGCTTGGACTGTATCAGACTCCTTTGAAATAACAGCTGGTGCTCGACAAGGAGTTGTACTCGCACCTATGCTGTTCAATTTGGCGCTTGAGACACTGCTCGATCGCTGCACAAGCAGACTTGGTTTGGAGGTAACCAGTATAGTAAAACCAAATTTTTGGCAGCATCCAGGAATATATCTATGGCAAATCTCGGAGTTGGCGGCCATAATTTTGATGGCGTCGAAAACTTTAAATACCTCGGGTTAGTATAACATCGTTGAATGATATATGCAGGCAGGAGTAAAAGGCCAAATCGTTGCCGGACAACGAGTTCTACCCAATCAAAATTTTTGCGATCTAAAAATCTATATCACAGTCGTTCAAGCTCGCACTTCATAAAGCACTCATAAGAGCTCGCACTTTATAAAGCACTCATACGAAATAAAGCAACTTCTCGGAGTTAGCGGTATCATCGGATTCATCAAATTCAATCGAGTTAGATGACTTGGCCGATCCTTCGGATCTTAGAATGACGAAACTGGAGGACAAGAGCGATGGATCGAGACCAATGGGGGACCTTAGTGTAGGCTGTAAAATCGCTTCATGGGATGTGAAAGCGAGAGAGAGAGAGAAGGTCTGATACTGTCATGTAATCTCACCAATTTTTCTTTTTTCATTGGAGAACTAAAAATGAGGATAACAAATCGACTCCAACTTACACTAGAATCTGTATATATTTATTCCAAAGATCGTGCAAAACATTCATTCGCATTTTACAAAACACTCTACCGATAGCGCGCGCATATACATCTTCGCTTTTGTTTTTCAAAACTCCAAAAGCACAATAAGATTGCTCGGAGCAACTTTCGGATTTACGAGATTGCTCTTAGAACATATATTTATCTCTCCCAAGATCACCTGTGACCTTTGTGTCTTTTTGTAATCCGTTTCTCTTGCAGTTTCTCTCTCTCTCTCTCTCTCTCTCTCTCTCTCTCTCTCTCTCTCTCTCTCTCTCTCTCTCTCTCTCTCTCTCTCTCTCTCTCTCTCTCTCTCATTTCATTCGCCAATTTATTGTCTTTAGTTAACATTTGAACTTTATGTAGATAAATTACTAGATGATCTGCGAATTAGTTAAGTTCTGAAAAAATTAAAACAAATTAGATAAAATACAGAAAAATAAAATAAATCTTTACTCGCCAACTCTAATAAAATTTTGTTACGAATGCGGTAGTGATAATATTGAATGTGAATTTCCGTAGAGTTTACACTTCCATAAAGCTGATTTTATGAGATGCTTTGACTACGCTGTTTACCATTTGAAGTTACACATTTTAACATTACAGACAAAATTGTTGGAAAATAAACTATCCTATTGAAATACCACCCAACACCCAATATGATTAATTATAAAATATAATTTGTCAGATTTCATTAAAACGCCCTTTCAAACGATTACTCAATTCATTCTAACAATCGAATTAAGACCACCAAACTTGTTGTATATAAAGAAACCTGCATGAAATATAAAATGAAAACTTCAATTATGCACCCTCTCGATTTACCAAATTACTTAACAAAAATCAAGCCTTATTTCCATAATTCGATAATTTCCAAAAACTTACGACAAAATAAATAAACAGGTGGGTATTCCATTTTATAATTCCAAACTAAAATTTACAACAAAATGTACACCCAAAAATTATTTAAATTTCATGCAATAACAATAAACCACTAAACAATAAGGAGTTTAAAAACTGAACGCAGGATTCCAACAAAAACACTTGTTTATAATTCCAACTATAATTTTCATTATCCGATCATCATTAGCTAAAATACCAAAAAAAAATATATAAAAATTAAAATCCTAGATAAGAAGAAAATTAATTTAATTTTCCTGTTATTCCTGGGCATTTTCGTTCCTCCGCATATATCGCGTTCTAAACCACTTATTTTTTATTGTAATAACGGAAAATAAAAGGGGTTCATATATTCATGCTATAAAATATGACGTATTGGAATGATTCTTATACGATCGCATCATGATATTATGATCATGCAAGATTTTATGTTGAAAAACCATATTGCATAAATATATATTATGCACGTGTTCAATATTCAAAAACTGACGTCATTTTGCATAATACAACATTCAGACAATTATAACTGAAATAACTACCTACGTACTTTATGGTGTGCACGTATATAAGGATATGTGTACAGACAGACAGGCACAGTATGTAAGTGAATTAAAGTGGATATATATGGAGTAATTTTAATTTTACACGCCAGATGGTCAACTATAGGGGTTGGTTGAATGAATATGTGAATTTATTTTTTGTTACAATATATGAATAATAGATCAAAAATATTAAGGTAGATGTGCTATTGATGTTTTAATACCTTTGATTGGGGATGAATATTGTTTGGTTGAGGAATTATGAATATTCATGATCTATTGTTATGTATGTAAAAAATATTAACCCTATTTTTTGTTCCGAGAAGTGTAATATTTGGTGTATAATTTGCAGTCTTCTTCGTCATGATTTTGCAGAAATTCTGTGGCATCCTTATTGCAAATTTGCAGCTTTGTATGTACACGAAGGTGTGCAAAATTTAATTACAAATTCATTCCTCACTGCTTCTCGTATAATGACATAAATTTTATTTTATTTTTTATTTTTAGTGACGGTGACAATCATCATCATCATTATCCTGATTAATAAAATGGTTTTGTTTTAGTTCGTACAAGATAAAGACAATTTTAACACAATTTTAATATTGCTTGTAATTAAAGATAATTACAAGAAAACTTTATTATACTGTGTTGTGTATACCGTGGCTAAAAGAAAATGTCTCAACTATATTTTTGTGCGCCCTCCCCGTTCGTCGTTAATTTTGTGTACTTTGTGTATAGCTTAGTAGTTTTATCGCTTTAAAGTTTTATTCCGTTTTATGTATTTTGCTTTTTTTGCTCGTCGTGCTTGAATTTTTTTTATTGCAGCAAGATTTTAAGAAAATTAAACAGTTACTCAGGAAACTGTATAAATTTCAATGAAAAAGAATTAATTATGTTACATTAAAGAAATGAGATAAATATTTGAATTATTTTTTTTGTCGCAAGCTTTGTGATGTAATTACTGAATTGCTCCATTTACTGGTTAAATAATTAAATATCCTTAAGGATGAAATAATACATCTTTGAGAAACCAAACTGATAGAAAAATGTTCGTGAAGTTGAGGTTTTATAATATCGTTACATATAACAAGCAAAACGGATAGCGAAACTTGAAACCAAAATATTGTCCGCGATTTAGCTAGTAGACTGCAACCACGCTTTAGTTGGTCGTGAGTACAAGTATTCTTTATACACTATACTCATTTCGATTATTACTTAATTAACTAAATAAGCGAAATACATAAAACACAATTCAGTGGCAGATCGGATTAGGAATCTTGAACTTTCGAGAGTCTCGATTACTACAGGATAAAATACTTTTAAAATATCTTAGTAATAAAATATATGTCTAAACTTCTTGAAATGTACAGTTATGTTGGATAAATTAGAGATTTTTGAATGCAACATCGGTTAATTGACTAAAAACTTTGCAACTCCAACACAAGTAACCACGCTTCATTCCACTTTCATTAAATCGAATGTAATTAGGTCAATAAACAAAATTAATATGTTTGCTCAAATTTAGCAAAACTAATGAGGTTAGTTAATTTTTAAACGTTAAAACCAATGTCCAAAATTCATTTAACTTTTAGACGTGTTCGATAAATTAGAGATGTTTTTTCTTTATTTTACAGCTTCGGTTAGATTGCCCAAAACATTCCTCCGGTTTGGTCTAAAAATATAATTCAACTTCAAATCGTTTAATCACGCTTCCGGTACATAATTTGCTCATAGTGACATTGTAAGACGCATACATCAAATCCATTCTAATTCATCCGACAAAACCTTTCAAATTTTAGATGAAATTTAGTAAGGCTAACCCTTTGCCGATTTATAACACGAAAATACTTTTGCAAAAAATTCATTAAATTGATAGGCGTGTTGTATAAATTAAGGATGTTTGAATGCAGCATCGGTTAGAATAGCTGAAAACATTTATCCGGCTTTTTGTAATGAGCGATTAGATTTGAAAAATATTTCAACTTCAAATCCTAAACTTACGCTTCCCGTACATAATTTAACCCGATCCACAAAACAGATATTGCTAGTTTCTGAACAGTCATCTGAGTGACTTGATAAACGTGCGGTTATCAATTTCGACATTTGACAGACTAACTATTATTCATCATTTATGACTGATATAAATTAATATTAAAAAGACTCTGATTATATAGTGGTTCAAATCGGGTTTTGATGAAATGTTCGGAGCCACTGATCATTTACATAAATTATTAATTGTAATGATAATTTTGATAAGAATAATGAGAAATACTAAAGAAAACTGAGGTATGAATTGATAGGCTTCGCCTTTTTAGCACCACATCTAATATTTTTAACAAAACTGATGATTGTACTCGTTTGGTCAGGATTGGTCACTGGTTTTTATCATTTGGTCACTTCCGATTAAACGGTAAATAGGTAATGAGAAATTAACCCTTATGTGAGTGACGAGGTACCCGGGTACCTTTTGCACTTTTAAACGTCTAGCTTCGCATGTTCCAGTCATAAAAAAAAGTTTTAATTTTATGAGAACTTCTAGTTCAATTGATAGATTACGATCACACTTAAAAATGAGAAATTTTACAACTTGGACGCACGTGAGAGCAAAAAGTAGTTTAGTTGTACGAATTAGAGTAACAAAGGTACCCGGGTACCTTTACATATTTTACATTATATTTGAAAGAAATACTTAGTATATAAATATTTTATAGTTTTGTGTTATATGTCGTTGTATTACATAGTTTGTATTTCTGTATATTTATTTTATTTAATTTATGTTAACTAGCGGGCCTGTGACTGAATAATCAGTCACGTGATTACATTTTATTATATTTTTGATTAAGAAATGATTAAGAAGATTTATTAAGATGTAAATTTGGTGCACTTTTATTAAAAATAAAGTAAATTCATATACGCTATTAAATATTTAATAAGAAATGTACAAAAGGATAAAAAAATATGAATTTACATGCGTAGAATCTCTACAAAACCACATTCTTTGTTGTCATGCGCCCGTCCCGATCAGCTGATTGATCGCTTGTCTCAACCATAAACATCTTTATGAGTCCGTCAAATGAGCGGAATCGTGAAAAGGCCACATACAGTGTGTAAATACGGAGGCCGGAAAGTACACTTCTACCTTCTTCAAGCTTTGGCCCTAACTCTTGTTGATGGTTATGGCGAACGCGAGCTGGACGGGAAATTAGAGGCGAGACATTTTAAATGAGAAGGTGCCTTCCGAGGGTGAGAGCTTTATGCGTGGCAAGAGAACGCGCTCGCCTTTTGAGAAACCAGTCAGCAAATCACATTCCAGACTGTAACGGTTTATTTTTGCGACTCGCATGCTTGTTCCATTGATAAGACCTTTGCTAGTGTTTAAATTCCTCATCAAAAGAACGAACTCGTTTACCTTTAGCGGGATGGCTTGGCGCGGAAGTCCGGATCCTTTCTTGTTGAGAACCTCGACATGTAGGCCGAGTTCCTCATTCATGTCGTCACTCTCAACTTTATCAACACTAAGTTTGACTTCTTGTCCGCTGGGCAGGAGGTCAAGCACGTGCTGATTGATTAGCGCACAATGATCATTCTTGGGTGCAAGGGTGACGCGCTCCTCTATGGTGCCCTCGGCTAGTGTTGTGTTGATGTTACCATACACGAAATCGATTGCACGTCTGTCTTTGATTATGAGCGCAGCCCCTGGCATGATGCTGGCCTCATCTATCATGATGAGTCGCGCGCTTTTCAACTTGGTAGCGTGAGAGGAGTTTGGCTTCATTGATGAACCGGCAGTTTGAAAATGTTGGAAATATTGGAACCGGCAGTTTGAAAATGTTATATAGCGTACGTCCACCTCCCATCAAGCTCGTGGCGAATCCTGTGAAGACGGAGCAAATGGACTCCAAGCCACGCCCCTTGGCAAATGCAATGAGTGATTGCAATACAAATGTCTTGCCACACCCGTCGGGAGCGTCAACGTAAAAGACCTTTGCTGACAGGTCTTCATTTGCACTCGCATACATGCTGTCGAAACGCGCCATTTCCAAATATTAAAATCTCAAGAAGGAAAAGCACACAATTGCCGTAGCGCGCAACTTTAATCTAAATATTTAATAAGAAATGTACAAAAGGACCGCTGTAATTGTGTGTTATTTTCATTTGTATATGAATAATTGTGGCGTACTAAACTAATGTACTTATGTAGATTATATAGTCGATAGTCGATTAACCACCACACAAAAAGCAGAAACACGTCACGCTAGTTCAAGCATGAGCTTTAATTAAGAGCTTAATAAATTATCCAGTTACGAAATATACTGGGACACAAATCAACCGCATATCGGGACGAAACTTCCCACTTAACCTGTCACATAAATTAAGAGATCCAATGACTTTTACCTGAAATCGGACGAAAATGATTATTCCAAACTTTCCATAGATATTCATGTCGATTCAATGAATTCTTCTATTCTTCTTGAAAAATCTTCTTCACTCAAACAGAAGAAATCAATAATAGAAGAATCTTCTATTTTGCTATTCAGTGTAGCAGTGGGATCCTAATCTTCTATTTTTATTATTGAAAGTTCCAAATCGATTTTTTTTTCTTCTATTTGCTCTTGCTATAATGTCAAAAATGTATTATTACACAAAACCAAAACTGTGCCCTAATTCTCTAAGCAGTAAGATAATTTGTAAACGTGTAAACGATAATTTATCTTGCCTTTTTTTTGCAATATTCGCATTCTCTAATTGCACTCCAAGATAAAATTTAAAACGGTTACGATAAATAAATGTCAAAACTTCACACTCTTCGTGGGTTCATATTTAGACTTTGATGGCCCATATCTTGTGTTCCCATTTAAATTTCAACATTAATCTTATGAATATAAGTTATTCCAAATAGCATCTGTTCCCAAACTATAGTTCAACTTGTTATGGGTTGTGGTAAGGGTAATTTTAAAGGTACAAATTTTATACAAAATATTTAACTTGATTCAATATAGATCTTCTATTCTCAATATCTTCTATTCTTCTATACTTGTGTATGAAAATTATTAAATGTCGAAATGGAAGGAAAAAATAGAAGAATTGCTATTCCATATTAAAAATAAACAATTATTTTGATTTTTTCGTTTGAAGGTTTTGACTAAAAATAGAAGATATAAAAATGAGACTTTTATGATAAGAAGAAATAGATTTTTTTCGATTGTTATCAAAAGCGGGTTGTGTTCTGATTAAATCTTCACAATTTAAATGTGAATTTTTGTTTAATGCGAAGTGAAAGAATCCGCCAAAAGCGTATTGGTTCGTAAGTAAATTTATTAATTATTTAATAAAAATTAATTAAATAAATTTTTGTAGACAAAAACCAAAAATGAGACTGAAGGATTTAAGAATAAACAAGGATCCGTTTCAGCTTATTGATAGTGTATTCCACAAGTACTTTTGATTGCGAAAGGGAATTGTTGTGATATTTGTAACCGATTTAGTAGCAAAATCCAGCTTCAACTCAATACCATTTAAATTACAAGTATGTATTAATTATTTGGAAATGCAATTAGGGTACATAAATGAGTCTTATTACTTATGTGCTTGCTACTTTGCATTTTTTGTTGGCAAGGGAGCTATCAAGCTTCCGTTGGTAGCAACAATGTGTTGGGCCTGTAACAACCTAGTGTGTCAAGATGTATTCACAATGTAACTTGCCTTATAAACAAATATTTGGTGCCAAAGCACATAACATTGCCTACAACTATTTTAGAAAAAACTAGAAACAAATCAAGGTATTAAAAAAATGTATCATATTTATTAATTTATAAAATTTCGTAATGTTCCATTAACAGGTTTCAGGATAAATATGGAATGAGGAATATAATCAGTGCTATTGACGGTGTCCAAATAACCATCGCCCCACCAGAAAATTCTGTTGAGACACCTGGCAATTTATACATTTGCAGAAAAGGATATCACAGCATAAATGTGCTGGTAAAGTTGGGGATGTGACATCTACTAGCGCATTAAAAATAAGCTCATTGTGCATATCCATACTACGGTAACTTGAATCCGGTAACTACTTCGTTTCTTTCCCCTTTACCTATAAAATAAAAAACATTTATAGATAAAGGGGAAAGAAACGAAGTAGTTACCGAATTCAAGTTACCGTAGTATGGATATGCACATTGAGTTTTTTCCATGAAATTTTAGCATGGCATACTTTATGAAAATAAAAATAGAAGAAAACAATTCGATTTGGAACTTTCAATAATAAAAATAGAAGATTACAATCCCACTGCTACACTGAATAGTAAAATAGAAGATACTTCTATTTTTGATTTCTTCTGTTTTAGTGAAGAAGATTTTTCAAGAAGAATAGAAGAATTCATTGTATCGACGTGAACATTAAACGTCAAAACGAAATTTTAATTATTTTTTTTCCTTAACAACTCAAAAAATATAATTGCTAGAAACGTAAATTGTTGCATATACATCAAAGCCATCTAGAATCACACATAGCCCACAAAATCATATTGAAAATTATTCGGAGTCGGTAGTTATTTGAAATTCAAATCAAGATACGGTTAGATAACTTATAAAACAAACCAAATGTTTGAAAAGAACATTACAACAGTCAAAAATTTCTTTATTTCATATGGTCGCATTATTTTTAGTAAAAACCTTCTAAGCGAAAAAATCAAAAAATTTGTTTATTTTTAATATGAATAGCAATTCTTCTATTTTTTCCTTCTATTTCGACATTTAATAATTTTCATATACAAATATAGAAGAATAGAAGATATTGAGAATAGAAGATCTATATTGAATCGACCTGATTATGTTTGTGTAAGTACTATGGTCAATCTTCACTCGCAAAATTTTGTCATGATGATAGAGTGCCATGACAAAATTGGATTTTTACACTGACAGAACACCAAAATGTTTGTATGTATGTAAAATCATTTTATGTTTTCTGTTTTGTTCTGTATTGTCACGGTGTAATGACGGTTCAATACAAACATATTTTGTCATGACATTCTGGCGTCGTGATGAATTTATTAGATGCACAGTATAGGAAAAATGTTTCTTGGCGTTAACACCTATTTCCCGTGCACGTACCTTAATGAAACATATATTCTGCACATCTATGAAAAAATACCTTTCACCTGATATATGTTTCATTAAGATACGCGCACGGGAAATAGGTTAAAAAGGGAGCACAAACTAAAAATTAAGCGTATTAATATATAAGATATTTTTATTTATTTCAAAAAACTTACTAACATTTTTTTAGTACTATCGATCATTTTTTCCACTGATGTGATATGTTGGATTATTTACGTTTTTTACAGAATGTTTTGCGAAAACTGACATCTTGCAGCTAATGCAAAATTGTTTTCAATTTAGGTAATTTTAGGAAAATCCTTTATCAATTTCATAATTGCAAAAAAAAATTAAAAAAAAATTAGTTTCAAGAAAAGTTGCATGTAGGGTACCCGGGTACCTTAGTCACTCAAATTAAGATATTTTTTCTTCACTCACATGAGGGTTAAAAAAAATTCCCGGATAGCACCTCATTGAAAGAAAATCATACCGGTTTTATCAAATTTCGTTAGGCAATCGTTAGGTCACCAATGGGTCATTTTTTATTTCGAAAAAACAAATTCAAAATTGTAATTATTCAATAAAATCAGGTTCGTCGATTATTTTGAATTTCATTTTACAAAACTAATAACAAATCCAATTGGAATAAACCATTTAAATAATTTCAAAGACTTGTATCTAAAGTGGAAGACATAAGATAAAACAAATTAAATTTTTAGGTTCTTCATAACTAGTTGATTTCGTTTGGACTTCCCTGCGAAACGATTTATTGCAAAAATTCGTTAAACACTCATCTTTCCGCACAATTCGAAGTGTTGGGGTCTAGAAACTTGACCAATACTAATAACTTTTTAAATACAGCGGTCGGAATCGTTTGGTCAATTGTTATTTAGGATTAGTCACTAGTTGTTTTCGAGTGTTCTCCAATACGTAACGATTTAAACATATTAACCTATTTTAAACAAATTTTAATATAACTTTATATTATATTATTTGATCAACCAAATTGATTCCCTTCGTTGGATTTACAAAATTATTAGTATTGGTCATGTTCCAAGCCTCTTTCATATACTTCGAATGTGTGGAAATGATGAATTTTTTACGATTTTTAGCAATAAATCGTTTCGTAGGGATAACCAAACGAAATCAACTAGTGACTTATCCTCAACGAGTTATGAAGAACCTAAAAATTGAATTGATTTTATCTTATGTCTTCCACTTTAGTCACAATTCTTTGAAAACAGAAATATTTTTATCTAAATGGTTTATTCCAATTGGGTTTGTTATTAATTTTGTAAAATGAAATTCCCAAATAAGCGACGAACTTGATTTTATTGAATTAATCCAATTTTGTTTTTGATTTTTCGAAATAAAATATGACCCATTGGTGACCAAACGCCAAAATGTGGTGGCAAATTCGGACCTAACGATTACATAACGAAATTTGATAAAACGGTATGAATTTCTTTCAACAAGGTGCTACTCGGAAGTTTATTTTGAATTTCTCATTATTTATTTATTAGCCAATCACCAACCCTGACCAAACGAATTCAATCATCAGTTTTGTTAAAAACATTAGATGGCGTGTTAAAAAGGCAGAGCCGAAGTGAAACAAGCGATTTCGACGAAAATATCTTACAAAATTTTTAATAATTTCAAAACATCTAATATTGTTTACTAACCAACAATTAGGTCCCTGTTAGAAAATACGAGAAACCAAAATCGCACCGGGTTTGAAAATTCTGTGTGTTGCAATCCAGTTGTCGTTTTCTCTACGGGCGATAATTTGCGCTACAAATTTGTTTAATTGACAAATTCCATTTACATTACATACAATATTAAATAGATCAACCACAATCTTAAAACCACACATACTTTAAATATGAATAACAATGTTTTCGCTTCCATACACACATACAAAATTGTGTTTAAATAAAACACAACACGCCACCATTTAGAATTAGTGTAAAAGTCCGTTAAATCACTATAAAACTCAGTATACTTTGTTGCATCTCATTCAAGTCTTTAGATGTATCTGAAATTATATTGTACAGGTATAAAGCATATTAGTTGATACATTTATTATACAAAAGGTTTCGGTAGATCATCTTCAAAACAAATCTAAAACCGACATTAAAAAGGGGTTAGAACACTATATGGAGTAATCGAGTATTATAATAGTTGTAATCTAATTTACTCCTCGAATAAACAAATTAGCGCTGAATACCCAAATAAATAAAAAGATATATTCAAAGGACTCACCAAATTTGTGTATACAAATCTAGAACTAATTGATTAATATGCTGGTTTTATTGTGATACCGTAATATTTCATTTTAGATCCCATATGGTGTTTTTCAAATTCTGGTTTCGAAATTAATTCAAAACTGTTACCTAGCAAACATGTACAAGTTATTATGTGTTGAATAAAATGTTGTCACTTTTCAAAAAAATCGTGTTTCCACTTGTTACCCAACAGAATTTTTAACAATGCATATCACTTACGACCGCATTATATTTTCGTCGTGTACATCGAAATTCTGACAGGAGTAAATGTCTAATTCGTGTCAATCACAAAACCACCCTTTCAATGTTATATGTTTGTTTTGTTTAATTTATAATATAAAAATTAAATTAAAATATGTTTTTATTGTAGATTCGAGCTCCGCATATCGGCGTGGTGCACAATACACATCCCTCGACGATGAAAGACGTTTCAATTAATCCATTAATTCATCAGTAATCACTGAAGTACGAATTAAATTTAGCTCAAAAATATGCCGCCGAAAAGTGAAATTATTTAAAAACCTATAAGTAATTACAAACAACATATATCAAGTTTGTATATAGCGTGTACGTGTGTGATGTAAGGAATTTTATTAGGCACTCTCTTAGGGTAAAAAAAATGTTATATATTGTACAGGGAGGGTTGGTTGAGTAATGTGCAAAATATATATAATTTCCATTTCAATTTTAAGTCAAATTTATGTTTTCACTTCAATGGTCCAATTGATTTTAATCTGATTCCGATTTTTGTTGTTTTTTGTGCCCTCCAAACAGTATAGAGCCAACAATTTCATATGAATGTGATATTTGGATGGGATTATAACCTAAAATAGAAATTGAAACAGAAACAAGTGTTTCGATATAGTTTCGTGTTAAAATATAAGATTTCTGTAGGGGTTTGTTTCCAAAGGCGGATTAGAAACAATTTTTCGATGATTAGAAAAATATAAAATGGAATAATTGGAGAAGATTTAAGTTTGTTTATTATAAATATATCTGTAATGGCATAAGGAAGTGTCATATTTGAAATAAAAATTGATTCGGTTTCCAGCAAAAGCGTTTAGTAGTTAAAGTAGTTAACTCGAAACTACGTGCACTTCTATAAATACTTTGTACTTAAGCAAATTAGCCCCCACAATATCTGATTTTCGTAGAAATGGTTTTTCTTACAGATGTTGTTATTTTAAAATTTTTTTTCAAGGAAAAGGGTGTTATTTATTGTAATTATAAGCTCCAACCACTCACGCTAGCCCAAATTTTCAACCTGAAACTGAAATTTTTTTGTGATGGCTAATTATAACTAATTTTTAAAAAATAAACAAGGTTTTAGTGAAGTTATCTGAAAAAAATCGCGTGAATCTCACCTTACAGGCAAATCATGAGCACTTGGACGCAACCACCGGATTCGTTTCAGTTTTAAATATAAAACTTAGATATTTCCAGAAAAATTCTATTTGAGATTATAGTCGGTTGAATATCGCCTTACGAGCACTTGGCGTATGCAACAGAATTCGTTGAAGTTTCTCTGCATATTCCCAGAAAATTTTTATCTGGAATTATCTGGATACAGTCAATTATCTATCCTAACGACTATAACGCTTGAATGTCCTTTAATAGTCGATTCACGAGCACTTAGCGCGTTCTACCAGATTATTTGAAAATAATCATCTATTTGATGTAATAAATATCTATTTGAAAATTCTTTCTGGAAATAGTTATTTGAATAGACCCTCACAGGCGATTCACGAGCACCTAACTTATATTACAGGATTCGTTGAACACTATAGATTTACGGAAGATTAATTTTATACCTCAATTTACTGAAAAATTGAGGTTTTTGGTCAAACACAATTATTATTTGATCTGTTTTTGTCACAAAATCCGGTTTGGCAGGTCTTTCGCAAAATGGATTTTTATGTGTCCGACTGCGGTTTGGAATCAGAGTCTGACGTATGGTGTATGGTGCAGGTGATAACCTGCTAGTTCTTCAGCCAATTGAAAAATAAAATATTTTCTTGTTATATTTACTCCGGTGGTCCTCTTATACAATTTCCACGCGTCGATGGCGTGCTGGTAAATCCAATATGTTGTAGAAGACTTAAAAACCCCATCTACGGGACTCAGTTTTCACACTATACTTACGTGCCATTTGGTCAACAACGTCCAATCCATATTTGGTGTTATTATAAAATGCTATTGTTTCCGGGGTGCGTTTAGAATTTTAGTTCAATTTTTACAAACTTATGTCTTAAACTAAGAAGTATCTTCTTCTTCGGTTTGCTCTTATGTAAACTGTGCGAACGCAGTTTTCCGATTTATAAAGTAGCTTAGAAAATTGCTGCATATTATCTTTCTTAAGTTTTGTTGTTGTTGTTGATTATTTTTTATTTGCACGTATATTCCCAAAGAGATTTGTTTTTTTCGCAAGTAATTTTTTTGCAAGTGGCAAGCTCCTTGGCCTTTGTTGTCAAATCGTATAAATCGAAGGATTTCCATAAATTTGTCACCGGGAATTTTTTGGAAGAAGAAGCTGGGGCCCGACTTCTTCTACCATAAATATGAAGTCTTCAACGACTTTGTCTCATATGGTCCTCGTACAAACAGAATTGACAGAAGAGCATAAAGTCGTGACTTCGTAATTGTCCATTCCTTTCCCAAAACCCTACGTGTCTTGCTCCAGTACAACATCTGATATGATTTATCATACTTTCATCAACTATCAGCTTAAATGCGCTTCATACATTACCTAGCAAAATGTTTCTCTCAGATAACTCTCTTTTTTATACTGGATATTTTGAGCAGCAATTCTTCGTCTTTCCGGGACTTCTTCATAATGGGCCTAGTTTATCAAAATAAATGATGTGAAGACAGTAAACCAACTTTTCATAATAAACACACACTTACACGTCAACCGTTATCATACTACTAATTCTTATTCGGAATGAGAACAAAAAAATAAAAAAATGTAGCCATCCTACAAACGATTTTTTTGATGTGTAAACATCTTTACTCGCGCCTACCAAAATTTTTTGTATTAGAGGGAACTTGTAAATGAACCGAACGGGAATGAAGTACCTACTTCGTTTGAAAAAAAGCAACAAACTCAATAAAAACAATTTTGTACTATACATGGCATGCTTGTATGTACATATATGTATAATAGTAGGGAAAACAAAAAAAACTAATTTAAAAAATGAAATAGAAACCATTGATTGAACCGATCAAATGGCACAGTGGTTAAAGCTTTGGCGTTTGGATCGGAAGGTACCGGGTTCGAATCCGACAGGGGCAGGATGCAAAGTGAAATTTCATCAACAGATTTCGATCTATGGTGAAATGTAACACATCTATGACCCCCTGTCGCTATGCAAAACCCATGGGCCGACCCATCTTCCATGCCACTATAGGCTGGCATGGAGCTTGCAATGTGCAGATGGTCTTAATCGGCCCTATAGCCGTACGTCCTCGAGTTGGCCGAGAGCCGTAATGTAAGGACTTAAAAAACAAAACCGCGGAAGAGCAGGGTGAGCCTTGAGCCCCAAAAAAGATCGCATAGTTAACAATAAAAAAAATAAAATAAAAAAAAAAGAAACCATCGACATTTACATCGATCAGAAAAATCAAAAAAAAAATTACGGTACGAAATACGAATTAGAATTACGAAATTACGTACTCTTAGGATTAAAAACATAGTCAACAACTTGTGTATGTTGCTTTATCACGAGTAACGAGTCTCTAGAAGCTGTTCATCACCTCGGCTATCAATGATCATGTCTTTTACTAAATGGGGTTATATAGACGCATCGTTTTTAACATTGAACTGCCAGAGTCTCAGATCACAGTCAAGCATGGATGCTCAATTCATTTGCTTTCCGAGACCTGACTGCGCAATGACGAGCATGTAAATATTCCTACGTTTGAATGCTGCGTTCAGTTCAAGAGAGATGGCCAGCGGGCTGCAGGAGTAGTAATTCTGTCAAAAGATCCATAAAATGAGCATAGTAGACACAAATAATTTGCTGTATGAAATTACTCTTGTCATAGGTGGGCCTTACTTTTTCAAAACCAATATTGACGTAACTGATGGACTGGCGTATGGAACTATGGGCTGTCTGAGGTATATCGAATGTAGCCATCCTGACCGGGACAACGAGCACGATGAAAACGTCAACAGTAAAAAATGTTAAACGACTCTGGATGGATTTCGGTACAAATTCGCAAGTTGGCAAAAAGGTCAGGCGGCTTAAAGCTGAATGAGAGTACTAATGGACTCACTCTTTTTTTCTATATTATATAACTTTAAATTTAAGATTCATAAAATTACGTTACCTTACAAACTAATTTCAAACTAAAGAAAATTACTTATAAGAGCAGAAAATGAAATTTGCTGTAGTACGGTCACTATACACTCCGTTTACAGACATTTTCATTTGCCTCACTTACAAGTAAAATTGTGTATCGGGAAATAGAAAAATAATAATTTGAGAAAATTAGTTTATTCCCAATGTTTTCAACACGTACATCAAAGTTGCTGTGCTAAATTTAGAAGTAACACAATTAACAATCGACTGCTATTCATTCATGTCCATTCAAATGCTTAATAATGTTTACATATTTTGGAAAAGTCGTATGGCGGTTTTGCGAGAAAGAGATAGCAAAAATCTATATTGGTGTCACTCACAAAGCAGTTTGAGAAAGAAGCGAGAAGAAAAGAGTGTTTTTAGAACAAAAAACTGCTAATATAATGAACTCGCCACGTATACGAAGGCTGCCTTTTATATTTCGGGATTAGAGAACAAAAACAAATATTAATCATCGAAAATCGCTTTATTGTTTTTCAAAATATTCCCCATAAAAATCTATACACTTTTGCATACGTTTGAACCAATTGTCGAAGCACTTTTTCCACTCTGATTGAGGTATCTACAAAACATGCATTCTGAACGCAGCAACCGCTTCTCCAGGTGTCGAAAAACGTTGACCTCTCAGTTTGTTTTTTACGTACGGGAATAAAAAGAAGTCATTTGGTGACAAGTCAGGACTATACGGCGGATGACTCATCAAATCGATGTTTTGGGTGCTCAAAAATGCAGTTGTTTGAGCCGATGTGTGAGAGCTCGCATTGTCGTGGTGAAGAGTGATCCGTCTTCGGCAGTTGGTTTTCCTGATTTATTGGAAGACAACTGGCAAACAAATGGTTGTGTACCACTCAGAATTGACTGTTCTGCGTTGTTCTAGTGGTACAGTTGCGACATGTCCATTTTTTCCGAAAAAACAGGCGATCATTTGCTTGCAAGTGCTTCGTGCGCGAACAACTGTTGTTGGATTCGGCTCATCTTGAAACATCCATACAGTCGACTGCTGTTTACTTTCGGACTCATACGTAAATCCACGATTCATCACCTGTCACTATGTCATAGACGTGTTTTGAAGCACCGCGATCGTATTTCTTGAGCTTTTCTTTCGACCAATCGACACGAGCCTTTTTTTGAGCGATTGAGAAATTGTGTGGGATCCAACGCGAACAAATTTTTTTGACATTCAAATGTTTATGCAATATTGAATGTATGCTGGTCCCACTAATGCCTAAGGTTGTCTCAATCTCACGATAGGTCACATGACGATCTTGCAATATCAGTTCGCGCACAGCATCAATGGTTTCCGGAACAACAACTGATTCTGGACGACCTTCACGAAATTCGTCTTGGAGTGAACTACGACCTCAATTGAATTCACCATACCATCGATAAATACTGGTCCTTGATGCAGCTTCATCGCCAATAATTGAATTAAGCTCATCCATGCACTCTTGCTGCCTTAATCCACGTCGAAAGTTGTAAAAATAATCGCACGAAAATGTTCACAATTTAATTCCATTTTTTCGCCGAGATGTTGAGTTAATGAGTTCTGTAAACAGCACAAATAGCTCTCGAATGTCAAAACGTACTGATTACGTATAATCTCAAAAATGTCAAACTTTACGATAGAGCTGTCAGTTGCCAGATTGCAACACTATGGTTGTCCAATCCCGAAATATAAAAGGCAACCCTCGTACCACATGACTCGTTAAATTTTTGACTACAACTTTAACTATATGAGGCGAGAATTAAATGACTATATTCAGAGAATTTTATATATAATCTCTCTGAAACTATCTTAATGTGTAGTCATAACTTGAACAACTCTAGTAGTAGAAATAGTGGTTATATTTTAAGGGCCGATGTTGATTTTGAATAAAACACAAATTATTTAGAAAATTATTGTCAATTCTTTTTATTATGATAATATGGTATGTTTTAATTATGTATGATGATGGTCCAAATTCTCGATGACGCTTAGGCATAATTGAGGTTCTATGCCGTTAATGTGCCGAATTATCTCATCCTTTAGCTCTTGAGTTGTTGCTGGCTTATCGATGTACACCTTTTCTTTCAAATAACCCCAAAAAAAGAAGTCCAACGGTGTCAAATCACATGATCTTGGCGGCCAATTGACATCGCCACCACGTGAGATAACACGGCCATTGAGTTTGTCGCGCAAAAGAGCCATTGTTTCGTTAACTGTGTGGCAACTGGCACCGTCTTGTTGAAACCACATATCGTCCACATCCATATCTTCCAATTCGGGCCATAAAAAGTTCGTTATCATCTCACAATAGCGAACACCATTCACAGTAACTGCCTGACCGGCCTCATTTTGGAAAAAATACGGCCCGATGATGCCGCCAGCCCATAAACCGCACCAAACAGTCACTCTTTGTGGGTGCATTGGTTTTTCGACAATCCACTGAGGTGAAAATGTGCCTCATCACTGAAGATGATTTTCTTCGAAAATTGATCATCCACTGTTGCCATTTCTTGCCACCATTCTAACCATTGACGACGTTTGGCATGGTCAAGAGGCTTTAGTTCTTGAGTCAATTGCACCTTATAAGCGTGTAAATGCAAGTCTTTATGCATAATGTTCATCAACGACGAGCGTGAGAGATGCAATTGTTGGGCACGACGACGAGTTGAGGTGGACGGCTCTTCAGCCACACTATCGCGAACAGCAGCAATATTTTCTGCAGTACGAGCATGCACTGGTGTTTTAAAATCTCCTACAGACCCGGTTTGCTCAAATTTTTACACGATTTTTCCGATTGTACGCACATTTGGACGATTAAATTGATCGAAAAAATCACGAAGTGCACGATATGCATTTTGATGAACGACCATTTTCATAATATGCCTGAATAACTTTAACGCGTTGCTCGATTGTGTATCTTTCCATGGTTCAAATTGAGTTAGTCTGAAATTGAGAACTGTCAAATTAAATGCAGAAAAAAACTTGACGTTTAGGTGTGGTTCACAATCAACGTCGGCCCTTAAAATTTAACCACCCTTTATAAGAAGTGCTAGTAAATCGCTTGTGAGCCGAGATTTGATCAACTATATATGCAGATAGCTCCAGTAGAATATTTCTGAAAATATCTCAGCTTATATTGAACACTTCAACAAAATCCAGCGGTATTTACCAAGTGCGGTTTTTACCAGATTCTCTAAGTCGTATCACCACCTGTCGCTTCTTACGACAATCATTTTAAATTAAATTAAAGATAAATTAAATTAAATAAGAAATAATAAATGTAATTTGTAGGATGCTAAAAATTGATTAATTGATTAATTTCTTAACATGCTTTTATTTTACGAAGTTTTAGTTTGCAGTGGCTTCTTTAAATGAAAATAGTTTACGGAATATTAAACAATTTCTGAGAATGGGGATAATTGAGTTTCCGCATTTTCACTTTCACCTGAGCATAGGGCTGTTTTGGTTTCCCAGTAATTAAAGGGTAACTAAAAAATTCATAAAAGTAATTTATAAAATTTAGTACTGAATGTTATTAACATCATAACACTTTTATTGTCGCGATGCCAATATATTTTTACGCTGGGATAAACTAATATGAACTCTCACATGGTGTGGTGTTGCAATCGCGTTTTTCCCGGCTGAGTATCAGTCAATTACTCTTTGGAAATTTTTCATTGCAAACGACACACTCAAGTCGCCATAGCAAATTACCTCCTTCAAAATCCGATTTTTAAACAAACGGGTTTTCCTGCACTTGTAGTGTGTATTGTAATTATAAGCTCTGCAAATTTTTCATTGCAAACATAACAGTTACAGAATTTTACTCTAGTCACCATATTAAAATGCATAATTTTTTCCATTTCTATCGAAACTTGCAACTCGAAGTAATCACTTATAAATCTTCTAAATATTATGAATTATAATGGTTTATTTTGCCTGCATACAAAAGTGTAGGAGGTTATCTCGAAACATGCGATGAATAATACTTTTAAGTGCTGCGATCACGAATTGCCACCGCATATAAATTATTAAATGTCGGCATGAATGCCAATGTAGAAAAAAAAATCAAAACTTAAATGTCACAGCTACACTTTATACCTAATACGATAATTAATAAATTAATTATTTAGTTTGCACCCTCAAGCCAAAATCGGGTACACCGCATTTAATAAATTTAATCCATCAACATAAATGTCATATTATAAGATCTCAAGCAGTCAAACATAAAGTTTCAGTTGAACATATATACACTTCAAAATTATAAAGAATAGAAAAAAAAAATCATTTTGTCCGTTACAACAACAGCATACGAGAGCTACATAAAAATAATCAAATCAAAAATAATTATGTCCACTTGTAGTAATAATAACACAATCATCTAATCTTCTTTTAATATTTCTTCTTCATTTTCCACATACAAATTCACCTCAGACATCATTCTCTCCAATAATATGATCCCCCTTCGCCTTGATATTATTATGATGCATTTATTGTGTTATTATGATTTTCTTCGTTGTCTTCTTAATTTATACCCAAACGATATATGTATACGATTGTCTTACGTATATGATTATTTCCCTGCTTCATCTTATTTGATCCATTCTCCTTTCAATCAAATCTTTTTTAGTTTTACCATTTAATCTTGATCAATTCAATTCCATGCACTCTCGTATAGCTCGTATGGTACAACAACACTCGAATGGATAAAAAAATAGATCGTCGCCGAGGAGTGGAGAGGGAGCACAAGAAGTAGTATTAAGTAAGAAAAAGGGGACGAAGATTTTCATTTAAGTTTTAAATACGAGTATAATGCGATCGAATTAAGGGTGAAATAAATAAAATAAAAAACATAATAATGATAGTTATATGAAAATCGGTTTTCGAGGTTCGTTCGTTTTTTATGTTCAATGTTTTCTGGTAGCATCATTTGAACACCTGTGTGCGTATAGGGCAATGACTGATGATTTTTTTTATTTTATTCTAGATATTATAGTTTTTTTTTACTATTTCAATTTGTTGAGGGACGCGGATTAGTATTAACTATTAACAACAAAACATTATTTTTTTTTAAAAAGGTTATGTTTGTGTAAATATTAAATGATCTGTATGGGATAAATTTAATATGATGGACATTAAATGAGGTTTTAGGACTTATTGGGTCATTACGATGTGTATTCAGTGTACGAGATCAATGACATTATAACGTGAGTGGAATGACTCATTTATTTCTGTTTATCAAGATAAAATAATAACGTGGTGTATAAAAAAAACATAACATGATTTATAGTGGTTTTCACGCGGTGGGGTTTTATTTAGATAAACACTACCTCAGTATTAGGGAGACAATTGTCTTCAAATAAGCAAGCTGGTGTTTAAATTTTCAGGGTTTACTGTTAAGGATCATATGTGTTTTTTCTTGCATGTAAATGGTATTTATGCTGGCATTATTTTAAAGTTCTTAACATATGTATGTTCTAGCAACGTTTCATTCTGATTTAATTTGCTACTTTGTTTTATTTCTAGGATGGCATTATTTTAGTTTATATCCTGTCTAGAGTTGTTTCTCACTCGCTTTGGCTATTAAATTAAAATTAGTTTTACCATTTCAACCGGTATTTTGATTGATTGATTGGAATGTGCGACCAAACGTAAGTAAGATTCCCGGTTGACGCCGGGCCCATCCGCACACTCTTTTACATATAACAAGATGGAGGGATAGGAAAGGTTTGTTAATTATTATGGAAATTGACCCGGTTTCAGACACCTAAGTGGTCAATAGTTAGTAAATTGTTAGTTGAAATGTAATATAAGACGGTTAGCACAAGACAACACAATTATTTTTGATTTTTTTTAGGATATACTCAGCAATCAGCCTCCTAAAAAAAATTATAATTAATTAAGTTGCAGTAAATTTCCTCAAATAAAATGTCATTATTATGAGTTAAATTATACATAAATGTAATGTTATGATTAGTATTAACTAAATTAATTTGGTTCTCTTAAAACAAATTAAATCAAAATAAATTAAAATAAATCGAATCCAGAAATCACCAAATATTGTAGAACTCGTATCAAACCAGAACAGGAACGCACGACCTTTTTATCTTCAACGGATAGAATCTTTGTAAATCTGTTAATTTAATGGATTTAGTTAGCAAAATTAGCTAAATAAAAAAAATTATATATTGTGAAGGTCACTTGTTCTTGCCATCCCTAATCTAATACAAACATGTTTATTTATAAAAATGAAATCTGGTTTCAATAACCGCTAACCTGAAATATGTAAGGTAATATATCAATAATGGATGTTTCGCACAGTTTTAGAACCTCAATACCTAAACAAATTAAACCAGAATTAAATAAAACTTTTAAAGCAATCAGGAATCTGTAAGATGACAGAATTAATAATAAGTAGCTAACACAACTGTATTATCCTTGATAATCAAATAATCCGACCGTATTAAATAAATCATAAAACAACAACAAGCGATAATTATTTATCCAACCTAGAACAAGCCACTAACCAAAACCTTTACCAATTTAGAGTCTCCCGAAACAACCTAGAAAATAATTTAATTAAAGAAATGCCATGATCGCTGAAAAACAATATAAGTACAGCAATATTTAACTGCATTTCATATTTACTCTGTAGCTTTCAAGATATCTGCAATTTCAAAAAGTAAATATCCGCTGAAATATGAAATTTATTAGAAACCCGATAGCCATTATGATTTCTACCTTGTCTGCTTTTCTTACACTATCTTTTGTAATCGATCTTCATTAGAACTAAATAAATTAGCTTAATCAGGAACTGCATTGAATAATAGTATTAGTAATAAACACCTGATAAGCCTCGATAACTGTAAATTTAGTTCCCTCTAGAACAAAAAACCAAACACACTGCAACACACAAAGATGTTTCCCAAACAATCCCAATAGACCGATCAAATCCTCTCTCCGTGAAACCTCTACCATTCACCAAGCGATCTCCCATCAACATCACTAATCAGCAACACCCATGCTTCACAAAGCCGTGACGAATACATGACAGATTATAAAAGTATCGTGGCAATCCTACAGCTCAAAAACTCCAGCGTACGACCGATCATCTTAAAATTTCAAAAATGATTTAACACCGACGAAACTGACGGCAAACTTGAACAAAAACATTTATAATATTTAGCAAAGTGACCAACAAATAACAAAAGGACACACAAATCCAAACCTCAGACAGGGTTCCACGTAAAACTGCAAATTTGTCTTCTTATACCAACAATTGATAACCACATCAACTTCCAAACAAAACATTTTAAAATAGCAAAAAATAGCTTACAAATACAGGTAACGACAGAGCATATTATATGAATACAACCCTCCGTAAGTTGAGAACACAATGTTCAATGAACAACCATGAGTATTAGACTGAATTTTGCTAAACTGTGAGTTTAACTAATCCGTCGTCTGTCCTGGGCTGTGAAGTGGTACCATCACTATTTTCGACGTCCAACTGAGTTTATATCTCATTTTTACAACTGTATAATTTCTGGCTATTCCACTTCTAAAAATATGTTTTTTCTACTGAGTTGTCAAGTTTCCCGAGGAAAACATCATTGTATTGGGTATGTGAATATGACTGCCGCCCTTTTTTATTAAACATTTGCTTATTTAGAAAATGAAAGAATTATAAAGTATGCTCCATCTGCAGCTACAACTTTCCCCTATCTCCCAGACAATTTACGGATTCCCTCTGTGAAGTAATCCTGCTCTTTGTGGAGGCAATACAATTGTAAAGTTTCTATTGGTTTTTTATTCACTTCATTAATAAAAGACACGGGATTTATAACATACTTAGTTCTACTTTATTTTACACTTTAGTTTACATTTTTTATTCTTCACACCTGCTCTGCTTCAACTCTAATTCTATAATCCATTATTCATTTATAATTTTGGTGAACGCTCGACTTATACAAAAAAACCCGTCAGCGTTCTTCAGTACATTGTACCTCGTACAATTACCTTTTTTGTCATCACTTTTTGTTAATTGAAATATTAATATTTAATTGCAGTTTAAGCTAATTTAATTTATTGGTAAATGCAATTTAACTTATTGGGAAATGCTAATTTATGTAAAGTATTGTATATGCCATACAGGGTGGTATGCATGTATTACACCCCCGGCCTTTAAGGAAAAAAAAAAAAATATATGTATATTCTATATATATATATATATTTTTTTTTTTTTTTTTTTTTTTTGTTTTTTTTTTTTATAACATACTTATTATCTATTACAATCATTATAAAATTTCTACTTAATTAATAATTATATAATACTAACTTTTGTGTCTTATTATAAATTTTTTATAATATTCTAAAATTTTAAGTATTACAATCATAGGATTTTATTCTATCCTTATGTATCCATTTGTTTTTTTTATTTATTTCTATCATTATATTAACATTGTTTATTTCAATTATTTTATATGGACCATTATATGGGTTCTCATACTTTCTTCTATCTGTGTTTCGTATTAATACCCATTGCCCTACTTTAAATTCGTTATTGGTACAATTATTCTTTGACATTTCTTGTCTTTTCATTTTTGCTATTTTTAACATTTCGTGTGCTTTTTGATTCGCTATTCCTAATCTATATTTAAATTCTTTTACATAATCTTCATAATTATATAACTTATTTGTAACCGTTGTGATATCGTTTGGTAAATTTGCAATTTTTCCAAAAACTAATTCAAAAGGAGTATAATTGGTATCTGTATGCGGTGTTGTATTGTAACAGAATGCATAATATTTCAACCATTCATCCCAATTATTACTATTGGCAAAACATAATAAATACTCATTTAGTACACGATGGTTTCTTTCGATGGTTCCTAAAGTTTGATGATGATAAGCTGTAGATGTCCTATGCTCAATTTGCAATGTCTTACATAAATTATTGAATATTTCATTTACGAATTCGGTTCCTAAATCTGTTTTTATGCTCTTAAAATTTCCAAATACTAAAATACAATGTTCAACTAAAGCTTTCGCGATAGTGATTGCAGATTTATCCCTCATTGGTACTGTTACCACATATTTTGTTAGTTCACATTGAATAGTCAATATATACCTAAAACTATTAGATGGTAAGAGAGGACCTACTGTATCGATTGCCACTACTTCAAAACTTTTATCAGGAGTATCTGTAATTACTAATAATTCTTTATTGTGTCTATTAATTTTAGTCCTAGCACACATGTCACACTTTCTTACGTATTTAGTTACAATTTTGTTCATGTTTTTAAATATATATTTTTGTTTTAATTTTTTAATTAATCTGCGGGTACCAACATGACCTCCTATGGGACTGTCATGATATAATTTAATTATTTTATTTATTTCATCTTCATTTTCCAAAATTTTCGGTGCTTCATACATTATTATTTTTAATTTATCTTTGCGTTTATCTAGATTTTCGCATACATTCTGATATAATTTTTTAAATTTTTCGCGCGTTATATATTTGAAAATATTATCATTTATATCCATGGATAGTTCCTTTATTCGGTTTCTTTTCATCGCACCTATTAACATCTCAAATACCAAATCTAATTCTGGTAGAGTTTCGTTAAGTGTAATTATTATTTCATTATTCTCATTTCGCACCTTCATTAAACCGTTATTTATTACAAATTTTAATTTTTTTTTATGTTTCACATCATTGTATGATGTACTTTCCCAAATATGAAGTTGATCAGGCTTCAATTCTTTTATTTCATTTTTATCTATATGTATATTTTCATTATTATTTTGAGCTTTCTTTGTCATTGACCTAGTTATGACTTTAACATCAGCGTCTCTTGGTATTAATGCCTTGAGCATGTCAGAATCCCACTTTATACGTGATAACGCGTCCGCTACCACATTCAGTGTACCTTTCCGATATACAATTTCATACTCATATTCACATAAACTTTGACGCACCCTTGTCATTTTTGAGGTTGGTTTGTTGTCTGTAAATAAACTTACCAGTGGCCTGTGGTCAGTTATGACCTTAAACTTTCTACCGTACAGGTAAGGCCTAAAGTAATTGATTGCCCAATGAATTGCGAGAAGCTCTTTTTGTAAAATATCTTTGTTTATCTCACTCTTGTCAAGATTTTTACTTGCATAGGCAATTGGAAGATCTTTCCCAATCTCACCTTGCGACAACACTGCGCCGTATGCATAATTACTCGCATCGGTCGTTAATATAAGTTCTTTATCCCAATTTGGATACTGTAACACTGGAGCATTTATCAATCGTTGCTTCAAATCTTTGAATGCAATTTCGCATTCTATTGACCAATTAAACGGAACTTTTTTCTTTTGAAGCGAATATAGAGGTTTTGCAATTTTTGCAAAATTAGGTACAAATTTACGATAGTAATTACATAAAGCTGTGAAACGATGCACTTCATCTGCATTTTTTGGAATGGGATAATTTTTGATTTTGTCAAATTTAGAAGGATCTGTTTTGATACCTTTATCTGTTATTAAATGTCCTAAATATACAACTTCATTTTTTAGAAAATTACATTTCCTAGGGTTTAGTTTAAGATTGTATTTTCTTAAACATTCAAAAGTTGATACTAAGTTTTTATTGTGATGGTTAATTGAACAACCATGTACTATAATATCGTCTACATATAGAAATGCTTGACTTTTTAGTCCGGAAAGGGCAATTGACAACATTCTTTGAAAAGAATTTGAAGAAATTTTTAATCCGAAAGGAAGTCTTTTGAATTGATAATGACCCTGGTCGCTCGAAAAAGCAGTAAGCGGTCTTGATTCTTCATCCAGTTCAATTTGATGAAAAGAATTGGATAAGTCGAGCGTAGAAAAATATTTCGCTCTCCCTAATTGGTCTAAGATATCCTCCAATCGAGTAAGTGGAAATTTATCATTTATTACAACATTGTTAAGCCTTCGGAAGTCAACCACTAGTCTCCATTGTTTTGAGTTGTCCTGGTCCTTTTTGGGTACCAATAAGATAGGTGAATTATAAGGACTAACAGACGGTTCTATGATTTTATCCTCTAATAACTTTGATATTTGCGAATTTATTTCAACCTTTTGATTATATGGTTGCCTATAATTTTTGGTGTAAACAGGAGTATGTTCCGTAGTTATAATACTTTGTCTATAAAAATTGTTTACTGACAAAATATCTCCTTCTAATAAAAATATATCGTTATATTGTTTACATATATTTAATATTCCATTGTTGGCCTCTGTATCCAATCCATCTATTTTTAAAGTTTTTTCTAAGTTTTTTATTCTGTTAACTTGGTTTTTTTGAGAAGAGATATTGCATGTATTTTTGTGCAACTCTGAAGTTTTTGGTTTAAAATTCTTTATCACTACATCTTTTTCAGTACTATTTAAAAATCTAGCGTGTGCTATACCCTTACTTGGTATTACGCTACTACCAATGAATATACCTGGTTGCAGTTCTTGTTTTTCTATAATTAGTTCAGATTCCCTAGCAATATTTATTGCACAAATAATCTCAGATCTAGCGGGAATAAAAATATCATTATGTTCAGTTTCATGAACTATAAGTGGTACTTCGATGTAATTTTCATTTAGTTTTGTCGATAATATATAGTTTTCATAATCTATCTTGAAACAATATTTATTTAAAAAGTTTCTACCCAATATTCCATCAGTTGGAATTGAAAAATCATTCGCCACGATGTGTAGCTCTTGATTAAAATTATTATTGTCTAATATAAAATTAGTGTTTGTTGAACCTAATGTATAGCTTTCATTCTCAGTAATACCTGTTATCCTACAACGTTGATTAGTATTAATTTCTATGTTCTTATCACATTTGTTTAATTTTATTAGTGATATATCTGATCCTGTATCAATCAGAAAATTCAGTTTTGTATTTAGATTTGGTGAAGTGTATACTTCAATATAATTGTTTAATTTAGAAGATATATTATACAATTTGAAACTATATTCTGTTACATATTCAGGTTCTGGAAATCTTGCTCCAACCCTTGAACAGTTGTGTCTTTCCCCTGCGGGAAAGTAACCCCGTTTTTTGACTCGTTACTGTTAATGTAATAAGTTTTACCGGTTCGATATGTACCAGGTGTATTTTGATAACGCTGGTTTTGGTAATTGTTATTATAATTTGGGAATTTTTGATTATTATAATAACCTTTAGAATATGCACCATTATTTTTTTTGACTGTGTTGACTTTGATAG